>BSUD01000007.1:19001553-19032943 GCA_033239045.1 Fagopyrum esculentum
TATCACTAACAAAAGTTTTGTGAAGAAAAAAAAAAAGGGAGTTTAACTTTTGTAAAAAATATTTGTAAAAATAAAACCAAAAACAAAATATAGATAATAAAAGACGAATTTGGTCGAAAAAGATTTTTTTGGCTTAATTTTTATTATAAAAAAATTATCCCACAAAATAGAATCATTGAAACTAACGTGAATTGGTTCCTATAAAATTTTTAATTTAATAATAAAAGATTTTTTGGCTTAATTTTATTATAAAAAAATTGTCTCACAAAATAGATTCGTTGAAACTAACGTGAATTGGTTTCTATAAAATTTTTAATTTAATAATAAAATATATTTTTGATTAAAAAATAGTTTAAAAATAAAGATTATATTCCCTTTACTAAAGACTATTTAATTTTAAATTGTTCGAAGATTTTAAATTAAACAAATCAGTTATAAACTTTTTTTATATTTAAAATTAAAAAAAATAGGAGTAAAGATTTTTTTCAAAACAAATCGATTATAAAAAATTTTTTCGGACTTAAAAAAAAAGATTTAATGGCGTTAATTGTACAAGCTCTATTTTAAAAATACTACCTCCACAGCGCCACGTCAGCGTGTATACTACTTTAATAGTGTATATAGATATAGATTAAAAAAATAATATTCGTAACAAATGACTGGATGGAAAAAAATTTGGGGCAATTTTGATAACTAGGCCTTATTGAGAAATTAGAGTAGTATTTAGACTTTTTAATATTTCAATTAAGTAAATATACCCCAACATTTTGTGTTTATTCTCAAACTCTACACATTCTTCTCTCAAGGGGTACATTTACTAAACATCAAACTAGAAAAGCCTAGTAAACTAAATTGTTTCAAAAATTTGTTAAGTAAAATACATAGACAATTTATTAAAAAATAATTAAAAACGTATTTTTTGAATATAAAAAAATCCGATCAGTTTTGGAAAAGAAATCAAAATCCGATCAATTTTGAAAACAAAATCAAAATCGAATCACTTATTGATAAAAACTTAAAAACACTCTAAAAAATTTTTTTAGAGAAGGACAAAATCCGACAATATTTTAAACAGTACCGAAAATACATTTAATAATATGGTATTTAGTTTGAAATTTGAATACACCAATTTTTGATTTTTTTTTGGAAAAGCACGTATCTATGAATATTACGGTACAATTAAGAATAAAAACAAAATCAAAATCGGATTTAAAATTTTTTTGCTTTGGATGAATACTACAAATATTAATTTATCATTAACCAAATCCGCATGAAAAATTGACGGAAAAGATTTTAAATTATTTAAAAAATAATAATGTCCGTAATAATAGACTAGATTGGAAAAAATTTGTTACGTAAAATAGACATATAATTTATTAAAAGTATTTAAACACGTATATTTTGAATAAAAATATCTGATCAGTTTTGAAAAAGAAATTAAAATCTAATAAGTTTTGGAAACGAAATCAAAATTGAATTAGTTATTGATATTTATAGAATAGAAATCAAAACATAGAAAGTGTGTTGTGGAATTTTCAAGGATTTGATAAGAACGTAAAAAAAAGGACATTTGGGTAGATTTTTGAAATTGATTAATAATTATTCTAAATAAAAAAAATTTCCGTCAGTAGGGGTTACGTTGATAAAAAAAAAAAATGTCGGTAGGAGATTTAGGTAGATTTTGGCGGTTATGTTGATAAAAAAATCGATTTTTGGATATAATCTATAATTTATTAATTGATTAAAATCTTGGAGAATCTTTAACAAAAAAAAGTTACGTACAATATGTACTCTCTTTTAGTATGTATAATAGATATAGAAATAACTCCATTTGAAATAGTTAAACCGATTAGATATTGGAAATCCGACGAAGCTTACCGAATAAGCTTAATGAATAAAATTATATGATTTGGTTGTATAAATTTCTAAGCTAATTTGATTTGAAATACATAAACCGAGTATATAATTCCATTTGAAATGCTTAGACATATTAAATATTTGTTTAAAACTAATTTGATTTGTTAGTTTTAACCGATCAATGTTGTTCCGATTTATAAAAAATTATTAAAAAACGAAAAAGCTAAATACCCCGGGTTTGAATTACTAAATTCAAATATAATCGCAATCCGACAGCGCTCAATGGGCGCCGGCGCCATCAGCCGGCGCTCAGATTTAAAAAAAAAAATTTCCAAGGAAATTTTTTTTTTTAATTTATTTGGGCGCCGGCTGATGGCGCCGGCTCCCAGATAAAAAATTTTATTCGAAAAAACTGATTTTCTACTTCAAGGGTTCCAAAAAAAATAAAAAAATTTGGGCGCCGAATTTGGGCGCTGGCTGATGGCGCCGGCGCCTAATGTTATAAAAAAAAAGGCGCTAGCGTCATTCACCAGCGCCCAAGTTGAGCGCCGGCGCCTTGCGATTGATTTTTGCCCTTGTGAATTTAAGTTCCGTGTATATAACACGCCCCTTAAAAAATTGTGATCCAACAGGATAATCGAATAAGTCGTTGGTTAGTTTTATTTTTTAGAGATTGCTTTAGCGAAAAAAAATTTTTATTAACTTAATTTATGATTTAATAAAAATATTTAATCCGAGAAAAAGCGTGACTACGTCACATCAGCTTAGTGTTGTATTTTTCATTAAAGTATATAGATTTATAAAAGATGGATATAATTTTATGTATAAAAAGTTGAAGTATTAATAATGTCTAATAATATTAATAAAATTTAAAAGTTTTAATGACATATATTCACTTCTTTAAAATCAAACAATCTAAATAGTGTTACTTTTATTTCTTGCATTGAAAAGCTGGATTTGTTATTTCCGAAAGCAATCAGTTGCAACAACAATATCCCTATGTATATTATTAGATAAGATATCTTTGGGGATAAATCTGCTCCATTTCGGAAAAATAAAAAACTAATTAAAACATGAGATATAACCGCCAGATACTCGAGTTTGGCCCATTCACCTCCATAACAAACTTATTTATTGTTCTTTTTTATAGCAGCCGTTGAACAAACCATTCGAGAATTCAGTTTACAATATTTAAATACGAAAAACGGTTAAATGTTTCAGTTATAACTCCCATCTCCCACTCCTCTCACCTCTCAAATCTCTTCCTATATAAACCCATAACCCTTTCTTCTTCTACATCGTTTTCAGCCAATCAAACCCTAAATTTCCAGGTCCATGTACCAAAATGTCCAAGGTGAAGGGATCCTGGAGCACGGCGGAGGACGGAGCGCTGAAGAAGCTAGTGGAGCTCCATGGACCGCACAATTGGTCAGAAATTGCTGCCGGAATTCCTGGCCGATCGGGGAAATCGTGCCGCTTGCGCTGGTGTAATCAGCTTAACCCTAATGTAGAGCATCGGCCATTTACTCTTGATGAAGATGCAATCATCTTACGTCAGCATTCCGTCCACGGGAATAAGTGGGCGACGATTGCTCGCCTTCTCCCCGGAAGAACTGATAACGCGGTTAAGAATCACTGGAACTCTACACTCTGCCGCAAGCGACGTCTTGATGAGATCTCGTCTGCTGCACTGGAGGATGGAGAGATTAAGCGGTTGAGAGTATCGGAGGAGTCGTCTGATGGATCGGCGGCGACACCGCAGGATACGGACAGCAGTGAAGGTATTAAAAAAGAATGGGATGGTCCGGTAACGTTGCTGACGTTGATGCCTCCGGGTAGAGCGGATGAAGAGGTGAGAATTGCGAAAGGGAGTAGAGGATCTGTTGACAGTGATCATCACTGCTGTGATGTTAGTCGTCTCTTGGGAAATTGTTGTATGAAGATGATGCGGGAGATGATAGCAGAAGAAGTCAGGATTTACATGGTTCAGCATGCCTCACACAGTGCAGATTGATGATGCTTCTTCTGATCTCAAAAGAGAAAGTAGACTCTAAGTTTTAGGAAATTAGATTAAAATAAAATAAATTTGATTCTTTGGAAATTCTGTAAATATGAGATTTGGTATGGAAAAAATCTACAAAATTAGAGCAAAATAAAATAAATCTTATGGTTCTTGCTGGTGGTTTATTTAGCAATGTTTCATGTCTATAAATTATTGTATAAAAATTATTATAACTAATTTTCTTGTACACGATTATTTCTTATATTTAAAAATTAATATATTAAATAAAGGTAAATTAATCAATTTATCAATAAAAATGTTATATACTTATTTATTTATCATGAGTGATATCCACTAACTAACTTAGGTTACATTGCAAATTCACCCAAAATTTGTATACTTCAATGTGGAAATGCAGCTTTGACCATGAGTTAAATTTGAAATGCTTGTAAAAACAATTCAAATGTGCAAACCAGCAAAAGCAAATATTGCAATGAACTGATGCCAGTAAATTAACAGATATTTTATTGATTTTTCCTAGAGGAGAAAGAATACATCTTTAGATGGAGTTTTACAGTTTGTTACAGAAATGGGTAAGAAGGTTTAACTTATGTTGAACCAACGTGAGGAAAGCATTTCCGGTGAACCAAGATTCACGGCAATGAAAGTGAAGATCAAGATTAGTAATTTACAAATCTACCAAACTTAGCTTGATGTGTACTCCATCTACATTGTAACTCCAGAACCAGCTTCCGCTGTCCATCATGTGATCTTCAATCGGGTCTAGTTGAATAGATAAACCTGAAAATATGTCCATTGTTATATTACAGCTTCAGAACTCAGAAGCTAGCAAGTACCAACGTAACGAATGTAACACGAAATGGCCCAAACCTCTGTTATCAGATCTAACTGTCATTCTGTGTCCATCAGGAACCTCAAACACATGATTTCCCTGCATCATAAGCAGTTAAATTTTCTGTGGTTCATAAACCTTACATTTCATATCTTTGATGAAAATTCAAACTAACCTCAATGGTAACATCAGATGCATCAAATTCAGCATTTCCTTGTAGTACAATCTTCAGTGATTCATGGTGCTGCACTTGGTATTTCCAATATATATTTCCTTCAGACTGCCAATTAATTCCTTTATTTACAACTTTCACGTTCTGAAGCTTACATCTCGCGCATCTGTTATAGATAGAGGGGTGATATTTAATTTATTGGAAATTCCAATTTTTTTAGTAAGTCAATACAGTAGTTAGAGTTTTACCTATGACCATACTGCAAAATGGATTCACCGTTGCGGTCAGCTTTCACTGCACCCATTGCATTATCAGCATAAATGTTCATGCTACCATCAAGCTGAATAGGATAGACAAGTCAGTCTAAGTTTTAATTGTTCTGTACGATTACTAACTAATGCAAACTTTATCAACCTCAACGTCCCTCCAATAGAGCTCTGCAACTTCTACTTGCAACTCTGAACCTTTTGAAATCGATCCTCCTTGAAACTGCACAGTGAATGAGGTAAAGCATTATTGTCACCAGCAAACATCAGAAAACCCGATCTTAGCAAATAAACAATATTATGGAATCGGAGATCCTGCATTACATTTAGGGCCCGTTTGGTTTTAACTCCGGAATTGGAAACGGAATGGAAACGAATCTAGTCAATACGTATACCTTTGTACATTAAAATTTTTGGAATCATTCCTTGTGATTTGTAGTAATTAGATGGGAGTTTGATTACTTTTGATACCCTATAGGGTAACAAAATGTGAAGATGCAAGTGCATTTTTCATTAAATCATGGGGAATGATTCCATAAAATTTCATGAATATGGATATACATATGGACTAAATTCGTTTCCATTCCGTTTCCGTTTCCGGAGTTGGAAACAAACGGGCCCTTACTGTTTACATGCAACTAGGCTAGGACCTTAAAAAAGACAACTAGAAAAGAAATTCTACGAAATGGGAGTCTATTTCCGTGTTTGAATGCCATCGGTTTCCAAGAAATGAAGGGTAAGCAGAGAAATCTATAGATATTTTAATTCTCTGATTTAGAAACCTCTCAAATAGTGAAAAGCTTGGAGTGAAACAAGATTTTTCTTCGTCTCTTCCTTACTCTCCGTATTCTCACCTTCTTCAAGTAAGGATTTATTTGACGATTACAATTGAGAGTAAAATAGATAGCAAATGAATAAGCATATACACAAAAGAAATTGCCAAGCGTACACGAAGTTCAAAGATAGTAAATACTACTACGTTGTGCTCCCTAGTCCCTGCTCCACCTCGCCCATACCACCACATTTGCAGTTACATTCATTTCTAAGAACAAAATTTGAAACAAAACTTGTTTACACGAGAACTATGACAGGAACTGTGAGTTAGGCGTACCTTTTGCCTGGTTACCTCCCACAGTGGGCCTAATGCAGGATGGAGGAAGATGAGGTACGGAGGTCCAGATTCAGTATACTCATTGTTACCCCCTATCTGCATAACAAATAGAGCAAGTAGATAGCTCATTTGATAGCATTAAATATTTACAAATATATGTAGCAAATACTTCTTTATCTAAGCTTTAAAATTACTTGAAAATAAAGTTTGTTTGTTTTTTGAGAAAAATGTTGTAAGAGAGCAATATATACCTCCGGCATCGATATGTTACAATTGGAAAGAAGATCATACGCATTTCTTATAATGTCCAACAACGCACCATCTGGAGTCTGCCAAAAAAATAATGATAAAAAAATGTAAGTTAGAACTATTAGCAAAAGCATTAGTATCTGACTGTCAGTAAGAGTTAGATGAGGAAATGATGTATGGAGAAAAACTTGATAGCAGTTCAATATCCTCGAGTTTTCATGTAGTATGTGAGACAATACCTTAGCATACTATAAACTTAATTCTGATTTCTGAATTAATATTGACATTTTCCAATTAGGGGATGCAAAAAGCAGAACATGTAATTGCACAATTTAACTAGTTGAAAATTGATCCAAAGATAATTTATATCTTGATCAATCATATCATCAAATATAACATTCAGATCCATCACTAAAGAGGGAAATGTAATACCTGGTGAAGGCACATATCTCCCAGCCTTCTTTTCTTCTTGGCAGATGATGTAACTCTTCTTCGTTCATTATACACAATATATGTATCCAATTCATCTGTAAATGTGGACAAGCAGAGATGGTCAGGTTATGATGAATAAAGGATGTGATAGAGGTGAGGTAGACAGATTGCTTGAAAAAGAATTTATCATTTGATACCTTCTATCTCTTTATAACATCGATGCGAATAAGTGTTGCATAAATTATCCGCAATATTTTGCATGGTGCATTCCAATCTACCCCCTAAGACACTGCCACAAGGAAGTAAATCTGAGGATTTTCTTTAAACTTTCTTACTGCAGTAGTACTGAAGAGATCTCTGACTAGTTACATCCAGCAAGGCAAGTATTACAGTGTCATTACTACATTACATGTACAAAATTAGGTTCTGCAGCGACAAATAATGCTTGGTTAGAGCTTAACAAATTTCAGCACCTACAATGTCAGTTGGCAAACTAGCTTGACCTAAATAGAGGATATTGGACGAAAGAGTCTTTTTTTTAATTTGGATACAAGGTTTCAGATATCATAATTTAGGTATGATTTTGAGCATTAGATTTCAATAATTATAATTTAGATACAAGGTTTCGGGTATAATTATTGTTTTTGGAAAGAAGAAAAAAATAATAAGATACTACTTGTCCAGCTAATAAAAAGGGTGGGGGGTGGCTCCCTTGACAATCAAGTGGAATTCAAAACTCCAAAACTACATATTTTTTTTATCATTTTATAATTTCCGAATTAACATAGTAAAAAAAATCACTTAGCCAACTGGTCCGACTCTATTCACTGTTGAAAGGTTATCATGCTTAATTATTTTTTATTATTTGTGGCTCTCTAGTTCAAATCTTGCTCACGCACTGAACACTTAGGAAAAAGTAGAAGCCCGGAAAGAACCCATAAAATATTTTCACGACCAACCTGCGTCTGATGCCAAAATGGTCTAGATAAACAATTGCCTTCTTCGTATTTAATACCAGCCCTGGTAAGCTGGTATGATCGTTGCTTGATGCAACTCTTTCCACTGAAGGTAGATCAATATATAAAATATTTGTGTTTGCTGGAAATTCTGCCTGCAAACTGAGGAAGTTGATATTGGAGTGCTTAGTCACAAAGTAAAGTATTCAAGAAAAAATAACAGAAAAAGAAGACAATAAGGAAACTTGGAAACGGAAAAAATACTAAGAAACAAAATTCTTGTAAATGCCAATAAGCCAAAAAGTTTATAGTTGCAACCTTCAAAAGTTCTTCCTAAGTTACTATGGTTGCCATGTATTAGGCTATTAGCACATTAAGAAAGAAGCGAAAAATTCCTACAAACCAAATCACCCTAGAAACTTAATATGCCTAGGATTGTCTTGATTAAGTTGAAAAGTTCCACCATTTACATGCATGAGACAACGTTGGACATACAAATGATAACATCCTTAATTATTGACTTATTGTAGATATGAACATATCTCGATTCTTATCAGTTATTCAATGCAATATGTAGAGCAATCCAAATTTAGAAGGTAAGAAACTAAGGACAGTTTGAAGGAAACAGCATGTGAGGAACATACCATGATCAAAAAACATGCTTCAAGTAATGAATTACACCAATGCACAGATTGCTAGCAAATTATTTGGACGAAAGGAATAATTAAAGTAGTACAAAAAGGAGGGCATACCTATTATTAGAATTAGGTCCATCGCTTATGCCAAATTTATCAAACTCGGTATACTCAATACAGGACAAGCCATAAGCCCATTTCCCATCATCTTCCATCTTTTCCATTAGCACATTAATTCCTTCAGTAGCACCCTTGGTCCTTTTGCAGGATGCAAACCCTAGTTTCTGCAAAAGGGAAAACTTATATGACATTGTAAAAGACCTCTGCATGAAAGTCAGCTTAAAAAAACATCATGATTGAATCTGAACTATGTTTATCAACAGGACAAAAATTATAACTTATGTATGGGCGCTAATCTATATCAGCACACACATTTTTTTTATCTCCATCAATGTGAACAGTTTCCAAGTAAGTATGCTTTTCAACTGAGGTAACATCAAGCACACAAATTCCAAATTGACTCCCATCTTATTTTGGCTTACTCATTATCTTCCTTAAAAAAATGCAGCTCATAGACATTCCAAGAAGTTACGAGTCGAGAAAAATTGTGGTTCAAAGGCAGAATCCAACAAAGCATATCAAGATTTTAAAAAAACCTTCAAGTTTCAACAGTGATAGTTTCAAAGATAAAATCAGACTGGAAAACTGATGAACTGTGAATAATAGAAGGCTTCATCAACATCCTTTTTTTAATTTTCCTACTTGACCCAACTCTTAGAGTTAATTAGTGCAACAACCAGCAAGTACTAGTTTGATTCTAACGGTGGTGCATGCAGTTGTCCTTTCAGAAGATTTGAATAGGCCAAAGACACATAAAAACAACTTTACCTTGTTATGATGTAAGCCTATTCCAGCCAATGCCAAGAGGGTTACATCTGTTGCAGCCACAACATTACTGCAAGTTTAACAATATCAACATCTAGACCAAGATCTTGTTTCTTACTTCGGAAAGGATCCATATTCTAAAATAGTTAAGAGCATTTATTACCTGACTTGTCGCACTGTTGCACCTCTCCTTCCATGAGAATAGAACCAGGGGAAGACACCTGCGTCGTGTGCTAACTTCCATATCACCCCATGGCCTCCTGGCTTGCATACTGGTGTGAATGGTTCAGCAACCAACCATCCACCATCTTTTGCACTGATAGCAGGGACAAGAGGCTGGGAGTTCATAAAAAGAATAATTACATCAGAATATAAGATATCTTTAAAAGGCGAAGTTGCAAAGGAGACATTAGCATAATATTTTAAGATTGACCTGTTCAAAGAGTTTGAAGCTTGATCGACCTCTTCCAAACCAATTAAGTCTTTCACAAAGTGAAGTGACACGCTCATGGTTATTCTTAGCAGCACTTGTCATTATTGCAACAGGGGTGGTGCATTGTTTTCCGTATATCTTGTAGTACAAAAACTCTCTTGCCTTGAAATCAAAAGAGACATCGATATTATTCAATAAATCATAAAACCAGAACACAGAATGCCTTGTCAGGCATTGAAGGTATAAGTTACAGTTGATCTTGAATATTACAAGTGATACTGTACCTGAAGATCTCTTATAAGCCCTTCCAACAAAGTCCGGCCACAGAAAGGGAGCATAGCAGCAGGAAGACAGTCACCAGTATCAGGATCCACTAGACCAAGCCTGTCAGCAGAACCTCCAAGAGGATAAATTTCACCTAGGTCTGGCAAACCCTGAAATTCATGATATCATAATTATGCCCCAACAAGAGAAAACAAAGTTTTCGTTCTACAATTAGATTTAAAAATCATATTTCAAGCCAAATACCAACCTCAATTCCCCATAGAGCTGCTTGAGATGCATATTCTGAATTCTTAGAGATGTCGACTCCACTAGGAGAATGAATTTCCAAATATTCAGACTTATGTGACTCGTTCACGTGTGATAATCCACTTATCGTCTCATTTGCCTGTTGTGAAGGTGCTTCAGCGAGAAGTTGAAGCACGGCTATTTGATATCTGTCACAACAAGGCTCATTTTACAAAATCGAAGTCGAACATTGTTTAACACATAATGATTGAAATTATATTGCTTCATGTTCATGATTAGGCCGAATCAATGATGCAGCTGTAGTTCATTTACATAATCTTTTCCAGTAGAGAATCTTATATATAGCAGATATGATCCGAAACAAAAGTGATAGCATTTAATTTTTCTTCTCTTATATGGAAAATAGTCAATTAAATTCAAAACCTGAACTGCCAAACCATGGTGATCACAGCAATTAAACATTTAAACTTGACAAAAATGGAATAAATGATATTTAACCAAAAAAAATAGCATTAAAATCGAAAAACTTACCCAATAATGCCACCAATACAATCATAGAACTTTTCCACCTCTCTCAAAGTCTTCAAAAACCTTCTCAACGCCCTCACTTCTTCCTCCTTCAAAACACCACTACCCTTAAGCCCAATATTCCCACTATTAGCATCCCAACCTTCAATCATCTCAGCTAGAGCATAAAGCGCACTCTTCAACGAACTCCTCCCAGTCCTAGCCACCAACTCCAGCTCTCTCTCCCTCTTCGCCGGAACATCCAAATCCAAGCCATAGGTAATGACATGTTCCTGCCCCGCCGCTACCAAGCACTTGATCAAATACACATCATAAGAATCCAACTGAGCAAACTCCAAAACCCTCGCAAACCACTCTTTATTCAATTTAAAGAAGTGATTAACCCTATAATCAGAGTCAAGCACCTTAATCCTACGGTCAATTTTCAGAGCGCCGGAAATCCTCCCCCGGAGATCACGGAGCCGAGCAATCTCCTGATCAAAGTCGAAATCGGGAGCTGGAGGAACGAACTCAACTGGAGCCGTCGAAACGCGAGGGATTTTGCGACGATTTTGCGGGCGGGAACAGCATTGTATTGAGGAAAAAGAGGTGGCAAAAGATAGAGAATGGGAGGAAAGAAGGTTCCGGAAACGGAATATTACAGGAGAATTATCGTGCAAGGGAAAGAATGATGAGGTTAGTGATTGGGAGTGGTGAAGTGGCGGAGCCTTGGCCGCCATTAGAGAGAGATATGGAGAGAATCAATGGCGGTAGGATGATTGAAGAAATTGGGGGAAGAAGGAGAGTTGAAAAAGGAGAGAGAGGAGGATAAAATGGAGATACGAGAAGCATATGCTTTGCAGTTGAGAGTTGAGAGTTGAAATTGATTGAATTGTTTTTGTTGGTTTTCAAATATTTTGCTTGTGGGGGAGACGACGTGAGTCCACCGTCCTTGGTGTGTGAAGATTTTGAGGGTCGAGAATCTCCAATGTCCTATCCGGACTATTTTTTTTCATTGGTCTGAATTTGGATGTTTATTTTTCCCAGTATTGTAATACAGTATTTCTAAACTACTTCAACGGAATGCGGGATAAGTTTAATTATAATTGTGATTTTATGTAGTTTCAGTATTTGAACCGAAAAATTATATTTTTTTAGTATTTTGTTGGTAACTCAAATAGAATCCTGAAAAATATAGTGTAAATTTTATGATAAAATTTCACAAAACAACTCATATTTTAGATAAGTGTTTATTTTGTATTATTATTAGCTTCTTAGTTCAGTTAGGTGTACCCACTTGAGTGAATAGATATCAATTGAATTGCACAATTAAGTTTTGAACAATTAAGGCTTCGCGGTATTCTCAAGGTATATTTAGTACAATTTTTAGTTAAAATATTTGAGATGAAATCAACTCGAAGAGAACATCGTCTAAGATGATTAGAATTCGCATCGGTCAAGTTTATGACCATATGTTTGGTATTGTTGTGTATATGGTCCAGATTGGAGGACTATAAACTTTTAAAACATTGTGTTATGCATTAAAAACAATTTATTATGAAGTAGAACTGGCCGAATATGGTTCGATTGAAGAACGGACCATTAACTTGGCTCAACAAAATATATTGTATTAACAACTTTTATGTTTAAGGTTCGGTTTAACAATCGTGTGTATTGGAATTGCGATGAGATAATGGTATTATTTTGGGTATGGATTAAACGTTTATAAAAATATACAATTGTTAGTTAACTATTCATATATTTGTAATTTTGATTATCTTTTATTAAAATAATTAAATCAATGGTTTATATTTTCTAACCTATCATTCAAATTTTACAAATATTTGGTCCAATCATCACTAAATGCGTACATGAGTTTACTCCAAAGCAATGTTCTAAAAGACGCAAGACGAAGAGGCACCGTCTAACGTCTAGACGGTTGGACGACCGTTTAAACGAATTCTAGACGGTCAAGACGTTTGTGGCTTATTTTCATATATTTTCTCCTAAGGTTTTGTACAAATCATAGATAATGTAAATAATATTCATTTTCATATATTTTACCCTAGACAGTCAAGATTGAGACGGACGGTTGCACGGGATAGTTAGGTTACCACTTACGAGTTTGAGGCTGAGAGCGAGCAACACAAAGTAAAGGACATAAATACAAAGAGTAAGAGAACCAATGAGAGAGAGGGAGAGAGGGTTACTAGTGAGAGTCCTTGCCAAAGTGTTGAAGTCGTCAATATATATCCTTGCGGTCGCCAAGAGAGAAAACGAGGATGAGAGGAATTGGGGCAAGACTAAGAAGAAATTGGGTTAGGGTTTGGTATTAGAAATTATGGTTTTGAACCGTCTAGATCGTCTAACCCCTAATTTTGCCGTCTCGAATCCGTCTTGAACAAGTGAACAACCCAGTTTTTGAACACGTCCACGAAGGGCCGTCTAGGGCAAGTCGGGACTGTTGGTATCAGTCCACCATCTATCGAATCTATAATATGTTTGATTTGGTTCAACATACCTATATTTTTTTTAATATTATGGTTCAACCCGAACTACGGTCCTAAACCTACCAGGCTACGGGTACTATAAACCTGCCAAAAATTCATACAGGCTACAGGTACTATAAACCTGTCAAAAACTCATAGAGAAGGCAAACCACATTTTTTTAATATTGTTAGACATAATAGTACTATAAACCTACCAAAACCGTAGATCGGACCATAAATCACTATAAAGAGCCTCAGCTGCTAGCATTACATTCTATCATTGTTGTGCCTTTTGGGATTTGATAGGATAAGACTTGGGGGTAGATTTTCATAGTGTAATTACCAAAAGAGACATTAAAAATGTTTTCTTTTTATAGTATAAAAAGATTTGTCAGGAGGGTACTAATTGAGAAAAAATCTACTCAAAGCTATCTATCTTAGCTTATGAAAAACTCACAAAAATACTAATAAAAAATATCCCCAAAAATTTAACTTCTCAATAAGCTTGCAATGTCAACACCTCTTTTCAAAATTGTAAAGCTCTACAAAAATCTACACAAAAAGCTTTACCGCCTAAATAACAACACATACCACATAGCAAAATTCTTAGGACTTGCCCCAAATGGGGTATTCAACGGGCTTGTCAATTCCTACTTACATGGCACGGCAGTCATGCCTTCACAAGTCAAACGTATGATGTTAACATAAATAAAAGGGATCAAGTCTCCCGAACACATGCTAAAACAAGATAAGCACATGAAAGACTACAAAATGCAGAAACAAGTTCGAAGCATGCCTCATTCATGACTTCAAATCATAGTGGCTTGAGAGCTAGAACACAAGAAAAAGCAACTTAATCTGAATACTAGCACAATTAAATCCATTATTGAAACCTCGAACTGCAAGGATCAAATGAAAACTTTCAGCAAACAGATGATTTTACTTCTTCAAACCATTCAAGCTCCGCAAGTTTGTTTTATTCGGGGTTAAAGCCCACAAGAAATGAAACACTTCTTTAGTCTCCAAATTCTCTCACGAAGAGATCATTCCTAGTCATTTTCAATCATTAGGATTGCCTCGAATAACAAAATCACAAACTCTATCTGTGTTTGGTGTAGGAACCTGATGTTAAAATGGAAGAAGTAATAAACCCCAATTCGAGTTAGGGGTTTCATGCAACATACCGAAATGCCCTAATCCTATTATGGAGAGGAGAAACTAAACTGGACACCAGTCTTCCCATTGTCATGCTCAAATTGCTTCAATATGTAGCAATAGTTGGCCTGAAAAACAGAAAGCTCAGGCATCAAGAACATATAGAAATGCGTCAAGTGATCAATGAAGAAGCCACATTGTAACAAATTTTCTTCAATTTAGCAAATCTGCTATTTCAAGATTAAATTCTCCGGAAATAATACAATAATATAGACCGTAACCCAAGGTTTTTCACTAATTTTGCCAGTGAACAAGTGATTAATGAACTTGTTCAGTGAAGTAAATTCCTGATTTCTAGATTGAATTTCATGAAAATAGAGTATCACACCAGACCATAACCCAAAATTTTCACTATTTTTTCCACAACACAAAATAATGTAATTTTCAGTCAGTTTAGATAATAAAAAAAACATCAATTAGAAGCAAATGAAACAGTTATAAAATGGTGTAATACAAGTATCTCTCGGAAATAAATTGAAATTGTTACCTCCATGCGAAATATCTTGGTTGGAATAACTACCCCAAATCCAGCAGAACTTCTGAATGACTGAATAAATTTCTGGAAAGAGAAATTACGGAATTCGTTCTCTGTTAATTTGGTGAGGTTCCCAGCAGATGCAAATACATGCCCGTGAATTCCGGCTTCTCTCATAAATTTGAGAGGAAGATCAAAGGAAAGGTCTGCAAATGCAGTGATAGCAAGGTCACCACCAAGAACGTCTCTTGAAGTTTCAGAACCATTTTCATCAGAGTTGTCTTTAGCCTGCCTACGAATGTCAGTAGGACCGAGTCCCCTACACTTAAACCCCAACAATGAAGTTGGTCCTCCAACTGAACAAACTGGAGAAGAATTGCCTCCCATAAAGTATCTATCAGGCAATGATGATGATTTGCCCAAGAAGCCACTTCCCCAAGGAAATATTACACCGCCAGTGACCCCAAGATTGAGTGCAGCACGATAGAAGCCCAAGGGAATGGCACAACGAAGATCAACATCCTGTTGAGAATATCAAAGGCAAATGAGAATGGAAATTTTTGAGAATCAAGGAGTACTTACAATGACAAACCTACTAAATTGAAGTACATACTGAGAAGCTTCACTTATTTCTTACAAATTTAACCCTCATGTCATATCTCTTACATTTAAAAATATTTTTAATTTTTTAATTTTGTCCTTTTTGGTAAAATCATTCTAAACATCTACAAAAAAAATCTTCTTTTACCAAACAACAATTAGATTTTCAAACCTTATAAAACATGCCATTAAACTACTCAAACATCTACCCAAAAAGCTTAAACTAATAGAAAAGACTCGTGATGCCAAAGAGGCCCTTAATGAAAAAATAACATGACATAAGAATAAACAAAGCGTGATTAACTGTTAAAAATAGTCTGCAGGAGAAACAACATTTCATGATCATTGCTATTAGGTGGATTTTGGTAAAATTTAGCGTATTGCGTTGGAAAGTAATGGGCTTGGATAGGTGTGGGTTTGGAACTTAATTCCTAATGATTGTTGTTTGGTTTCTCTCCTAGAGTAGGTTTACTTGATTCCGGTTACACAGCCAGGCACAATTACTAGGTATGGAAACCCATACCTAGTGCCAGGAATGAGGTTTGAAAATATAAACTGCACCAACGAAATTTGAAGAATCCAGTTGGCTGATTCCCCTCAACCAAACACCAACTTGATAGATAAAGGGCGCACAGTAAGGATATTCAGAAAGCAGAAGATCTAGTAAAGAGCTGCTACCAGGATTATCAATAATGCTAACTAGATTTGGCACACAGTTGTAGTATTAAACATCACCATCCATGAGTAGAATTCTGGATATACAGATCTTGTCACCTACTGAACTGAAGTACACACTGAGAAGCTTCAACATTCTTATTAGCATTACAGAATGTTAATCTAACTATCTAGCTCAACGAGACCTGCATATTATTCGGGTGATGAATGCATCAAAGAAGTACCCAACTAAAATTTGTTCTTCCCATGGAATTCTACACAACCATTCAAATTAATCATTTTTTAATTGAAAAACAAATCAAGAGTTAGTGCAGCAGAGTCACCATAAAATTCACTTCATAAATAAAACAAGCTAAAAAGCAAACGATATTTAGGTTATGTTCATTGTTAAGACCATTTTTTCCAAGTTTATATGGTGACTGCTCTTTTTTCCACTTTTTCCCTTGAAGGGTCTTTATAATAAGGTAACTTTCATGACTTACATTATGAAAAATAATTGTAGAGCAAGATATATGCAAGTATGACACTGTTAAATAATGTGAGCTTAAAGATAGGAAGCATGAGAAAATAGGACATGAATATTAAACACAGTAGCAGATGATTCATTAAGAAGCTCCTGTAGTCCTCGGCCAGGAAAAATAAAAATAGGACATGCACAAATCGATAAGAATCCAAGTAGTTTTAGTCCATTTCCATACTTGCCAATGCAATAGGACTGTTTTCTGGAAAGGAAAAAGGACTCCAAAGTTCTAGTAGAACTACACTCTTCATATTGGACTCATCATACTTTCTCAAGATCAAGTGTTGCCAATGATTCAAACAAACAACACTCAAATTCAGAAAGATGTTCTAGAAGTTCTGGTGAGAAAACAATTACCCATACAAAAATTTTAGAGTCAGGAAGAACCAACGGGCAACTACTGTTGGTTTCAGCTTACTGGAGAGTTTGAACTTAAGGTATATAGGATTGCTAAGGCAATACATTTGAAAGTCAAACCCACAAATTTTTTGAGAAGTCGTGAATTTTCCACATACATTGAACGAAAGATCTTTAGAAATAAAAATGCCTTCAATTGAAGAGAAGGTGAGATATGAACCACAAGTGCTGCCTTATCTTTTGAATAAAGACCACAAGTGCTACACTGCTACCCAGCATACCTATAAGGGCAGTAGGGCACTAAATGAAATTTAAAGGAGGAGAATTTTGGAAGTGTGCATGAAATTCCCATTAATATATAAGAAAGTGCAAATCAAATTTTACAAACAAAAAAGGTAGATTGTTACCTGACGCAAGAATCTTAAAGATCGACTATCAGGTGTAAGGCCTGATACTTGAGTGGTTGACTGAAAAAAATATCCACGCGTGGGCCTCAAAGATGAATTCCTGCGGTCAACTTTGAATGTGTACTTTAAAGAGGACAGTAAATTATGGCCCAACTGTCTCCTTATTGATCTAGATGCCATTTGTGATGGATCTGTCAAGGTGCGCCATGTTAGATTGTATGACAAGTCATGATTCTTGGTGGATAAGAGCCCAAGAGAGAAGCCAATTGAGCGCTCTTTGTAAGAGGAGAACTTTAGCCAATCTTGTGAAAGCAAGTAAACACGAGCGAGCACCGGAGTTACCAAGCGTTTGAACCTGGGCAAAGAAACACCAGCGCTTACCTCTGTTGCTTGATCCCAGCCATATACTATGGATCCATCCCATAGATCACCATAACCAAACAAGTTTTTCAGCTTCAATGATCCTTCGAGAGACCATGATCTTGCCTACAAAGAAAATCTCCAATGATCACAACAACAGAAAATGAATTATAGAGCATACAAATAAACAAAAATTAATGCTATTATAATTTTTGTGCCATGCATGTTGAGGTGGATCATAAGTCTGACTCTTATTTCTGAAGGGTTTAAGAAGATAGCACAAGTTAATGTTTCTCAGGCAAAAGGGACAAAACGACAAACTATATATAGATCATCCAACAATAAGAGTTTATACACCAGAACACATGAACTGCAAAATATTTTCTCATGGAGTTGAACAATTAAAATGCTTCATTCACTGCTAAAGCAATATGTACTCAGCAGCTAAAAAAGCAGATATGCAATAGCATAACAAACCATGCTAACGTTCACAAAGTATACTAATCCCAAATCATAGGTAGAGATGATCCGATGCAATCAAGAGCAAAAACTACCAACGAGCAGTTCTTGAACATTTATTGTACAATCATTCAAATCATTTTAGAATTTAAATGTGCTGGAAAGGAGCCACGGCTCTAGAGGACATAAAAGCTGGCTAATACACCTTTGTGATGAAGGAAGCTCCAAATTTTACAGGACTCGAATAGAAAAGACCAGCTCACTTCACTTAAGGCTTGTATGGCAACAGCTCCCTCCCTCTCCCTCTTACAGAGAAAGTTATGCAAAATCTTCAATTCTTCTCAGTAATGTAATAGAGTGTTTGCATCACCCAAATTAAACAATATGCAGGGAGTCAGAGATAAGATTATTTTCTCATCCGATAAGAACTCATCATGATAAAAATTAGTGGTAAGGACAATTTGCAAAGAAGGGAGTTGACAATAGGAAATCTTTGGGAATAGTTGGCAAATGGAAACCGAATGCACTAGTATAAACAAGAAAGCAAACATGAAGCCGTATAGCCCATATTCCCTTGAAACGTTGATACATTTTACCTATTATTAATAGAAAAAGCTTACTCAACTATCTTATTCTCGATCACAGATATATACATATACAGCATACCTTGAGGTGATTCAAATAGTTGGTTACTATAGTTGTACTGAAGCCCATGAACTTAATATAATGGCACGGAAGAAGCCAGCAATTTGTGAAGCTAATAGCACCAAGGCATTTGATAACAAACTTTTTCAAATTCCTTGGTCGACCAATCCATAAACAACACTTAATCATATATTGATTTATGTTCAAGCCAACCTAATCCCAAATCTCTTTGTCAACAATGTGAACTTCTCTTGTCATAAATCATATTTATGCTAGTCTACTTCCTAAAGCCCTAAAAACTGAAGATCATAATCTTTCACAGTCTCTCAGCCATCTCCAATAATCAAGCTCGAAGAGGAGGCTTGCACGAAATGAGGCCCAAAAGACACTGATCCAGAATCCAGAAGAACGTCAATTCGCTATACCCTGACTTCTTTATGCATAAACCTCACAACTTATCTCCTAACGTCACATACTTCAACAAGGAAAATAGCTCAATCAAATATGTCTATCAAAAATCACAAAATGTGAACAAGATATAGGTATTTAACATCGCAAGGATTCAAATGAGCGGATCTAGGAGCAGAAATTACCCCTGGCTTGGTAAACACGCCGATGTCACCGCTAAGTGGATTCTTAATCTCCGACACTTGAACGACGACATTAGTGGTACCGGGAAGCTCCGGTGGGCCAGCCTCGAACGTGATGTGAACAGCATCGAAAAATTCTAGGTCGCGGAGACGATTATTAACGAGAGTAGCAGCTTGGAAGAGCTCCTGGAGAGAAGAAACATCTCTTAAGGCACCAATTTCGGCTTCGATCACGGAGTCTTTAGTCTTGGTGTTTCCTCGAATCACAACATCGTGAACCCTCAGAGGAACTCTCTCCGAGTTAATCCGCCGGAATAAGCTCTCCGCCTTCTCTTTCTCAGAGCGAAGTGTATATTCCTCTGTTGGACGCTTTCGGCCGGCGAAGACGCCATCGAGGTGGTCTTCTTCGCCTTCATCGTAGTCGTCTTCTTCATCGCCTTCCTGTTCTTCCTCTGGTTCAGTTTCACCATAATGGGAATCGGGATCCTGGAACTTGTGTTCCTCCGATGGAGCAGCCATTGCAGGGGGGGGAGAGGGAATGTAGGGAAAGGGTGGGTGGCGAATCTGGCGATGGTGAGTTCGTGCGGTGGACTGCTTGTAAGAAGAGGTTATGGAGGATGAAAATTTGGCAAAAATTGCAAACTGCTCCAGTATAGGCGAAAAAGGTTTTATGTCGAAAGGAGAGTGATTTTTTATCGGTAATAAAATTTGCAGCCACTAAACCCATATATTTTTTCTCCAATCATCTTTCTAATTTCGGACTAACTCATATTTTCTTCTTTAATTATCTTTTTAATTCCGTAATTTTTATTTTTTAATTAATTTTGCACATGACTTACGAAATCAAAATTAATTTAAATTAATTCTTCATTTTGGGTCCGAAACGAAAATTAAAACAATTTGTATAATTAATGAGTTAATTGATTCCGTACCGAAAGGCAAAATTATGTAATTTTATAAATAATTTATATTGGTCCATCCAACGTTGGTCTATATTTTTTTAATTTGTACGGTTCATCTAACATTAAGGGGAGACAAAAAATCAACGAAGAAACTCTGGACGAATCTCCGACGGCGAGAACATGGATGCTCCGACCTTCTGAAGTTCTTGTTGCTACGACGATGTGGGCGACATTTGGGAATACGTTGTCGATGTTACATGTTTCGGTTGGAACTGGACAATTGTCTTTCATGGTGCTTCCTACACGATGAAGTAGAAATACGAAAAGGGAAGTTGGTGAATGGAAGATAAAGGGAGATGTTGACATCAATTGGAAGAAAGAAGAGTCGTGTATATTACAAGATAAATGAGAGTGGAGTGTAACTCGTTTCCAAGCTACTCAAGTCGATTTGTTTCGCGAAATTTGGGATTTGCATTATCAATCCCGACGTTAGCAACACGACAACATCACCACCGGCCACCAGTTCGTCATCTCCTATGCGCGGCTTTGCGGTTTAAATTGGGGGAAATTAAGTCACATTGAAAGAAGTCGTTAATTATTTGAGAATCGGATCTTAAAAGCAAGTCACAATGCTATAAAAACATGTTGGTGTATTGTTTTCATAATGAACAATGTCCCAAGTATTTTAACTTTGATCTTCCTTTTCACGTTTATGATTTTTTTTTTGTCTCTAAGTCTCTTTTTGTTTCCACGATGCTCCACAATTCTACTTAGATAAGAAATGAACTTGAGAAGCAAACAAAAAAGTGTTTGGCTTATTAGGATGTACGTGGAAGGTCAAGATTGTGTTACTTTTGAGGCTTGCAATCATAGTTATCATGATTAAGATTCTCAATTTGTTCTTACCATTGTTTAATATTTGTCTTGTAAAAATGTGTGAAATCTTTTTCAGTGTGCTCACTAAGGGCTAATTTCTCTTTGTTCTATAATCATTTTATGTTAATGGTTTAGTATAATTTTACAAGTTGATGTCTCCCCTCCGCAACATTTTGAGGCACTATGAAAGGTCAGGTGAACGATGTTTCCCGCAAACACCTTAATGGATCGATGCACACTAGACCGGGGAAGATCATTTTCTGGGAAGATCATCAATATATGTGTAGTGTAAGTGATATGTGCATTTAATATTATAGATCATGCGTAGTGTAGTATAGGTAATACGCATACTAACTTGTATTGAATATGTATAGTGTAGCATAAGTGAGATGTGCAATCAACATTAAAGATCATGGGCAGTGTAGTTTAGGTGATATGTGCATTAACTTGCATCAAATATATGTAGTGTAAGTGATATGCCGTCAATATTAAAAATTATGTATAGTGTAGTGTAGGTGATATGTGCACTAACTTGTATTGAATATGTGTTGTGTAGTTATGTGACATGTCTCGATATTAAAGATTGTGTGCAGTGTAATGTTGATGATATGTGCACTAACTTGTACTAAATATGTGTAGTGTAGTCAACATTAAAAATCATGTGCAAAATATTTGACTAGATATTAACTTATGAGAAAATTGGGGTAGAGAAGTCTTTTTTTGTATCAATGATACAATCTAGACCCCTCCATTTTCCACCCAAATAATAAAGGTAAATAAAATAGATTAATGTTGAAATTAGGATAACTAATTAAGGGTTTTTCCCTAAAAGATATAATAAACTGTCAAAAACAAAAAACTGAAATCCCGTAAACAAAAGGCAACTGGATATTTATTGATATTACGAGATTCTTCTCTTCAACTTCCACGCTCAAAACATCCCGAGAAAATAGCGCCATAGATATTCTGGAGAATATTCACTTGCAACTCGCAAAACACTCGTCTTCTTCGTCTTCAACATTCAAATGCTGCTTGTGAAAATTATTCACAAACAACACACTTGTCTTCAACCTTCAAATGTTGTATGTTAAAATTATGTTAACAGATCACATACAACACATTCGTCCTTTTCGTCTTCAACCTTCAAATGTTGTATGTGAAAATTATGTACATAATTATGTACATAATTTTCACAGACAACACACTCGTCTTCTTCGTCTTCAACCTTTAAATGATGTATGTAAAAATTATGTACATAATTTTCACAGTCAGCACATAATTATGTACATAATTTTCACATACAGCACACTCGTCTTCTTCGTCTTCAACCTTCAAATGTTGTATGTGAAAATTATGAAAAAGTTATCCTCATACATAATATGAAAAACAAACATACCTTCCAGATTTGGAGATAAAAAACCTCAATAAACTGTTCAAAGCAAATTTAAGCAGATTCTAAATACAGATCATCAACTATAATGACTTCTTCGTCCAAAAAACGGTGACTATCGTGATCGATTATCTGTAATAGATGGTGGATATCGCACAGAAGCAACGATTGCATATACAGATCCAGAAACCGAATGGTGATTATCGCACATCAACAACGATTGCACATACAACTCCTCAAATCGAATGTTATGTATGTCGATTCAGATCCTCAACGATGTCTGTCAATTCATATACTGAATTCACTATCAATCGCATAGAAAACAGGGATTTTTGGATGACGATTTTCGATTCTCTGTGAAAATATGGTGGTTGTCGCCCTAAACAATGGTGAATATCGCGAATTTGGAATGACGTTGAAATGGATTATGCCGGTTGTAACTGATTCCTTAATTGCAGGGGACCACTCTCATTTTCCTTATTTAATTAAAAAACTACCATATTAATTAAGGGAGAGAATCTTTTTAATTTTGAAAGTATATTCAATTATTATAGAATCTTTTTTTGTAAATTTACAACGGGCCTAGTTAATTCTCATTGATACATAATTGCCTACTCAATCTACATTTATACAATAAAAGCCTACTTACCACTTTTACTCTTAACTTATCTTCATTAACCATGTAAATAATATCAGTAGTATACGTTTCATACTCGATTATAATTTTATAGTCTTCCTCTATAACTGCATCTGCTTCGAAGATGAAGTTTTCAATCTTAGCATCGTTTTTGTATATCGAGCGGTACATAGTTATTCCGGTCGTTACCAAATAGAGATAGAGTAGTCGAATTGAAGAATTTTCAACTATTTCGATCGAAATAGTCAAATATCGATCGAAATAGTAAAATATCGATCGAAAAAGTATAATTTCGATCGAAATACATGGTAACATCCTTTTTGTATTTCGAGCGGTACATAGTTATTTTGGTCGTTACTAAATAGAGATAGAGTAGTCGAATTGAACAATTTTCAACTATTTCGATCGAAATTATACTATTTCGACCGAAATATCTTACTGATATAATATAAATAGCATAATTTTGAGTGGTATATAGTCATTTCGGTCGTAAAGTCTTCTATTAGTATTTTTGAACATCGTAGCATCATTTTTGTACTTTGAGCGATATATAGTTAGTTCGGACGTTACTAAATAGAGATAGAGTAGTCGAATTGAAGAATTTTGAAAGAATTGGGTTGAATAAGCTCTCTTTTATAGGTTTTTGTTTTGTAGACCCCCTCTAATTTTACCTTATTTATAATTCCCATGATGAAAGAATTGGATTAAATAGGGGTATATTTACTAGATGAGTTTGTGTTATCTGTACTTTTAATAGTGGTAAAATGTATGTTTAGTCATTTTACCCAAGAATTTTCAACTATTTTGATCAAAATAGTATAATTTCGATTGAAATGCATGGTAGCATCATTTTTGTATTTCGAACGGTACATAGTTATTTTGGTCGTTACTAAATAGAGATAGAGTAGTCGAATTGAAGAATTTTCAACTATTTCGATCGAAATAGTATAATTTTGATCAAAATACAAGATTCATTCAAAATTTACACCTTTAGATTAGCAACGGCATTTCAATCGTACTCTATGTACAATGTAACTTGATGATAATCAAATTAAGGAAAAATAATGTACATCGTACTAACCTTTAAATTAACAAGAACCTTCTTCCAAATTAGAGAATCGCAATGGCATTGCACCTTTGTCTGAACAATCGTCAAACGACTGCTAGAGGATACAATACATAGTATAACCGATGAACAATGTAAATCATATCTTAAATCATCATTGAAGTACATAATTATATTACCATAAATGCTATTCTATTTATTTAAGTGTATTTATCAATTTTAAGGACTCGTAATTCTAATCAAATGCTTCATCATTAGGAGAATGTTTATAATTTTTAACTTTCCAACAACTAGTTTAATCCCCGCACCTTGTGCGGGTTTTATTTAAAATAAAAAGTATTTTATTGTTTTTTTTATGTATTATGTACCGCATATTTATTTATAGTACATTTAGTTCAGGTTAAATTGACTTAAGAACATAAAATTTTATGTTTTAATATCATCATGAACAATGTTTTTCTAATAATACAATATTTATTGAGAGTGATTTGATTCCTATAAAATTGTTAATTTAATAATAAAAGATTATTTGGCTAAATTTATATTATAAAAAAATTGTCACACAAAATAGAGTCGTTCGAACTAACGTGATTTGGTTCCTATAAAATTGTTAATTTAATAAGAAAAGATTTTTTTGGCTTAATTTATATTATAAAAAAATTGTCACACAAAATAGAGTCGTTCGAACTAACGTGAGTTGGTTACTATAAAATTGTTAATTTAATAATAAAAGATTTTTTTGCCTTAAAAATAAAGATTTATTGGTTTTAATTGTGGGAGCTCCATTTAAAAATACTGCATCCACAACGCGTCACGTCATCAACTTGTGCTCTGTTTTAGTATGTATAATATATTAGTAGGATGATCGATAGGATGTCAAGATCCTCCTAAAATGCAGATCCTAGGCATGGATTTTAATCAACCTTGACAATGATTCTTCTAAACAAAATACAGAAATTATCGCAGAACTGCTATGTACAGTAAACAAGATTGGCAAAATAATGTATACTTATTCACTTCACAGTTCATACACTCATCTCCCAAAAAACACAGTTCTTTCACTACATTTTACAATTGTACAAGCAATCTAGGAAACACATACTTACAGTGTTAACATTACACATCATACACTTCATATTATTATACTGGCCCCATCATACTAGAAGAAGCCGCCTGAGTTCATGGGCGTGGCGATAGAAGCTCAAGCTCGGCCCACCACATTGGTGAGAGCCTTGGAGCTGCAGCATCAGGAGCTATACCGGTTATTTCTCTCAACCTCAAAGCCACTTGTATCATTCCTGGTCTCTCCTCAGGATTTGAATGCATACAATATTTTATTACATCACCTATCATTTCAAGCTGATCTACATCAAAATGTCTTAGCATGGGATCAACAAAGTCCCGTAGAGGCGTCTCGGATCTCAAGTAATCCAAAGCCCATTCATTGAGTAAACCGGTGCTCCGTGAGAAAGGTGCTTTCCCTGTCATCATCTCGAGTAGGATCAGTCCAAAGCTGTAGATGTTATCTTCCGGGCTGGTTTCTGGTGAATTCACACTGTCTATGATGAGTGGTTCTGATTTTCCTATGAAGGACACTTCATTCCATATGGCGAAATCTGATACCTTGGCCGCGTAATCTTCAGTGAGGTTGATGGCGTAAGTGGTGAGGTTCTCATGGATTATGCTTGGGTTCAATCTGTGCATGTGCTCAAGGCTATAGGCTATTCCCATTGCAACTCGAAGTCGCGCTGTCCAATCTAGGTGCTCTGATTCTCTTACTGCAGGGAGTATAATTAATCAGTTTTCCAATCATTTCGAAAGTACGTGATCAAGGCAACAGGCTACTCTCACTGCAACTCTTAGATTTAGAACACAGAGGTTCTTGCTGTAGTTGTATTTTAAGAGTGATTGAATTCATAATGTGATCAAGATTTACAAGATACATACTGTGTAGATGCTCAAAGAGAGTGCCGCATGAAGCATATTCGAAGACCAACATCCTAGAAAACGGGCGTTCTTCTTCACAGTAACCAAGAAGGTTTAGAAAATTCTTGTGGTTCAGTTCTGATAGAGTATTAACCTACAACCATAAAATAAAAATACGATTTATGGCTGTTTAGCTGTAATTTGAACTTGCTAGTATACTAGTTTACCTTCTTCTTGAACTGTGAGTCCATGTTCTTGGACCAGTCCTTGGAGGTCTTCACTGCATGAGCGAGAACAGCTATTTCAGCCCCATTCGACAATGTTCCTTTGTATAGAGTTCCGGCTGATGTGGAACCAATCACGTTACTGAACTCTTCACATGCAGTTTCCAGCTCCAACCTCTTCAGTTTTGGTAGATCTAAAATACAGAAACCTAATTATGCACGACAGAAGATGAAGACTACCTTCTTTTCGCCTTTTCTCCACATGACAAAAACAATGAAGAATTTATAGACTATGTACTATGCAGAAACAATTGGAATATGAAAGGCAAGATCATCATATTCATGTTCTAGTATTTTTTACATAGCATAAGTCTTCCAGTCTTTTGGAATAGATTAGGTTCTATGTTACCTGTTGCAAGGGACCTCTGAAGCTGTCCACTTAACCCGGTTCTCCAAGGTCCAACACTCGCGATCTTCTTCCTTCTCCAGATTAATAGACCAACAATCAAAGAGAGAACTATGAATGAGCCAACAAAAGCAAAAATGATTATTATTTTGTGACTGCTGTTCTGAGTTGTTGCCTGAGAAGAATTTGTAGAGTTCGTAGTGGAGGATGGTGGCGGCGGTGGTGAATTAACCGCTACTGGTGTATCAACCAGTGCAGGCGGTGCTGCTGCTGGTTCACTTGAAGCTGGAGTTGGTAAATTAGTGGTATTTGACTTTGAGTCTGGATGAAAAGGTGGTTCAAGAGCAACGGAAACCAGTTCTCGAAGATCTCTATGATGTGGACTTTCTTCTTGTATACCATGCCTAATTAATAGGTTAGAATCATAATCATGAACTCATACAAGTAAACATTTTGATTGAAATTGCAAAATACAAATATCTACAGTCAAATGAATATTAATCACAACTGACCTCATCATTGCAGTGTGTAACGAATGCTCAGTAATGGCAGTGGATTCTTTCAGCTCCACTTTGCTTTCGTATCCTTGATGAACCGGGCTCAGATGGCTCTCGTCTACTTGAACTTCAGAAATGACCATGAGTTGTTCAAGTTCAGGAGAGACTTGACAAAATCGCCCGTTGTTGTCTAATAGACTGTACATCGGTAAAGAGTGAAAAAAACATCATATGACATAACATGTTATTACTACATCTGTGAAGATTGACTTACAGGATTGATATGTTATCTCCCCACTCATGGGGTAACGGTCCACTGAAGTTATTGTAACCGAGATCTAGTACTTCCAACTCTTTCAATGCTCCAATCTCCTCAATGATGTCCCCCGAAAAAGAATTGTTTCGCAACATTCTGCACAATGTAGTAAGTTTTAACTTTATAAGGTAGAAATGATCAAGAATCGTTGTAGATATAACACAGTCGTATATTCTTACATCAACTTTATGTGAACTAGATGACGAAGCTCAGGCGCAAGTGTTCCCTCCAGGCACAAATCTTTCAACATCCTTTAAAAAACCGAACAAGTATTAGCTTTCATAAACCATAGGAGCATGCAAAATGCAATTCTTTGAGGTTATACCAACATAGAATGTATCTGTGCACTATATGTTTGTTTATAATCGACATATTTCACACAAATTGCCTGATTTGGCTAAAATGAACATTTCTATCTGTTAGTATTAGAGAGTATAATATGCTGAACTTACTGTAATATGTTTGACAGCAACTCAAGTTATTCACTGGAGCATAAGCACAAAGAGAGAGCTCAAAGGGAAGAAAACTCACAAGGATACAACATGACCATCAACACAATCTACACCAAACCATGAACAATGATGAGTTTCTAAGCTACTGTCTTCCCAGCCAGACAGTGCTCCAAATGGGTCCTTGTTTATTCTTTCTTTGAATCTTAATAGAGCTTTTCCTGTTTCATTTCCAGCCCAGAATTAGTTTCACAGTAATACAGAAAATCACAATTCAACAATCTCCAATTTTATATTTTTAACTTAATATCATCTACCATACTCACGAATCATAACCCAAAAACAACACAAGTAAGTAGGTTCTATTTCAATTAAATACATAACAATAAGTAAGAAATTTTCAGTAAATCAAAATACCTTCATCGTTGAGAGCATAACCAAGAATCACTAGATTCTGCAACAACAAGCTTGTGAATAGGAGACCCACCAGTTCAAAAACTCGTCTTCGCGCACAAAAACCCTTCATCTTTACTTTTGAATTTGACTATACAGATCGAAAGCAAAAAGCTTACAAAACTCGACCCGTCACTCCCTGCAAACGAAGCAACAACCCGAACCCAATTAAGGCCGGGAAAACAAAGCTGGCTTTCAGGTTGCCAGAAAAATCAGGCGGCTGACAACCAAAGTGCTAAAACGACGACGTCTTTAGGAAACAGGAATAGTAGAATGGGTAATTCTGGTATATGTCAATGGAGTGTTCAAAGGGGGAACCGGTTTACTAGAATACAAGAAGAAAGAACACTGAATGTTTCAACGACAACAATTACATTTTTTAGCCTAAAGTTTGAGTTGGTGACAAAAAAAAAAATAAGTTTTTGTTTATTTATTTTGAAGTTGGATAGACAAACTATTATTTCATAATTAATACCCTCAATTTGGCAGGGATTAATGATTTTTTTTGGGAGGAGATGAATTCATAGGTATTGTAGTAGAACAAGATATTGTTAATATGTCTTGAACATGAATTGTATATTTTGTGAAATCTTAATTTTTGGTAAGTATGAAAGTGTCTCGTTGTCATAACCTATGGTATGGAATCTTCATGGTTTGGATTTTAGTAGTCTACATGAGTCCACGTGTTTTCACCAAGACAACTAGATTTTAAGATTTTAGTATGCTCGAGTTTAATGTAGTGACTCATTGTATACTCTAACCTAATTGTCATGTTTTGGATTGTAAAAACGCTTCTTAATATAATCGAGCTCTATGTAGTGGCTCATTGTATACTCTAGTTTAATTATTATATTTTGTATCGTGAAAATGCTTCTCAATGATATAATATCATGGTATCGACATTGCTTTTTTTTTTTTTAGTCACTTTAATTTGTTAATTTATTCTTGCTTCTTTTTTTAAGTCCTCTAGTTAATCTTCTAAATTTTATTGGGTTGATTTTGTTTATAACAATATAAGATTGAAACTTATACAAGACTAAAATATTTTTCTTAAATAGTATAGATATAGGGTTTGAACTCAAAATACTTGTTAACTCGTCTCATGTTTTATGAGCCTTATAATATCTTGTTACAACGGCGTTAAAGTTATTTTAGAAATGAATTAAAATTTATACATAGTGGAAAAAAGGGGGAAAAAAAATATACATTTCAGAGAATTTAATTTAATGCCATTTTATTTAACTAGTTATTAACATAATATTATGATGGTTATTTTATGCTACTAATTACTCTAGTACCTGTTGCAAATTTTTAGTAAATGCATATATCACCATGATATATCATAATAAATTTTAGTGGAATAGATAGAATGAAATTGTCTATATACCAAAAATATAATCTATAGTTTGGTAGAGTTCATCAAAATCAGTGGCCAATATGAGGTAATCATGCCCATATATTCCAACCCCTTTGACAAGGACCATTTTTGCTATTAATGTGAAAAGTGGTGTTTCTCCGCAATTAATCCATATTTGGAGTTGGGATTGAGAAATTGAGATGGCGCCCCCGGGGGATGACTTTGTCCGTTGATTAGAGAGGGAGGGAGAATATGACGTGGAGGCGACAGGAATGAAAGGAAAAGGCGGGAGTCATTGTTGAAGGTGGGCCCCTGACATTTTTTGGCAAGACTTTTTATTTTTTTTGCAAGACTTGCTGCTATTTGTCAATTTAAAGAATTTGAGATTGGGAGGATTAATGACTTTGGGGGTCACAATTGCAGTTATTCCACACAACTTTCAGCTCTCTTTTGCACCTAGATAAGTCGAGTTGCTCTTATCTGATTGGTTGATAAATACATTGGCTATACATGTATGTACTTCCGAAACCTTTTACAAAAATTTAATCCGATCCGCTCAAATTTTAAATGGTATCCGAATAATTTATTTTTTTGAACTTTTATGTACAATCCAGTGTGGAAAAATCTCTACGTATATGAGACTCACTGATTTCAAGTTGAAACAATTTGGTTTACTAGGTTTTTTCTAGTTTGTGTTTAGTAAATGTACCCATTGAGAGAAAAGTGGGTAGAGTTTGAGAATAAATACAAAACGTTGGGGTATATTTACTTAATTGAAACATTAAAAAGCCTAGTTACTACTATAGTTTTTCAAAAAGACCTAGTTGCCAAAATTTCCCATTTCAGTTGGTATTAGAGCGGCTCCTTCTCTTCATAGATTGTGCTCTGACCTAACATCGATGTGTCTAAAGATAAGACAAAACCTTCTATGTAAATTTGACTCTAAATTTATGTCTAAGTTGTAAATAGAAAGAATTAGATAAAATGCACCCCAACATAAAATTTTCTTAACTAAACAATATAGGCTTATAATTTATTGACTAAATAGCATCTTCTAATCAATAATATCAGATTTGCCCCTATTTATATAGGTTTTCCTTCAGGTACGGCCCTATTTATCTGGTACGTCCGTACGGCTGTACCGCAGGGCGACACGTGTCCCGAAAAAATTTTTTTTTTTTTTTTTTTTTTTTTTTTTTTTTTTTTTTTT
>BSUD01000007.1:19032977-19050823 GCA_033239045.1 Fagopyrum esculentum
TATAATTTATGCACTATTATCCTATAAACTTTGAACTATTCCTATATAATCCATGAACTATTACTTTTTAATATAATCCATGAACTATTCTATTATAATTCATGAACTATCCCATAATAAGTTTTGAACTATTATTTTCACTCCTTTATAAATTTTTGCACTTTAAACTATTCTATTATAATTCATGAACTATCCCATAATAAGTTTTGAACTATTACTTTCACTCATTTATAAATTTTGCACTATGAACTATTCTATTATAATTCATGAACTATCCTTTTAGAAGTTATGAACTATTACTTAATAAGTTTTGAACTATTACTTTCAATCCTTTATAAATTTTACACTATGAACTATTCTATTATAATTCATGAACTATCCTTTTATAAGTTATGAACTATTCCATAATAAGTTTTGAACTATTACTTTTACTCGTTTTTTTTAAAAAAAAAAAAAAAAATTTTTTTTTTTTTTTTTTTCGGGACACGTGTCGCCCTGCGGTACGGCCGCACGGCCGTACCGCAATAATGGGCCTTACTTGAATGATACCCTATTTATATATCTCAATTCTATCCAATTTAGTTATAAGAGAATCTGAAATTTTTTAATACAATAATCTAATTTAAAAAGGTAAATATTTCGTAGAATAATTTATCAATATTTATGCTGGAATGTAATATTATTGAATTCGATAATTTTATAATATCATTGAAATATATAATGTTACATGAAACTAGTATGTATACAAGAAAGATATAAGAATTGAATATACATGATTTGCATTGAACTGTACAAGCATGTACGGGCCATATATAAGAATATCACGCGTTATTTGCAAAAAAAAATTGATGATGTATGACTTACATGAATTCATAAATCTATCATGTTACATGAACTACATAGATTAGTATAGGATAATAATAGGGATCTTCAATGTTACAGGAAATTAGTACATGCACAAGAAAGGTACATGATTGCAGCTACAAGATTCACATTGAACTGACAAAATTAACGTTAATGTATAATTTTCAAAAAGAAGAATAAATTGTGAGATCCAAAAGAAGATTAAATTGTGAGATCCAACTTGTTCGGTTGGCATTAGGGTGGGAGGGAGAGACTACCAACTAGAGATCAAGTCTTCATGATTGCATCTGTTTATTAATTTTTTATATATTTTTTTGTAAGAATTATAAAATTACAAGAGAATACTTATCATTTACGAGAATAAGTTACAAGATATTTTGATTGAAAATTTATTAAGTTAATTCAAATTATTAACCATTAATGATTCACCTTCTACAATTTGTATTATGAATTAAAATGCAATAATATATACAAAATCTTGTAATTGATTATATGAGGGCAATTTAGTCTAAAAATTTTTAATGATGTCATATTCTAATAAAATTAGCAAGATGGACAATTACTAAACAGTATTAGTGAGCTAATGCTACATAGCAAATTCACTCATGTAAATAAGGCATGTCTTTTGAGTTGATTAAGTTGTCTTTTATCAATTGTAAGATCCTAGATTTTTGCCTTCACCGCCCCTGCGGTGAAGAGGGCCGCCCCTGCGGCAGATGAGATATGCCCCTGCGGATTTTGCGACAGATCGCGCCGATCTGTTTTCGTCGTTTTATCTTTCTTCCATAGATAGAATACCCGATATTCTATCTTATGGGCCGGTTTCCTTGTTTTCTTTCTAACCCTAGACGCCCTTTCCGTCTAGCGTTCAAGCCCTCCCTATATATTCTCTTCCTTCTCTCCTTTTTCCCTTTCCTTGCTATCGTCTTCAAACCCTGGAGAGCTGTAGCCGTCCTTTGATTCCTGCAACTTCGCTGAACGTGTAAGTTCATTCCTTCCTGGTTCTTCCTCAGGTTCTTACAGTGCTGCATGTCTTCTCCTTCTGTTTTGGTTTCTCTCTTGCGTTCCTTTCTTTTCTTCTTCTCTAAGGATCAAGCATGAGCCTTGATTCTTGTGGAGTGTTCCGTTGTTGACCTTTCGTTGTTTTCAGGCTCTCTGGAGTTGAGACTCGACGTGTTGGAACCAAAGGTTTGAGCTTTGGTTGCCCCTGCCGTGAGATTTGTCGAAGAGAAGCCCGACAGTAGCTTTTGACGAAGATCCGCCCCTGCGCCTGCACAGAGCTGCCCCTGCACCTCTGTCACAACCGCCCCTGCGCCTCTGTTCAGCCGCCCCTGCGCCTCAGTCCAACCGCCCTTGCGGTTTCTCTGCAGTAACTCACGTCTTTGGTGAGTTGCTTTCTTCCTTCCTTTCCTCGTTCCTTCCTTGGTTCCTTATGGTTGTTCCTTGTTCCCCTAAGTTGTTGTAAGACTAAGGTTGAACCCTTAGCATGTGTTCTCTGAGTTGTTGCTGAGCCTTTTGTGTTACCTTCGTGTGAGGTAAGTCTATTGAACTTACTTAGCTTCATTCCGCGTATTAGTTGGATTGCATTGGCTTGGTTGTGTTGCTATCATGTTTATAACGAATAATTGGAAATATGATTCACCCTTTGTTAACCTTAACTGGCCCAAGTGTATTATAACCGGGCGGTGACCACTTGTCTAGTTCTACAGGAGACTAGAATGTGCTCTTGCGACCCAGACCTGTAGGTAACGGATAGTACTGATCTATTCCTATTGGTAGACGGAAGCGGAGGCGAGTTTCGGGAGATTCTCGTGTGACAAAAGAAGTTGAATTTGTAATGGATAACCTCAATGAAAGATAATAACCGGTTGATGTGTGAGCATGCTATGTGTTTTCTTTACCTTATGTGTGTTTGTGCCTTTACACTCTTGCTTATACCTAGAATGTTAGCTAACGGTTTATACCGTCGTTGTAGATGTTCCGCAGGTTCAGGATGTTGCTGAGTGATCCGGATGGTGTGGTCAGCCGGGGTTCCCGTACATTATAGGACGAGATCGGGTTTTGTTTTTCTTTTGTTGCTTCCCTTTTGTTTTGAACCCGGATGTGGAGCTTTTGAGTTTTCTTTTGGTTTGAACTTTTGGTTTTATATTGAGTTATGTTTTCATTCGTCTGTGTCTTGTTGTAAGATCCGTTTGTTGTTGCTACTCTGATGGTCGGGACCCATTGTTCGTTGGCTGAATTTGCAATGTAGGCCTTTTACAATGTAGAGTTTGGATTTTGGGCCTCTCATAATTTCATTTAGAAAATGGGCTCCTATTGTAGAAAAAATCAGAAAAGTAAGGGACATAGGTATCTAGACTGATTTGATGGGTGACATGTAGAAAAAAAATCAGAAAATAGACCAATCAATTCAGTCAGTCCATCTTCTTCCCTCCATTGTCCCTTCTTCTTCCCTCCTGTCAAACGTAAATTTATATCTGGGTATCCATATGCAGCTCTTTTCTTCTTCCCATTGAAACGCAGGAATCTGGACTGCTTGTTGAGCTTCTTCTTCACCGGAATCTGGACTGCTTACATATCCCACTACAAAAAAAATACATTTGCGACGGACTTTTGCGACTGCAACCTCTATCGTCGCCATTGGTAGGGTTTTTGCGACGGCGTGTACAGCCGCCGTTAGGTTTGCGTCGACAAAGTCCATACCGACGCCAATAGCATATATACTTGCGACGGCGTATGTCGGCCGTCGCAAAAAAATTACCTTTGGCGTCGGGTATGATTTGCCGTCGCAGACGTTCTTATTTTGGCGTCGGTAATTACTTTTGGCGACGGCGTGTAAAATATAATTTTTATAAAGAAAAAAAAAATTGTAACCCTGCGAAGTTCACAGTCTTGTGCGAAGATTGAAGAGTTGTTCATCACTTAACCCTACGAAGTTCACAAGCTCTCGAGTCCCTTAACCCTAAAAACAAACCTGCAAACATTGAAGAGTTGTTCATCACTCTTGTGCGAAGTTCACAGTCAAGTAACCCTGCGAACAACTCGAGCAGACTCCTGCGGGTTCACAAAAGGCAGGCACAACAAATTCTCCCCAAACAAGGTATGAATCCGATTCTAATTTTTGTGAGTTTTCGATTTCGAAGTTGCTTAAGAGGTTTTGTAGAGTTTGTTAACTCCTTCTTCCTTCCACTCTGGAGGGAGAAACAACCCATTTGATGAAGACGAAGTTGCAGAAGATCTGGAATTCTGAAATAGCATGTGAAGATATCAAACGACCAAAATTCACAAAGCCTACCCTAATAATCTAGCAAGGTCTTGATTTAATAGCTTACTAAGTATCAAACTGTAATTTGGGTTAGAAATAACTTTTTCCTTCGGTTGTTGAACAATTCTCTATGGATACAAACAAAACCTAATTTGGGTTAGAAAAGAGTATGGATTTCACAGGAATTCTTTATGGTTCATATTGGCTCTCTCTTACTCAAGCTGAAGCCGGCTAATCTCTCTTTCTGCGAGCAAAGAGAATTAAATTATGGGTCCATAGGGTGGGAATCTACTTTAGCTGAATGCCTTGTTGGTTTTAAAATGTGACTTGCCTTCAACTTAGGATGCTCCAATCTATATACCATTGAACAGTTTGAAAAATCTATACACCATTGCCTCTATTTCTCAATTGAAATGCAGGCATTTGAATATTTGATGCAGAGATTATAAGATAGAACGTAGATATATAAATTCCTTTTAGTGATGGATGTAGTTGTATGATTTATGTTGTACTGATACCGTTTGATTGGTTTCTTTGATCATCATAACAATTATTTTTCCTACTAACCAGGCTACTTCTGTGAAGCTCTTCAAAATAATATGGTTTACTTTGAGATTCTGTTAGGCTACTTCTATGATTTTATAACTATAATTTGATTTCACGCTTTTTCTTCTAGAATTACTAATTCCTTCGATGCCAACTTTTTCTGTAGATAATGATCACTGTTAAGAAAGATATATCACAATAAGGAACTATACAACCTAAAATACCAAGTGGTGGAAAATTGAAGCTACAAGATACTTAGGGTAAGATTAATCTTAAAAGTAGATTAGACATGGGTCAATACTATTAGCTATGTCCTTGTTTCTTTGACTTGTTAGGTTGGTCAAACTTTTGAATTTGAGCATAGTACTTGGCAGTGTGATTCTACATAGGTTTGATTTCATTAAGGAAGCTCAAACTCCAATTTTTAGTGCCTATTACAATCTGAAATACCGCATAACAGTGTGATTCTACATAAGTTTGGTCAATAATAAGCTATTTCTTACTTTCATATGTCATATTGGTTTTATGATACTACTGATCTAGACCCTTCATGTGTTGAGGTTAGTCAATTGCATCGTGTTACATATTTGCGATAGCTTGAATTTTATGATACTATACATGTTTAATGCTGAAGAAAGTTGTGCTTCTCTTGCTTTCTTTGGTTTAAGTAAGGTTCTGTTGTATTGGAAAACTGTTTTCAGAGATGGATTACTTCATGAACTGGATGATTTGTAAAAGATTAGCTAAATGATCTAATTATGGGGTTAATGGCCCAATTTACAACACTGTTGTGTTTGAATTTCTACATGTCTTTTGCTGAATTTTTTTTACTGTCTCTGTTTTTTACTATTTCTCTTTGCTCAGGTTTTTTTTTTTTTTTTACTGTTTCTGTTTCATTTTGAAATTAGAATGGGTATAAAATTGATTAACTAAACACCATGATTACATAGAGGAACTATTCCCACCTTAGAAAGTCAATTATCTTTTGAATTACCCGGTGATCTATTAGAAAGTCTGGGATAGTGATTACACCATGATCCAAACTCACTGTTGTGTTTCATCTTTGGTCTGGGATCTCAAAAGATAATCAGTATTCTAATTACTCTATATTTTTTATATTGATTTGAAAGTCAATTAGCATTTAGATTTTCAAGTTCTTTATTTAAGAGAGGTTATAAATAGTTTTGAAAATTATCTTGTTAAGAATGTATTTTTTCTAGTTTTATGTTCATCATCTCCTTATTAAAAAGCAGGCAGCATTAATTGACATAATTTAAGACATCACTAGTTTGTCTTTCAATGGATGGAAAAGTCACAGAGTTTACAGGTGAAGATGTGCTTGAATAAATTTACCGAGAGATAATTAAGTGTTCTTCTTCTTTTGCCAACACCTAACCTGCAAATGAAGCTGCAGCTTAAGTACTTCATAACCAAAATTCAAATGAAGCTGCAGCTTAATCTCATAAAAGCAATATCTTTTTCTGATAAAAGAAACCCGTAATCAATTCCATACCTAAACTTCCTCTTTACCCTCTGGTTAATTTCTAGGATCAGTTGTACATTTTAGTATAAATAAACCCTTGTGATTTTACTTTCTTCTGAAAATTAGTTTTGTTCAACGTTTCTCTTTTGTTTTTAAAATTTTGATTTAGCCATGTCCAAAGTCTTTGTTGGAAGTAGTTTCTATTCATATAAGCACGCACAAATTTTGTCTATTGATAAAGAGTTATCAACGGTCTCACAAGGATATGATTCCATTGCTGGATTTTTTATATTGATGTATTCTTTGTCATAACTCATAATGTTAATGATGCTAACCCACAACACAGAAAGAGCAGTAGTTCTTTTAATTACTAATATTGGTGAGTTTGGATTGGTTAGTTTTGACAATTTGAGCGTTGCATATACCTTTGATCACTAATGGCAGTGAGTTTGGATCGGATTTTGGAGATTGCAATTTGGGAGTTGGATTTTGTGCTTCTGATGTCTTTTACGTAGCTATGAGCCTCAAACTGATAAAGATGGAAGTGAACTTGCTAGTCTTATTCGTTTTCTTAAATTTTAAAGATAACCTAGTTGACTTTTAAATATGTTTTAATTAGAACATCACCAATCGTTACAATACATACAGGAGTAGCCTTGGGTAGAGGAAAAATGTATACTTGTTTTGCATGAACATTTTTACTTCATTAATTCCTTATAAATTATACAAAATTGGATGAGTTTGTGGTTACTGGTTTGTCAACCCCTGTTTCCTTGATCTCACATTCTCATATCATCTTATAAATTATACAGAATTGAATGAATTGTAAGAGGGATTTTCTACTTCTTTAAAAATCACCGATACTTTTCCTTTACTGCTCTATAAGGATTTTCTACATCTCATCTCACATTCTTCCTTTCATTTGTTCCTCAATAATCATTTCATATTGGTAGAGCACTTTCCGGGCCTTATGGTCTTCTTTGAATCACCACTCTTGATGGATAATCTAATTTCAAATATGCTATTTGAATTCATTTTAGCAGAACCATTGATCTTGAAGGGATAGGAATCCTGCCACTTTTTGACTAAAAGTATAGTCTTTTAATATTATCATTTTAGCAGATTTTGTGGGTTTGAGCAAGTGAGTAGCATCTATTATGGATAGGTATTAATTTATTTCAATATCTTCTGCAGTAGGTAGTAGGTAATATTACTTGTTCTTGCGAATTTACAAGGTTTTGATTCCTGTCTTGAAAAATGTCTATGACATGAAAAGGTTCGATGCAAATCAACTTTACAAATGTATTTTCTGGTGTGTGGTTGCAACTGTATGCTGGAATTTTCTCGAAGATGAATTATCCTTGACTTTTTGAATAAATTGGTCCATTTTTGTCCAAAGTAGTTGATTCTGCTTGGATGTCTTTTTGCAAGTTTTTTTTAACTCTTTTGAATATGTAGAGCATCCTCTTACCTTTGAGAAACAGACTTAACATAGGATATTAAAGAATAATGTGATACAAACTCAGCTAGAAGTTATACTAGATTTAATTATTTATGTTTATCTTCCATCTTTTGAATATGTAGATTACTGAAAAGGTGACTAGAGAGGTAACAAAAGCAAATGAAGAGATGATACGACAATATGAAATAAAATATCAACAAGTACTTGATCGTCTTGCGCTTTTGGAAAGTAATGATGGAAGAAGTGCAAATTCACTTATTCAGGTATGTTCAATTTATTTTTGGAGTTGTAGTATTTTGATGCACAAAAGAAGTTGCTTAAATGTTTTGCTTTCCAAGTTCTTCATGAGGCTACTAATTTTATTGTCTTAGTGTACGAAAAAGTAACGAGGCTACTAATTTAAGGTTTGAATTCGCTTGGTTTTCATAGTGTTGTTGGTTGGGTTTTGTGGTGTCATGATTTGTCTAATTGGGTTTTGTGGTTTGTCTAATGCTTAGTAGTATCTCTCGTACACAGAAACTCCCGTACACTTGTGGATAGTTGGTACTTGGTACTTGGTTTAGTGATAATGATATTAATGTGTAGTGTTGTTAATATTGTTGTTGACAAATGCTTGAATATCATATTTAATGTTAATGTAGTGAATTTTGGTTTTGTAGGGTGGAACAAATGTTCATCAAAATGAGTCTATTGGAGAAGGTCAAAGAGAGTCCGCCGCTGAAGAAGTCGCTCAAGAAAAAAATCCAAGTGAAAACATTTAAATATGGTTCATTTTGTGTTGTTCGCAATGACTTTTTTTTGGTGGATTGTTCACAATGACTTGAAACTAATGTAATATGTTATATTATACTTTTAATGTGGAATATGCAAAACAGTTTTTTGCCGTCGCAAAATTCAGTCGCAAAACTTTTTTTTTTTGTAGTGTCCCTATTCTATTTCTGGGTAAGCAGTGTTTGTTCCTATTTCTGGGTAATCTCAAACTTTCTGGGTAATGTATTTGTGGGTAATCTGAAACTTCTCATCTTTTGTTTTTGTGAATCTAAAACACTGAAACTTCATGTTCTATTTGTGGGTAAGCAGTGCTTGTTTACATTTTCTATTTGTGGGTAAGCATGTATTTCGGGGTAAGCTGAAACTTCTCATCTTCCTGGGTAATGTATTTCGGGGTAATCTAAACCAGTCAAACTTCCTGGGTAATGTCAAACTTCTTGGCTAATCTATTTCTGGGTAATCTCAAAATTCCTGGGTAATGTATTTCGGGATAATCTGAAACCTGGGTAATGTCAAATTTCTTGGGTATCCATATACTCCAACACTAATATACAATATCTATATAATTTAAATAACTGAACTTGGGTAAACATACAATTGGGTAAGCACATATCCGTATACTCCAACACTAATATACACATATCCATATCCATATAATCTAAATAATTGGAATTGGGTAAGTATTTTTTGGGTAAGCACGTATCATATACTCCAACAGATATTCATATAGTCTAAATAAGTGAACATTATCATACCCAAAAAGTAACTACGTATGCATACAATTGGGTAACCCTAGTATCAGCGGAAACCCTAGCTTCATCCGCCATCGAAGTCTCGCCGGCCATCCTACGCTCCTCTGCTTCAATAACAGCCTGCGTAAACCCTAGACTGTAAGAGGGCACCGGAATCTGAGCAGAAAAGGAAGGGAGATCCGCCATTAAAACAACGTTCCCAAGCGGTTTCAGGGGAGGAAGAAGAGGGCAAAGAAAGGAGAAGTGAGCGCGGTTTGGGTAAGGTTGAAGAATAGGGCGCAAATGAAGGGGAAGTGGGCGCCGCCTTTAGCAGACGAAGAAGGAGTGCGCAAGCTTCAGAAGAAGTGTGCCGGCTTCACCGGAGGGAGAGGGTAAAGAAAGGAGAAGTGGGCGCCGGCTTTGTGGTACCAGTGGCGTAGCCCCTCCTCGTGTCAACCTTGACGCCGAAACCCTAGATCTCTCGCTTGCCCTTCTCCCGCTCGAAGGAAACCCTAGATCTCTCGCTCACCCTTCGGTGTCGGCTTGGTGGCCAAATGTCCTGGCGGCGAAACAGTGCTCCCTGTCGTTGAAACTCCGGCGGATCTCCGTTTCATCTCTATTTCTCCTTCTTCTCTTTTATTCCTTTCTAGATCTGTTTTCTCTCTCTTTACAAAGAGAATGAATGTTTTCTCTTTCTTCTCTGCAAATAATACCAACAGTCATTTAATATTCAATTTTTTTGACAGCCCATCCATCCATCCATCTTTTCTTGGGAGGCCCACAAATATAGCTATTAATTTTTTTGCAGGCCTAAATTATACTAGGAGCCCACTTTGTAAAAGTACAATTTTAAGAGCCCTATTTCCCTCATTTAGTCTTGTTCGTTCTTAGCCCGTAGCGCTTCAAGTTCCCGGGATTTGGGGTGTTACATCAATGATCCTCATTACATCCATATTAACTCGGATACAATTCTAGTGAAAATTTGACCCACGATGAAGTGTAGGTCATATGTCTAACATTCACGAGATAATAATATTATTTATTTATAAATAATAATGTTATATATATATATATAATTGGTTAAATGACTTTAGGAAGTCATAATCTCAAAAAAAAATCCAAAATAATACTAACTTTCAAAATTATTAGGAGCGATATGAACTATCAACGTATCACCAAAAATAATATGTCTTACTTTGCCGGTAAAAATTCCTAGATCCGGCGATGATGTGAAAATATATTTTTTACATGTTATAAAAAAAATTAAATTAATATTATTTAATCTGCTAAAAGTCTAAATAAATTTATTTATTTAATTTTTTAAAAATAATTTATTTTTTCGAAAAAAAAAGCTGATTTTTTAACATATTTATTTTTTCGTAATTTTGTTTAAAATGATTTTTTTAATTTTATTTTATTTAAAAAAACAAACGATTTTTTAAAATTTTCATCTTTTAACTTAATCCCTAAAGAATATTTATTTTTTTCAATCATGTTAAAAAAAACTTTTTAGTAAAAATAATTAGAATATATGAAAAGAACTCCCCAAAAAAATTCTAAAGAAATCGATTTTTTAAAAATATTTTTTTTTGCAAAAAATATTATTAAATATTCATTTACAAAAAGAATTGTTATTTAAAATTTTTTAATTTTATTTGAATTTTTAACATATTAAATGATATTAATTTGATTTAAAAAAAGTAAAAATCACACAGTTAGTCCCATTTTGATGACATGTAAGATATCGGTTGTCACGTCATTGCCGAAGTTAGAATTTTGCTGGAAAACTAAGACATATTATTTTTGGTAAGTTGATAGTTTGTATCACTCTTGGTAATTTTGAAAATTGATATTATTTTAGATTCAATGTTGATAGTTATATTATTTTGGATTATTATTTCAAACAAAAATATAAATTGATTATTCTTAAACCAATACGCTCCTACAACCACCAACCTACCGGAATCTAAATCTATCCATGGTCACTTATTTACTAGTTGTCCTATCAACTTACGGTTACCACCGATCTACTAGTGGTCCTAGTGATATACGCTTTGATTGCAAGTGGGGTAGTAGGGTTTGAGGTTTAGGATCGATTTGCTCTAATCTCGTGAGATTTATGGAGGAGAAAACCGCACAAATGGTGAAAATAGAACCACACTTAAATCAATTTTATTATACCCTGTTTATTTAATACAAAGATGTTATGATACGTATCTTCAATAATATGTAACACCACCAAAATGGGATATAACATTTCAACGCCAGAAGCCCCAAACGAGGAATCTCTAAGGCTTGATAAATAAATGATAAGATGTGTAAAAACAACACAACTCAAGGGCATAACTTGCCAATAATAAAAGACATGAATTCAAAAGACGTTTCATAATATGAACCAAAATCACAATAACGAAACAAGTATAATGGTCAAATTCGAGGTCAACAACACTGCGAGCTTTAGAAAAGTAAACCGACCCAAAATTTATAAACCAAGTTAGGAACAAGTCCTAATGAAACATGTCCACCCCAAGCTCAACCGACGTGACTATCACTAGGATTTTTGACTTCCATGCTCCTTAACTAATCTTGTACCTAATTATGTCAAAAACATAACTAGTAACATCATGGTGGAGTTAGTCTTCTACATAGACTAAGCTGATATATAAGCAATGTATATATATATGAAGGAGACATGGCTATAAGCATATATAGTATCACATGATCTTTGAAAATACTCAAAGGATTAACATGCTTCCAAAATCATCATAAGTGTCAAAATGTTCAAATCATCATGTATCAATATTTAAATCATCTTGAAAGATTTCAAACCGACGTCATCTCAAAAGAAGACTCATAACCATTTCAAAAGAGTTCAAACCAATATAATCTCAATAACTCGTAAACATCTCAAATAACCCATCAAAATCGATTTCATCTCAATAACTCATAATCATTTCAAATAACTCATCAAAATCAATATCATCTCAATAACTCATAATCAAAATCAACCGGTATAACGTATTCAATGGTCAATTGATCAAAATGGGGTAAAAGGTAGATCATTGCCCTTTCTCAAATCCAACACAAGAATCAACCAAAATTACCACACAAAACATGCTCGAGCATTTTTACTTAATAAATCGTATTCAAATCACGAGTTTGTATTTTAAAACATGTCCAATCCATGTTAAACACGAAGGTATCTCCTAACCCTCAACCATGGGATGTGCACGAAAATCATGGATCAGGTGAATCCTTACCATCCACTAAAGTCATACACAAACTCGGCCGCACAAACCAAGTACCATTGATAAACATGTTCCGCCCCGAGGAGTGTAAAAATCATGAAAAACATAACGATTGACAAATTGCCGGTGCGGTCATAGACCAACTCTTCTCTCAATATAATAGGGCAAATTGCCCACGTGGTTTTAGACCAAATAATTTCTCATATCAAATAAGGCAAAATGCCGCTTAGGTCCAATACTAAATAATCTCAAATTCTCAATATCAATAATCCGGTTCTTTTCCAAATCATCTCAAATCCTCAATATTAATAATCCGGTTCTTTTCCAAAATATCTCAATAAAATCTCTTTAAACAATCCCACTCCAAAATAAAAGCGTCATCGCCAATATTGACAAATCAACTTAAATCAAGTATTCTCAAAGGCTTTCAAAAATCAATCTTTCAAACCATTTCATATTCTCAAGCCAAAGGCAATATCAATACACTTTCCATAAACTTCCAATAACACTTATCTTTAAACATCACAATGTATATAAATCATAACAATCAACATCTTTCAAAACGTCAAAACATACATATAACAACATAATAACTTAAATTTAATCATGTTCATATAAAAAGCTCATAAGTACTTACCTCGATAAAACCACACTCAACGGCTTAAAGCTAAAACGACAACATCGACAAACTTGACAAACAAATATATCGCTAAAAACAAAACAGACTTTGTTATTCTTGATAACAATCGTTCTTCATAACAGCTTATCATGAAGTCAATGTAGACTGAAATATCTACAAGAACACGTCACGACTACACAAAAGTCCTGTGGTTTTTATTTTTTTTGTTGATTGAGACGAAATCGTTTGTGATTGGTTGGAAGTGATATTGTTTTATTCTATAAATAAAACGATTGTTTATTGTCAAGCTAATAAAAATCAATCGGTTTTTATGTATTGTAATCGTAGCCGATAAATAAACTTACAAAACTGTTTGTCCGACCAACTTTGTTCATTTGTTGTCAATCACTAACCCAAGAAGTAGAACTTGGCTTGATATCACAAGCACATCAGTGTCTAAAGAACCTTTTGCAATCACCTGTGAAATGAAAGATTAAACAGAGCTGTAGCTGTTAATAAAACAGTATGAAATTCCATTATCTTACTCTATTCCGACGTATATCTTCTATTCATAACTCTAGAATCCTCGATTACAAGTATGTATATCAAATCTCAATACTATATGCTCCCTCAAACCCTCAATTCCTCATTCATTCAAACCCAGCCCGGAAAAATAAAGAGGAAAAAGAAAACTACTCTTCTGATTAAACAAAATTCAGTTGGTAGCCGAATCGCTCACTGAAACATGTCTAACAAATATCAGTAAGACAAGTTTAACAATATCAACAACTTGAACTCCATTGATTTCTTTGCTTCTTTGTCATCTAAAGGATCTGGATGGAACGAGACAGAATGTATCATGCCAAGACAATTCTTGAGTATAGCAGTTGAGTGAAAGTCCGGCTTGTCTCAGAAGAATATAGGCTTCATTACCTGGGAAGTCGAAGTGGGTAGCATCAGTTATCAAGTAGTGCATCAATGTGGTTCATTGATACACTATCTGGGTTCCGTTCCCAGATCTTCTGCTGCCAGCCTGCCATAGAGACTGTCATGGTTTCTGTGGCATCACAAGAATTACTACAATTAAGGCATGTAAAATAAATAACTATAGGAAGAAAGTGAAATATTTACCATTATGAGGTAGTTCAAAGTGGATATGGACAAATTTGACTACCATGTATTTCTTACGCATTTCATAGAAGGCTCTAATGCTTACACCATGTTGGTGTAGAATTACTGATGTAGTTTGAAGACAAAAAATAATATAACTTCTATGACAAAATGATATGGGTTTTTAGAGTTATTTTTTGCAAGTAGATGTCAAAGGAAGCAGTATTATCAACTACAAGATGTATCTGAAGTAGGAGTACATATCATTACCTGGATATCCAGAGAAGGTCTAAACTTTAGCACTATGCATCTCAGCCAAAGAAGAGATAAGGTCTTCTCGAGATTGGGATCGCCGGCTTTGTAGATTCTGACCTCTATGTGGGGGCCATATCAAACCCGTACTACTATTTTCGAATTGCATCTGTCCTAAGTTACCAGATGAAAAACTATGCAAGACGCTGCTAGTTCCTGAATACAAGGATGCTTCACTAAGCTGAATGCTACTTCCACTTAATCGGTGAACAGACCCAAAGGGCCTCACCTGTTCACCAGCAGTTGGACTTAAAGGTATCTTCACTTTTCCATCACCTGAGCATTCACAATGTTCAAATAAGTGAATATGTAAAGCAAGGACGGTAAATGAAGCGATGAAATTAATCAAATGAAATAAATATAAACACTTCCCAATGGACGAACTTCCTAGGTTTGCTTGGATGCATAACACTTGCTTCATAAAGCAAATGTTCAGACCTTTAATTTAAGTGGTGATAGGATGTTTGCATTTATAATGTAGCATTTATTGCACTCACACCATTTGTAAATGGTAAATTGCTATTTATATTGCATTTTCACAAAATAACGCATAGCTTAATTTTATAGCCCCAATACTGCACAATTGAGTTATAAAGCATGACACCCAGACAGACCTTAGTCATTTTTAAAAGACAAATTAATTCTTCCCATATCAAATAAATAAGAAAATGATCAAAGATATGTTTAAGAACTCAAAAAGTAAATCTACAGGAATACAAGAAAAGCAAAGAAATCCCTATCTCAACTCCAACTTTCAACAAAACTTATAAGCATAATTGGGCTCTGTATATATCTAAATAACTGGAAAAGAAGTACGAAGACATCCGCAAATAGACAGTCAAAATTCCGAAGGCAAACCGGTTAATCACTACATAATATCAACAGAGAAACATGAAGAATACCCTCGTCAACTTGACACAATTAATATTGCTCTTCAGCCACTTTAGTTTGAACATTGAATTTGATCATGATCGTACATGCATAATATGACAGGATAAGATCATCTAACTAATACAATCTTAATTCATACTTGGTTCCTAAATCTCCTACTACCAGCCAATATGTCTTTTTACTCCTCTGGTTACTTGTGATAACCAAAGCAAAAGAGATAATCTGAGAATTTTGAGTATTATATTCAGGGAACAGACGGTGTAATTAATAAATGTCCCAAGGAAATCAAGGATCATTCAGAACCTGCAGGATGCAACTCTTCATAGATTTGTTAGAAGCTTACCAGAACTGATAGGGCTCCAATGCTTAAAACGGAAAGGAGATGGGATATTAAGAACTGATGTTGTTGATCCATTGCTATGGCTAAAGAGAGGAAGATATGGCCTACTGAAAAATCTTGGAAGCCCTTTACCAACACAAGTTAAAGCGCAAAGTAACAGAACCAGTGATGTTAGCAAAATGGCAAGAAGAAGAAGTGGGTGTATCTTCATGTGGAATATTTCATAGCTCTGTATCTGAGTTCTGGCTGAAAATGTTCTCCCTGCTTCCACCAAGGCAACCCCAAGAGTCCAGGTAATGCTACCAGAGGCAATAGCAACTTGTTTGTCAGTAATATGAAGCCCTTCCCTTAACAGTGAAACGACATAAGGTGCCCTGAAGCAATATTGTTCTATGAATGGCTGAGGCGGAACACTTTTGACAGCAACTTTCCATGTTTGATCACAAAACTGATGCCCCTTTTCCAGTACATCATCAAGACTGGCTTCGGAAGTCAAGTTGAAAAACCGATGTACCACAAAGAATCCAGACATTGCATAAAACTGACCAACAGGATGAGGAAGATCTTTAGTAAGAGCACATGGTTGGACATGACAGTCAAGTGCAGGGTTAAGATTGGACCATTCGGACAAATTGACAGTAAGCTTTGCCAAGGCACTGCATTCCACCCAGTTGGGAGCACCAGTTACCCACAGAGGAATCCCAGGTTTTCCACCTGCGATGATTGTTTTTCCTCCATGAAGTGGACTACCAGATCCTTCAGATATAGAAGCACAACGAGAGCATGTGTATTGCTTCTTATACCCAGTCTGTAGGCAAGGATGTTTAATATCAACTTTACCATTTATTAAATCTGCAGGGTCAACATTTGGCAGCCCCTGAAGAAGACGCGCAACGGATTTATCAAAGGCATCATTTAAACCATATCCTGAAAGAGAATAGGCACTTAAATGATGGCTAACAGGTCCAATGCTAAGATTTAAGCTTGTTTCATGGTTTTCAGGCATCTTGGACTCAAAAGTAACCTGCAATGACGAACCACCTAAATCAAGTGCACCAAATGTAGCCTTCTTTGGAAGGGTCCCTAAGATACCTTTTTGATAGTTAAGAGCTATCCAGCCATAGTAAGCTTCTTCCACACCAGTAATAACCTTGACCTGTTCCCTTTCACATAGGAATGGGGACTTATCTAAAATGGACCAAACATTATTAAGAATCCATTCTGAGTCTGAGCTCGGCAACTTGCGGACACCAGCAGTAGCATAGAGAAAAACAGACGTTGTTTTATGTGAATTCTTTGGGATCTGCTTCTCTGCCCATTGAAGAAGAGGCTTCACTGCGCGCTTTAGACCAGACACATTGTGCACCAACTTGTCGAGTCCAGGCTCAGTCTCCATTCGGTCATAAGCACGGCCACTTTGGCCTTTCGGCTTTTTACGGAATTCAGAATAAGATTGTAAAGCAAGAGGAAGATTGCTACTTTTCTTGTAATTAACAGAGGCCTCATAAATATAAACACGGGTCCCTGTGCTCCCAGAATCAAGTACCACGTAGAACTTGGAAGCTCCTCCAGACCAATGATTGTAATAATGTTGCACAAATAAGAAGAGAAGAAAGCCAAACAAAACCAGACAAAGGAGGACTATAAGCAATCGAATCCATCGTTTCTGTAGACTTGGGGTGCCTTGTGAAATCTTCTCCTTTGAGAAGCTGGCATATGCACTATTCCTTCTCAAGGCATGAAGATGTTTTGCTTGGTTAGCATCAGCTGCAAGCCTGACATCACCATCTTCTATATCAAGATGGCGATATGTAGACAAATCTTGTAAAGATGAAGAAGGTCGCAAGAAACTCATCTTCCCAGGGTTGCCAAAACCCAACCTGTAGCTATAACTTGCCAGAGATGACAACCCTGATAAAAAGGAAACTAAGAAGACGGTCACAACTCCAGAGGAATTGGGCCTTGACCTGGGTACAATTATATCTATGGTTTCGGTAAACTGACACCGCTTTCAAATCTATAATAGGATCACCTCCATCAACAATGAATGTCCGTTTCAAATTGACATGAACTGAGCCAACCAAACCGATGAACTTTGATCAGGATCATAGCGGAAAACTGCCATTAACAAGCATAGATATCACTATCATATTATCATCATGCTCCATGGATGAAAAAAAAAAAAAAAAAGAGGAAGCAGATCT
>BSUD01000007.1:19050833-19089815 GCA_033239045.1 Fagopyrum esculentum
GGATGAAAAAAAAAAAAAAAAAGAGGAAGCAGATCTTTGAATGTCTCATAAGTGGGATCATAAAGCAAACTATGCAAAGAAAATCGATTCAAGCATCAGTATGCTATTGCAGATCATGTGGCTTCACTGAAACCATCACACAACTGGAAGAAAGAATCTAATCATCGTACCTGGGAGCAAATGGCATTACACAATCAACAATAGAAATTGTGAACCACTCACGGCTCACCCCAAGTGCGTATTTTGTCTACATACTTCTCCAATAAAAAGTGAAACTCTCAGAAACTACAAATCAGATCTCCTCGCCAATTCATATCTAAATTATCCGAAACAACAATCAGAAAACTACAAAAAATTCAAAACCCACAGAAAAAATCAAATCTTACAATGCAAGTTCACAAACCGAAAAATGAGATCCCGGTGTCGGCAATCATAACACCGCCATAAACAAAATTTACAAAAACATTGATAAAGAGGAACTGACACAGCAAAACATTCAAAAAGCTACAAGCAAGAGAAATTAAAGTGGAGAGAGTGAGATCAGATCGCGAAGTAATGATCCTAAAATCGCAATCAAAGTAAAAAGAGAGAGAGCTAACCCTATTAGAGCATTAAAGAGGCCGTAGATCCGTCCTCTATTGCTTGCCAGATCCGACGGAGATGAGAAGTAAAAAAGGCAATGAAGAAAAACGCACGATATCATCCAATTAGGATGTTCAGCATTGTTGATTTGTTTGCAATTCTGGGGTTGAATTCGAATCTGGAGAAGGAGAGCCCACCTGCTGATGGCGAGAAAAGGTATGTGTTTGCTTACTGCGTCAAAATAGACATGAAGAAAGCGTACACAACATTTCAACCTAACTATAAAGATTGACCATTCACACTAATAAGACCTTATTATAGGCAAGAAATTGTTCAAAGGGAAATGCTTGGAAAGGCATTGATTGAGAATGAGGGAATCATTTTTACTGTTATTTCTTTTATAAAAGAAGAAATTTATGAAAAGTGCAATTATTGTTATTTAATGCCATGATCCATGTGATACAAATGAGTCTATATTTTTATTGTTTTTTTCTTTTTGTTAGATCGAGGTTTTATTGTTGTTATTCAATTTTTATATTGCTTTATTTAGGGTCTTTTTGTATTTTATATTCTTTTCTTTTTTTTTTTACTTTTTTTTTTAAATTCATGTTTTTGTTTTGTTTTGGTCGTTAATTTCTTTTTTCGTAATGACCGATTTATGATGTTATTTCACATGCTTACGATGTCTCTGTACATTAGACATGTCTAATGTATCGAAATTATTTCGTATTATAAACAACATGAAGTAAAGATTTGGAGGTAAATGTCCAAGTGTGGTGGCTAAGTTCAAGGGTATTATAAGGGATCCTTGTACAAATCAAGGGGTGAGCTAGGTTCTCTCTAAACCAAAAAAACAACTATCTTTTTATGTATTTCTTTATCCCATCATATGTTAACTAGTTTCCACAAAATCTTCAAGTTTCAATTTTAAAATTTTCATTGATGATATAATAATATTCACAAAGACGACAACAACAACAAACAACATAATATTATGTAGGGGTGAACATGAGACGGTATGAGATGGGATTGAGGTCATATCAGTCTCGGCCCAAGAATTTTAAATGGGACAGGATCGGGACGGGTCTTGGGTATTTTAGATTGAATTCCACCGGGTCCTATCCCGGTAGGGACCGGGACGGGACGGACCCAATCCTGGCTATCCATTAGTTTATTTAATGTGTTTAAGTTATATACTTTATCCACAAAAATATTCTTATATATCGTACTTAAAACCCAAAAACACTAAAGTTTCAAAATATCCACAATAACATATTGCAGTTAAATTAAAGTTTCCAAATATCAATAATAAAACATATCTAAATGAATTTGGTCCATTTGTCATGAAGGTTTGACCAACATGACCAGTCTTTTAAAATATATAAGCATAACTATATAATAACTATATAAGTATATCACTAATCGATTTCATTTATATTTAGTTTTAAATTAAAAACTTTAATGTATACGAGACGGGAAGGGCCTAGCAGGATAGAGAAGTTAAGGCCCATATCTCGTCCAGGATAGTTTTTGACAAGACGAGTTTGGGGTGAGATTTCTAATTTTAAATGAAATCCTGCCGGGATCAGGACGAGATCGGGATTTGAGGGATTTGTGTCCACCCCTAGTATTATTTCTTATCTGACTATTTATTGATGTCTAGTTAAGTATAACCACCATAAATCAGTCTTCCAAACAACTATAAATGTAGACCCACCAACTAAAATAAAAATATAGAAACATATGGGCATTGCAGTAACAAACAATCTAGAGAAGTTATTGAGGATGCCCGATAACTAATGAGTGAGTAAACAAAGACAAATTTAACACTGTCATCTTAAAATCAAACGCATAAACTAATAAAATGGAAAGCATCATCCTTGTGATAAGAAGGACGAATAACCTTGATAAAGGCTAAGATAAATGAAAACCAAGCTACTTACTACAATCATTGAAGCTCCCAAATAGTATCCACAAAGAACTCGATTATACCAACATAACATTTTTCCGGAATAAAGGGTTGAATTTCAACCCCTTATTAGTTGGGATAGGTATTGTAAACCAAGAACATTATGAGGATCTAGAATCAAGAAAGCAGAAGACTTAATAAATCATTACAAATGAAGCTCCTATGAAAAATAATTGCGGGACCGAATAATATATGGGTTAAAGTCGTAGAAGAGAAATACCTCAAAGGATCATGTATTTGGAAATACAAAATGGGTAAAATTATGTCATGACAATATAAAAAATTAATTGAACTAAAGTTTTATTTTGAAAGGTCTTAGATGGAGTGTTGGAGATGAAAAAACATAAGATTCTAGAAAGATTCATGGATCACCAAAGGACCACGAGAAAACCTAGTGAATGACAAATCTTTGGTTGATACACTTGAATTAGCATTTAATTTCATAACGAATAACTAGTGGGATCACCAACATATAAAGTATTACCACAACACACAATTAGGAAAAATAAAAACACGTAACTCACCCAAAAATAAAATATAAGATAGGTTGTATTAGGTGTCAAATTAAAAAAGATGGTCCTCCACTAAATCGGTAATAGAACTTGTATAAAACATAAGGGGTAATAAATTATGATAAAGTGTAGATATGAGAGATCAACATAATGTGAATTTTGTCAACATCCAATAAAGAGTGCTAAACACCTCTTCTTTGAATGTGACACAACAAATAAAAAACAAATTAAAAACGCACACAAATGTGACACAACAAACCATATATTAATGAACATCACCATGAAAATAATGCAAAAATGTAATCCAACATAACTGAGACAAATAGTGGTTGCATGGTGAACATCTAGCTAACTAGAAACCAAATAATCTTTAATAAGCAAAAACATACCGTAAGATCTGAATTAGTTGATGAAAAACATCAACAATTAGGATGAGGATAATACAAAAACCATCAATATCAATGCACAATTACCAAAACATAGACGGAAAGGAAAAACATCAAATGACTATGTTATGTCAAAATCAAGTTCGATGCATCTAGACACCCGAATGACCATTATGCTTATGACTTTACCATCCGTGATCATAACTCCTTACCTCTTGCTACATTCAAGGAAAGGTGTGAGGCTGTCCTTGCAAAACCTCATTCATTAAGAGATAACCTCCAAAATACCATAAGTTTAGGACTCGCGACAATTGAAATTGAAGGAGATAATAATTTGCTCATCAACTCAGTTTATCATGTATGGAATCCACCATAGTAAGCGACACTGATCATTTTTGACATCTTCATTCTGATTTCAAGATTCAACCATGCCAAAGTTCAATACATCTTTAGGAAGTCAGCGTTGTTACAGATAAACTCGCATATCTTGACCATGACTCGGACCCAAATGATGGGAATATTCCGCGTGACGTTAATCCTCCTTTTACCCTTACCTTTGTATAAAAAAACACTAAAGACTAAAGTGCCCTTTATACTTGTTTGGAAGGGGGCATACAATTCATAATTAACCAACAATTACAATAGACACGGTGAATCAAACCATCTTTAAGAACTTCGACTACTAACACACACAAAAAATTACAATTTTGTTAACAACCACATCAAAGCTTGGAAGGATGCAAAGAAAGACAAGAGAAGAGCTAGAATGGAAACGAGACTGCAAAAGGAAAAATCTTTCTTGGATAAAAAGTGGGGATAACTTCATGAAACTAAATTTGGATGAATCAATGACAATACATTTTTCTTGATAAATTATCAAAAATCAAAACAAAACATTGATTATTCTTAAAAGAGATAAAATACAAACTAAAATGATTTTTGAAGTTGAGGCTTAGTGTCTCCTAAAAGGTCTTTTAAAAGCTAAAGAACTTGGCTATCGAAACAATGAGCTTGAAGGTGATAAAGGTAAAATTATTAATGTATTGCAAGTAAATGGAAACTCCCTTGGGAAACTGTGAACATGATCGATGATATTATGTTATGTCTTTCGGTGGGCACATCAAACATGTCTTTTGGAAAGTTAATAAGGTGATCGATTCTTTTGTTGCGCTTGATCGGTTAGCTTCTACTATGAATACAAATGCATTCCATGGTGTGCGGAGGCTCATCGAGGATGATCCTCAACAATGGCTGGATCATAAGACTCCTTGGAGTAAGACAAACCCTCGTATGTTACACAAGCGGCCTATCGAGCCACATGATATGCGACTTCAGACGCATTCGAGGACGATGCTTAACTACAGTTAGATCATACTACTCAGAGTGTGACAAACCCTCGTATATTTTCACGTTACCGGTCTATTGAGACCCATGACATGTTTTGTCTTGTTGTCACAAATTCCTTACCTTTTTTTTTAAAAAAAACTATAGTTTAATTTAAAAGAGGGGAGAATATGGACATATGTTCTCTAACAAACAAATACTTAAGAGTATCATTGATTTTCCAAGAGGATGTTATTCACATACATTTAGTGAGTTTACCTTTACTCTAGTGACAATGTATTGGTGCTTTTTTTCCCATCATCTCTAGATATTTATCATATTTCGTTCTATCAGATGTTTCTATCAACATAAACATGTATTGTTGACGGTTTTTCGATTTTATCTAATCTAGTTCTAATAAAAAATAATGCTTATGTAAAATATTATAACCCTAGGATGCATTATTGGGTAACTCTCCTCTGCCCTTGATAATCTCTCTTCATCAATTGCTCTTCACTCATCCACTACCGACGAAATCGACGGCAATCCAAATTCTACCGTTGGTAATCTCTCTTCATCAACTGCTTTTCGATTATTATTTCAGAGCTTCAACCACTTTTTAGCCCTAATGTTATTTGACAATTTCACGCAATCTTGTTTCTCTCTTGTCGTGATTTTGAAAGAATCTGTCTTTTGATCTATTACAAGGATCAAATTTCACGCACTTCTTGCTCACATGACTTGTAACACATTTCTATATTATAAAAAAAATCTTGTTTCAGATCGGAACTGGTAATCAATTTATCGTCAACCGGAGACTTAACACATCATGTGAATGTTCGTGATCCAAAAGAGCAAAAGGTTCATGTCAGCATCCAAGTTTACTTACATTACTAATTATAGATATGAAGATATGATTATCGATAGTGGTAAAATCTAATCAAGTTGTAAAAGCTTCACCTGCTATATTCCCACCAAAACTGTGCATGTCCGAAGTGCATTTTGAACAATTTGTCATAGACCTTCACATTTTAGCTCCTCTGGAGATCAAGATATCACCATATGGTACCGTCTGCTTGACTTTCAAGAACTCTCTGGTGGCTAGAACTGCAATCCAGTTGACATCAGAAAATCACTTAGGTCGCCTAAATCGTTTAGGGCTCGTTTGGAAGAACTAAGAATCATTCTAGGTAATGGAATGATTCCGAATCAATAAAAACTATGTTTGTTTAGAGGTCTTTTCACACATGAAAGTAATCTCATCATTTCCATTTCCTTTTCTTACCTATTTATTCCGTTCTGTTTTCATTCCACCGTTCCAACCAAACGGACACATAGTGGTTATAAATTTTCTTTTTCATGTAGGTAATCATCAAGACACATACCACAAGTCTGATAAAACAGCTGGGCTGCTTGTTTTCTGTTCATCCCGTCAGCCAGCTGTTCAAGTGACTCGGTTGGTGGTGCGTCTGGAGCCTCGAAATACGTCTTCAGATGCCTGTAGAGTAAGCATCAACTAATTGCATCAGCAAATTGTAAGAACTTGAGACTATAGTTATGAGTTATTTATAGAAGCATGTAGTAGAATTTATTTGCAAGATATTGTCTGGTGTTGGAATTACGTTCTGATGGTTATGGTTGTATTTTCCATATCTTCATCAACAGCAGGGAGTTGAGTTTGTGTACGTCCAGTCTCCTCCATTAAGGGTGTCATGTATGCGTATGCTGAATGTCAATAGGAGGGTGATCAGAGGTGATTAATCTTGCAGTACAAGACAATGAACTAGAAAAAAAAAACAATACATGGGTTATTATTACCGTTTTCTGGTGTTAGGTGCTTTTGAGATGGTCTTGCTAATTTAAAGTTTGGTTCGTGCAGTTCCTCATTGATGAAAAAATTTGGTTCATGTTCTAAATTTTCATCTATGGTCGTGTCCTCGACTACTGTCTTGAGACCACTGGCGTTGTTATGAGATGCGGTATGTGGCCTTTTCTTGCCTGATCTGTGCACAATCATGAATTTTAATTACTACAATATTATGTTATACAAACATGTAACTTAAATGAGGCTGATTTGGCTCACTTACATTATTGAGTTTCCACCTGAGTTGTTTCCGAGTGATTTATGGACAGACCCTAAACTTGCTTGTGAGAGCATTGTTGTCAAGTCATTTCCTGTAGTTACAGAAGAAACCGAAAGTTGACAATTTAACCTCATGATCTCCATATGCTCAAGAGACTGAAACTTTCAGAAATAACCAATATTACCCAAGTGATTAGGGGATATGTTGTGAACACTTCCAGTTCCAACAATATTTTCTGGAGGTACGAAGTTAGCTTCCCTTTGTGGGACAGCCCTTTGTGCCTCCATAGAGGCATTTGATCCTGATGTAAATCCACTATGACCCCCATCAAACTGTTTCACAAACAAAAAGTTTGTCTCCTTATATTTCCATAAACTTTTAAAAGTCAAGCTAAATGCAAGGTTAAGATAAGTAATACAATATTTTGAGGTTCTTGAAAGCGTTGTCCACTCCATTGTGGTGAGGGTAATGAGGGCTCTGTTCTTGCATTGTGCACAGAGGTCCTCCCTGCATAAAGAACAAAACTATAATTAAATGTCAACTTGGAAATCTACTTTCTAACTGTTCATGAGTAACAAGGGTTCATGGTTTTACCAGAGGGAGAATAAAGGGAAAGTGGGAAACTCTTTGTCCAAAGCTCTCTAAGTTGCATAGGGAAATAATAATCTGAAATTCTGTTTCCCGGCATATGAAGTGGTAGTCCGACGTTTGGCAGGTTTATCTTCAGTATGGATTCAGGTTTGGCATTCTGCAAGTCATTTAAGTTTACAGTAAATAATTCAATCTGTAATCTTGTATGTTTAAAGGCACGTTCCTATAACCGTGAACATTATTTCTCTGTTTCCTTTCTCCCACCTTTAGTTTTCTGCATGACAAGACCAACCATTTTCCGATTCGTCCATATTTTATATCTGTTACAAACTTTGCTGATATATATATATATATACATACAGATGAGAAACACACCTTTTTTATCCTTCGTCTTTTAGACACTATGTCAGAAGACTCTTGAAGCCAGGAATGGTACAAAGTATTTGGGATGACAATATGCTCATTGTCAATGATAGTTTTGCTATCTTGTTTCCTTCGTTTCTTCTTGAATGTATTCTTCGTTTGCGGCTCTTGAAATGGCTTCTGATACAATAGTACAATGAGAAGAAAACATGTCGGTGGGTTATGTTCTCAAAATTGAGAAAAAAAATCATTTAAGTGGTAGGTACATTCACTTGTCTATTGTATGTAGCTTCATCAGGAGGCTCGTTGAGTGTTGATTCAGGTTGCAGGATAGGTATTTCAAAACCTGTAAAATATTTAGAATGTATAAAGCAACATTAGTAGGTACATTGTAATCTGCTAAAACAGAGATTAAAAGTGGAACTTTTCATCAAGGGATATTGGATAGCATTGCTCCAAGTTTCTCATACTGACCTCGGCCTAATTCTTCAGGCAGAGCTGGACTGCGTGCAGCCGGTGCAGGACTGAGTTGTACTTCTATATGCTCATGTGAAGGGAATTTCATCTGGGCCTCTTCATCCCCTTCCACATCAAACCTTCAAGACAATATTAAGCTAGTGTGAAAATGGCATACACAGGCTCACCTGGTTTACCTTTCAGACTAGTTGTAGCTAAATACTGAATACATATTTGTATATTGAAAACTGAAAGTAGAAAGGAGATTACCTCTCAAAGCTAGTGTAAGCTGTTTCTGTTTGATATGGACCACGTAGGTCATCCATGGTAATGTCAGCTAAATTAGCTGTGCAAAAACAAAAATAATCAACCCAAAAGAATATGAGCAGTGGTTCAGGTTGAATAGAAAGATAGATTTGGAATCAATCAGTAACCTTGATGTTGTTGGTGTGTCAAGTCCTCTTCCCTGAGTTGTTCGTCAAGTTCACCAACAGCATCCAGATTCTGCAAAGAAGATGCAAATACAGAGAAGTTTAAAAGATTTTATTAGAAATATGGCATAACCCAGCATTGAAATGAATCTATATATCCCAGCAGAAAAGTGAGAATAATCCCAGCAGAAAAATGAGTATGAAATATGAATGCAGGAACTAATGCCACTACTTAGTCTTTCATATTTTCTTTATTAGTTTCAGGTTTATGCCAGTCAACATTTGAGATTTATATCTATTCAACTGTATTTTTGGTCTTAAATTGATCGACTCTTCTAATATAGCCAAGTTCCAGCACCTAATTGACAATGATATGTCGATGAGTACTAGTTGATTTGGATGTTTGAGTTCTTGTATGTGAAATGTTCAAAAAGTAGGATGGAAATCAACCTGATGGAGAAGTCTGTGAAAGTTAATAAGCACAATATGCACCCCAAAAAAAAGCACAATATCTACAGCTTAAATACACAACAGACAGTAAATACGCATAATAGTTGACCGTTTTAGAGAGACCATGGTAAAATAAGCTGATGGTTGAAAGTTCATGGCAGCAAATGTTTTATAATTAGAGAAGTCCATGGACTGCTCCATCTCTCCAATGTCCACATTCGGTTTATTCGGCAGTGTAACAGCTTCAGGCCTACAAAAGGATTCATCAGCTTTCTTTTAGCAATCTTATATGCATTTCTGCATCCATACATTTTGATGGTTAAACAATTGGTACATAAACAACAGCTGTAAATTCAAACTATAACCCAAAATTTGTGAACTACAGGGAACATTATATTTACTTAGCCTGTGTTTTCCCCTTTGGTAGGATGTTGGGATCGTGAACTAGTCTTACTTTCCATGCTTGATTCAATTCAATCTGCAGAACATGGAATCTGAACATGTGAAACACCTGGTAACATCAGCATAGCTAATTGAAGGACCAGTTGAAGAAGAAGATTGGATGTACCAGAAGACGCTGAACATCATCTGTAATTGTTCATACAGAAAAGGAAATCAAACAAAAGAAAAAACAGTAAGAAAATTATGATAAAGTAGGATACTGAACATTTCATCAGTGGGAAGCTGACCGTATAGGATTTTGACTTTGCGTTCATATACAATGACTACTCCACCTATAATTATCATCATAGAACATGGAAATGAGTACTGGGAGAAGAAGATCAATGAAACCACAGTACCAATATGTAAAAAAAATAAAAATAAATTCTCTACTCGTTTAAACTGCCTGAATAACAGTGAAAATATTGTACTGGCAGGAACTCCTATAGTGAGCATACCCATGAGAATACCAGAGAGCCTGAGTGCCATGGGGACCTTGGGATTTAAGATCTCATCGCTGTGATAAATTGTAAGAAACTCGATCAGAATGTATTTAAATTAAGATATAATTTGCTACTGAAAGCAGAGGAGAGAGACATCTGACCATATCTGTATGATGTTGATCTTGGAGAGCTTCCTCTTGCTCAGTTTGGCATGCATCGTTGCCGCCATCCTACAGAGAGAGGACAGAATTAACAAATTTTTCGAACGGAAGATCCCGATAAAATTTCAAATCTCTCTCCCAAATTTCAAACTGGTTAATCATTGACCACGCATCGAAAAACTGCTCTATGTTCCAATTTCAAACTCAAAGTTCCGAAGAAATAATTTCTCTTAAGCAGTGAGAGATAATTTGCACATATAAATTTTCATCACGATGCGAAGCGACTGACACTCAAGATGAAACATACATTGCCGTTGCTTCCGTTTCTCAGCTTCATTCGATGAAAATCAAAAGTAGCTTGGAGAGCTAAAACAGAGTTGAACAAAATTCCAAAATGCGATGGACGAAAAACACGAAAATGAAATAGGAAGGAGATCGTCGCTAAAACATCACAGGAGCCGATTCACCGAAGCAGGAAAAAAATTCAAATAGAGCTCCAAGGGAATAAACTGAAAAGTGAAAATTATGATCGGAGTTGAAAGACGCTCAAGAACTACATAAAATACTCCTTCCTCTAAACATCAAAGACAACGAAAACTACAAGCTCAAATAGCGAGCAAGAAATCGGTACCAGATCTGCCCCATGGGAGCTTTCCGAGCAAGCAATTGATGAGAGTAGAACATATTTCCGTTGGAGAGATTTTTTCGGTTTCAGAGAGGAAGAGAGGATTTGAGCTAAAAGCTGAAGGTTCAATGAAGTTTGCTTTATAACGGTTTGATGTTGGGAAATGGGGGCGAAAGAGTTGTCAGGATGTGAGTGTAACTGAATACCCGCCATGATGGAGAGAAGGGAATCGCAGAATATCATCCAAATTCCAATTTGCTTTTGGGATGGAGGCGAGGGCGTTAGAGCTGCATGTGCTTGTGGTTATTTACTGAGTTACCCTTTTATCCCTCTTTCCAATCCAAATATGAAGGCATTTCGCACTTTTAATAATAAACTGTATTAACTTGAATAATTGATACCCGATCTCAGCTGATCCGATCCGAAATAAACCGCTATATGTTTGAACCGGAACAATTGATACCCGATCCAAATCGATCCGACCTGAAACAAACCGCTAAAAAGAGAATGCTTTAACCCGACCCGTTTTAACCCGATCATATTGTGCCCGACCTGTCGATCCCGTTTGACACTGCTACCAAGAACCGAATTAAACCGACCCGTTATGACCCGAGAACTAAGGCTACTCGATAACCCGTTATAACCCGAACCAACCGACCCGACCCAAACCGACCCGACCCAAAACAAACCGATTTTTAACCAAACATTTTTTACCCGACCCGTTTCAATCCGAACTTGTTATGTCTTGAACCGAACCCAACCCGATGGCCCATTTGACACCTCTACTTGTATTTAAGAAAAAAAAAGAGTGAGTTCTAATTAATGAGAATTAGGTAATAAATTCATTGTATCTAACTAATTACCCGATTTTTAAAAATGGCAGGTGATGGGTTTAGAACCCTGGTTGACAACTCTAACTTCCGTTATTACCGGATGGACTAATTAAAACGCATGATTTGTTATTTTTTTTGTTTTTATTTTATAAGTTTAATTGTTATGCCCTATACTAATTACCCAATGTATCATAAGATAATTAGGCTCTAACATAACCGATTTTAAAACTCAATATTAAATATTTATACCCGATATTCATATTTCAATATCCAATTTTAATACCCAAACTAGTTTTATTCTCGATCCAGGGTTTGAGAAGATGTTTGGTTTTGACGGTGGCAACAACCAGTGGCGGAGATAGGAAAAAAAACTTAGGGAGGGGAGAATTTTGTATATGACATTCACATATTAAGGTTGTGTTTGACATGCAACACAAAAATACTAGTGTTAGTGTTTACTAGTGGTTTTGGAAGGGTTTTCGAAAAACACTAGTGTTTAGTATTTTTGAACACAAACGAGTGTTTGGTTAGATCTTATAATTTACACTAGTTTTTATGTTAAGAAACCATGTGTATATGCTGTTCAACTTGAGTCTATGCATCGCACCAACAACATGAATCTAATCCATATTCATTGGTTCTAAACCAACAATGTTGATCCAGTACAATTACTTCCATAAAAAGTGAAAGTATAAGCAAGACAATTGAATTACAAAAGACAACAAATATTGTTTCCACACAAGACAACCCTAACCTAAAATTAGCAAATCAACATCATCAATGTCGACGGGCAAAGATAGCAACAAGCAACATTTGTCAATCTTAGATAACCAATTGGCATACTGAAGAAACACATAGGCAACAGTGGAACACCAAATTCCAGATTGTGAGTCATCCTCTCGATTGCAAGCAGCATTTGTCAAGCTCAAATACAATCCCAAATTGCGAGTCATCCTCTCGATTGCAAAAACATTTGTCAAGCTCAATTACAATCCAGATTGTGAGTCATCCTCTCAATTGATACCATCAAAAACCCTAATAAATCAATCCCAGGGACAATAATATCAAGTGAGAAAAGCCCTAACCTCGGCGAGGAATATGATATTGGAAACCGAGATATGAATCATGGATGGATGATGGATTTAGACATGGACTCGTTAGAGTTGTAATCGAAACTAGCGACACGAAAGAGAGATTTGTTGAGGGTTGCGACAACAACCTCCAAGGAAGAAGGTTTCATTGGAAACCAAGACGACTAGGGAAGAAGAGTAAGCATCGGCGTCAAGAAGAAAAGTTGTTGTCAGAAGAAGAAGAAGAAGAAGAAGAAGAAGAAGAGCTTTGGTCGATGAAGAAGGTAATGAGGTGAGAGCGTTTTCATAAAATAGTTGGTAGATAGGCGTATGTAACAATATAAGCGAAGGACAACAAGGTTATTTCCACCCTAGAATCTCTAGTGTTTCGGGTGAAACCCTTGCTCAGATAAGGGTTTCAAAAACACTTCCATAAACACTAAAAACTAGTGTTTTATTAATATACTCATAAAAATTAAAAACTAAAATCTATAAATTAAACAAAAAAAATATACTAAAATTTTCGTACTATAAATTAAAGTTTTTATTGTATATGTTATTTTTATTTAGAGTAATTAAATTAATTTTATCTATTTAATATATTTTAAAAATAAATTAGGTATTGATTGATAAATTATTATATTTAAATTATATATAAATTATATTAGATTAACTAAAAGTAAACTTAATAATAAGCTTCACTTAATATTCATCCTAAAAATATACGTATATTTTTTAAAATAATAAACTTCATTTAATACTAAATTGTTTTTTAATGCCAAAAATAGAAAGAAGGTTGGAAATAGAAGAATGAGATTATGGGTGTTGACCTTTGCTCAAAACTCGTTAAAAACTATCATGTTTAACAAAGAAAAAAGATCAAGATCAAGAATATAGTATGAATTATTTCGTTCTATTATTCTTTTTGTTCATCAAAACTTTGAGAGGATGAATAGTTTATGAAAAGGGCGATGTTATAGTCACGCTAAAATATTGCTTAGACACGCCATTATATATGCGCTTCTAAAAACGAATCAAAATTTTTTTTTGGTTTGTGCGCTTCTTGAAGCGCACAAGTCTAATGAAATATAAATATTTTCTCAGCCCTATACTTAAAGCTCCAGCGTTTTCGTCTCTTCGCTTCACTGAACTTCTCTTCCCAAGGGACCTTCAGACACCCTTCCTGCAAATTTCGTCAGCCTACAAGAGTGAGTAAATTGTCTCCCCGTCAACATCTCTTCGTTGCAGCGGAGTAAAGGAGCTTTCTCTCCATCATCTGCTACATCTCTTTGCGTCGGCCCTAAGGTTAAGATGTTCAATCTCAAACCTTGATTTCAGTTTGTCGGTAGCTTGTTGAATTTGGAGCGGTTGCAATGTGGATTTGCTGGACCTTAATTAGTCGATTCGAAGGATCTTATACATTGTTTGGATGTGGAATGCCAAATCACGAGTAACTGGTTATTAACTTTTGTAAAACCAGAAGTAATATATTGAAAATGTAACCGCTGTAAATCGAGATTGTTCAGTGTTCTGTGAAATCAAACCCAAGAATTAAGCCAATAACCCAAGAATTAAGCCAATATTTGTCACTAATATGTTCGGTGAAATCGATCTTAGTGATTTATTATAATTGCTTGTAAATTTGTTTGTGTGGGTTGTGGGAAACATAGTGTAAGGCATGAAGAACAGACTAAATGTTTGATTTATGCAATTTAATTATTTACTTGACAGGGGATAGACTGTGTGCTTCTCTACATGTTTTCAATGTCTGATACTTATAGGTGCTAGTGGTGGGACATAATTTGTGTGGGTGTTAGGGTGGTTTTGGTTGTATGAGTTACCTGACATGTATTATGAACTTATGTATTGGAATGCATAACTGGTAACCTCCATATTCTGTCTAGATCAATAATGCTGGTAGAAAATAAAGAGTAAAATGTAACGAACATACAATCTTCAAAGAAGCTACAATTTTCAGCCAATTGATGCGGTGGAAGTTCTTTGACGTAATTGTAATGGCTGTAATCGGGATCATCAACACATAGAACAATTGTCTTGTCATATTGTTATCCTTTGATTAAACATGGGCATGAGCCCTATAGGCTTGGCCTTATAGCATTGACACATTTGTTGTTAACTGTCTAGATTATCTTCATTGCCTTAATTCCTAAGAAAAGACTATTTGATTAGAATATCACACCTCTTATCATGTTGAAGCATCAAATGGTATTGTGTTTCATAGTTTAAACTTTTTATTTGCACTTATATTGTCACTATAAATCTCTCCATCTTCCATCATAAGTGGTGTGGGATTTGGTTATTGCTTTTCAATTGTGTGTATTTTTGTTATGCTTCGAGTAAGTATTTTGTTTTATTGTTGTAATATAGGATGCGTCTAGAGAGGAAGAACTTCGTCCCGAGACGTAGTACCGGAGCTTGTGCACGGGGAACAAAATGTGTTGCATGCGGGGATCATCAGCGTGTTCAAATGATTAGATATGAAGGTTCATTTTGCTAATATATGATTATATGTATGATCTTTGTTGTGTTGTCGTCATTAGCGTAACTTAAATTTTATTTTCGGTTGTTTTGACGACTTATGATATGTATTTTTTTTCTGTATGTGAAGCATCATTGACATTCACATAACTCTTGTACTATTTTGAGTTGACTGTTGTATTTATGAAGAAGCCTATATATAAGTTCTTCTTTATTGCACTTTATTGAGTTGATTATTAATAGTATATCTAATCAATTTATTTCTTTGTAGTCGATATCCTCCCCACTATGCGTTAACCTGACACATTATTTAAGAAGGTAAGCAGTGTCACAATATATTTATTAATATGATGGATAAAAAACAAAGCTAATAATTGATTGATTGTTATTTGTAGCGAGATCGGATACACAATCAAAATGTCACACAATGTGCTTGAACTCAACAACAATTAAAACAACTACATCTACATGGAAATGTCCCGTATTCAGTTCTTTTGAATAAAGACACCGTAGAGGTTGGGGTCCCCCCCGTAGATGTTGTGGTTCCATTTGTGGTGGACAAGATGATAGAGGGATTTACCACACCCGATGATGCCATGCTTTTAACGTCTTGTTTGTTGGATAGCACAAGGGCTCCCGTTATACAACCATCGGGTACGTGGACACCGATGATAGAGGATTTATTTGATGGTTCTCCAAGTGATATTCGAAAAAGGACCCCAATTGTATCAGCCGTGACTCAAGCAACTAATAGTTCCCATCCGACATTACAAGAACCGAGTCTGATACAACACCTCACACATGAGGAGCATTTGTCTGGGGATATGGCGGATGTGTCCGTGGAGCAAGAGGATGTGCCGATGGGGCAAGAGGATGTGCCGATGGGCAGGATGATGTGGCGGTGAAGCAAGAGGATGTGCAGGTGGTGCCAGAATATCTGCCCATGGGCAGTGAGGATGTGAATCATCAAGATCCAGGTTTTCTTGGAGCTCCTCAAGTGACTGATCTACTTGTAGATTATACCACACACATTGCTCCTCTTGTTTGGTCAGGGGCAAAGGTATGTCGTCGATGTTTATTTTAATTAAAAATAATATATATAATGACCAACAAATAGTTGTGAAACTAATGTTGGGATATGTTGATCTATTCTTCATGATATATTTGGTTAATTGTTTGCTAAAGTTAGGCTTTTGTTGTTTAAGGGTTATCGTACTACTTTGCATCTATTGTTTTTAGATATGTAACAAGTCTTTCACAGTTTACATTTTACTTGAAATGAATCTCTAGAGTGAATATTTTTTTGAGTTTTCCACCCACATATTTTGATTTCAATTTTGTTCAATATTTTACACGATTTATACGCCGTTACCAATATACTTGTGGACTATACAATTTTGTATGAGTGAACTAAATCCGTTTTTTTGAATATCAGGTTGATAAAATTCTAAAGGTGCACCGTCGTGGGAAGTGGATAAGATATTGGGACAAGAGAGTACTACGTGACCCCGCCCCATGGATGATGCTTGCCTAACGCAGTGGCCTGACTTCGTTGCATGACCTCCATTGGGACCATGTCGATCACGTTCTCATTTCCGCTTTCGTCGAGCGTTGGTATCCGGAGACCAACAATTTTCATTTCCCATGGGATGAGATGGCAATTACACTTCATGACGTCGCATGCTTGCTGGGCCTCCTAATTGACGAGGAGGAGTTGATATTCACTTGGGAAGATTCTAATTTGAGGACTAAATTGACTGAGATGTTTGGATGGGATGCATTGGAGCTTCAAAAGTTCTACAATGAAGGTGGAATTCCATTGGATTTATTGAACAAGAAGTTAGTTGATATGATTGCAGAGGAGCGGCTAGTAGAGCACATCACATCCGGATATTGGTTAAACATATTGGGTTGTACAATATTTGTCGATAAGTCAATCAAACGTTTGAAACACCCATTGGCCAGACTTGTATTAGACCATGAGAAGACTACCAAGTATGTTTGGGGTGTTGGTGTACTTGCTAAATTATATCGTTCTTTTGGAGAGTTGTCTCGATCAGCTGGAGCCCAATTAGATGGGTGCACACTCCTTCTCGAGGTAAATATGTTTGTTTTTCCAATTTATTGTTCAAATAGTATGTTTGAAGAATGATGTGACACAATGTTTTTACATAGATGGATTTGGATGTATATTCCGGTGTTCAGAGGCCATTTAGAGACGGACACATGTAGGCATGAAGACGTGAGATACACCGTGAAGTACCATTCATTGGGTACGTCGAAGAAGAAGAATGACATACTAAGCCAATTTTAGACAACAACTGGATGGGTTTCGGGTCGAGGACGTAAGTATCATTCCCTTACACTAATGTATGGTACATTTTTGTATTTCATTATGACACAATTATGAAGGGGTGTAAAATTTAATTTCTTATTAGGTTGATTGGATGCCGTTCGGAAAAGATCTAGATTTGAAGGTAGATACCGTGTTTCTGCTTATCAAGGCACCACTCAATTTATGGGTGAGGAGGAAGCTTATATGCCGGATATGTTCGTTCGGCAATTTGGTAAAGTTCAAGGTCGTCCGAAAGAGGTGATTGAGCCGTGTGATAGGAAAAGAAAGGAGAAAATCAAGCCATATGAGGTCTGGTATATGGCAGAGCACAATCAATGGGTGGACTGATACGAGCACTTGCACCCGATTTTACAACTACCGTTAGCTCGGTTACCCTGGGATGTCGAAGATGGTTACTTCGATTGGTTCCTACCAAGCACTCATCCTTATATGCTACCCACCTCAAAACCCCAAGCATCCCCGATTCATCCGTCATTAGACATAACACACGTAATGACATGGTTCTTACAATAAGTTTTATGAAATTCTTATTTTCAGTGCACAATATGTAGTTGACCATAATACTTGTAATGCAGCGTACTGAAAAGTTTGTGCGAGAGCTGTGGGACTGTATTTCAAGAGGAGAGGGTGTTTCATTCTCGGAGTTATTGAATCTTATCCAGCAGTTAGATGGCGTAGAAGTACAACCGGAGTAGATATAACGAGAATTTTGGACTTTTTTGAAGCATAGACTAGTTTTTCTTTGAAGCTAGTGTGTTGACTTGGTTATTTTGGTTAATTAATAATGAAGACTTTATCCTCTTTTGTTTTAGAAGACTTAGTATTATATATGCATAAAATTAAGGTTCCATTTCACAATTGTTAGTTTATGTCTTTAGTTGTGTTGATAATAAACCTGCAACCCATTCCATTCTTTGCAAAACCTTAACAGCTTGACATAAGCTTGCTACCTCATTAGCTTTGAGTTTATGAATGTGTATAATTATTTGTATGCATAAACATAATATCTTGCATGCTATAGAAGTATTATGCCCTTTTCTTCACAAGTAACATCACTGTTTTTATTGATCATACATGCTTCCTTTTGGATGAGATTTCTGTCTGATTTATGTGATTGAAAAGCAGTCACTTTCCATGGAATGTCTTTAAATAGATCCAACACATTTAAATGATTTACACAATATACATACCGGAAATCATAATTATTGTTTAAAACTTAAAATAAATTAGAAATACTAAATTAACTAAAAAAGAGGTCCCATAAAACGTTGTTATTATACTAGTGATAAAACGATAGTAATTTACATATATAGATAATCCAAATGCAACTTAAACAACTTAAAAAATTACACTAATGGACGACTATCACGCTCTCGATATGTCCGATATTGTTCCATTCTGTCATTCAATGGTTGATCCCAACCATCAACACCATCAACACTAGGGTGATGGAACAATTCCCACTCTGTTGGAACCGGGGGTATTAGAGATGTTGGATGCAGCCAAACCTGTAATGCATTTAGACATTTTTTGAGTAAATTGATCGAAAAATTATATGAGAGGTGTTCTAAGTTAACTCACCGGTACGAAATGAGTGTTGTTGCTTACATGCGCTATGGCATACACCCTGAGCGGTTCGTTGAGAGGGTCGTTCGAAATCATCGGGAGACATGTCCATCCAATGTAAAGGAGGAGCATTCGGGGCCGTGTAGTTGATGTTGAAGATCAAATCTTGTATTGGGATGAGGATACTGGCCAACTCATATATACATTCATTTTTGATCAATTCCTCCACCAACTCCCACCGAAGTTCTATGTATGTATATTGCCCTCTACCCAACAGCTCGGCAAATGAGCGATACCCGTAGTGACCGTCTGGTCGGACGTCCATAACCCTGTCAACATATGGCATCATGAACAAATCTACACTGTTGTGACCCCTAATTAAAACCCTTATAAACGAGGTCTTCCGCCTCTTGTGTCTGAAGGAGATTTGTTCCTAAGGGTTTCTCCACGTAATCAGCGCTACACGCTTTAGAAGTGGTTGGGTAAATCACATCCTTCCTTCGTCCAGATCTGCCCCTGCCACGCCCGTGTCCTCTATTGCCGTGTGTTGACTTTTGGCGTTTAGACTTATTCAATTCCATCTCATTTATCTCCCCTGCACTCTTCTCTCTTTGACATGGGTTCTTCTTCGGACATTGTTCGCTCCAAACGGTGTGTGCAAGCTTTAAATTTATAACCCTAGACTTAAGCTTAAAACAAGGATGCGAACCCGCAGTGTACGGGTCAATCGTAGAAATAAGCAAGAAAATTCCAGGGGTCGATCACAAGGACTCGGTGAAACAAAGTCAATACGGTATGCTTATGTCAGTTCTAACCACAAGAGCGATTAACACAATCAAAGATGAATAAGAAGTCAATAAAGCAAACATGCAATTCTAGGGATTAAAGCATTTAGTTGTGGTTCCAACTCAAGATCTATAGATAAGCGGATAAAGCTGAGATTTTTGCTTGGGGAAGGTGTTACTAAAGTGGAGTAGATCACCGGGTAAGTCTCACTACACACTAATCCTAAACCGTAACTCCTATTACCGGGTAAGTCTCAAGGAATCAAGATAAAGAACTATAACCTCAAACTAACATGCTATCTAAGGGAATAGAATCAACCTTTACCGGGTAAGTCTCAGGCCAACTCACAAAGATGGGATGGAAGCACACTCAAACCCCAATAAAGGATAAACCTTTATTACCTACACTTATGATCGTTGGTACACAAACTAAGGAATTACCGGGTAAGTCTCATCCTAAGCTTGCATTGAACCAGGAAGGTGTAATAAGAATAGGATTTGGCAAACTCTAACACTTAACTTTCTGTTTAAGATCAGATAATTCACCTCGGACAGAAGAATTCCACCCCGGCCGAGATGTTCATCAACCGAACGAGATGCTTAGGGTTAAGGTTAAAAACTCGAACTTTCAGGATCCTACTGGAATCTAAGATTATTCTATCATTGTTTTTCCCACAACCTTCAGCCAATCACCCTAGAATCACACAAGGAAATTAGCCACTCATCATCATTATGAAAGTATTAAATGTATGGGAAGAAGGTGAATATTTGAACAAAGAAGAATTTAAGGAAAAGACTTCAATAACTGAATCAAATATCACAACAAAGCGTTTCTTGGATAGCAATCCAAAAAGACAAGACAACAATTGAGGGAATTGAAGACAATCTTACAAAACCCTTCAATAAAGCTATAAAAGCTATGGACTTCAATCTTCCTTCAACCTTCAAAAAGGTTCTTCAAAACTCCCAACTTGGAGTATGCCGCTGCTGTTGCGTAAACGACTTCCTTGCGCTGATAGCGGATCCCGGAATTGTGGGAAATCCGACCCTTTTTATAGGAAAAATAAACCCCCAAAGATAATAAATCTTAGAAAGATATTTTCCCATAAATATAGGTAAAATATATATTTCTGCATATCTTCTTCCTGAGGTGCAGTCCGCTCCCAAGGCATGGCGACGTATGGAGTGGTCAAACCAAGGGGAACCAGAATCCTCCGTGTGATCATCTCCTGTAATCCTAGCGGCTTCGGAGCCGCCGCCATCGTGCAATCGCTGAGGTCCATCCCGTGGTAGGTAGCGATGTGGGTGACTAGACCTCCGCAGCAAATGTCTCCCTTCGCCTTGGCCTTGATCCTGTGCAGATCCTCTGCCAGGAGCAAGCCAAAGTCTGGGAAACCTCCTGTCACCATGCAGTAGAGGCTGAAGAGCTCGCCCTGTCTGATCTTCTGGGGCGTCTCAGTACGCGCCAGAAGTGTCTCACTGAAAATCCTGTGGGCAAGTCTGAAGGCCGGATGGAAGATGACCCTCTCCCTGGAATCTCCAGGGCGCCATCTGTCTGCGTGCTCAGTAATATGGGCAATCTGCCCCCAGAACTCCCTAGCTACGGATCGGGAGGGGAAATCAGTGGCGGTGGGCTCAGAGAAACCAAAAATCTCTCTCCATATCTCTAAAGGAACTATGAAGTTCCGGTTCATCAACCGGTACTTCACAGACCGGTCTGTGGGGAGGTAGGAGAAGGAGCTAACAAACTCTAGGGTCGGCTCCAAGTAAGCTGGGGCTCGGATCTCAGTAAACTGATCCAGCCCGACAGTAGCAATCATCCTCCTAAGGTCAGCATCTAACCCTAGGCAATCAAAAGCCGACACGTCCAGAAATCGTGGTGCGATAACTGGATGGCTAGCTATCCGCTCATAGTCTACCCGGCATCTCTCGTGGATAACCGGGTGGTAAGGACGGGAAGAAGAGGAAGAAGGGGAGGGTGAGGATCTGTCTCTAAGGGCCAGACGACGATCGGAACTCATTTTCAATCAACACTGTCAGGCTACCTCGGTCACTGACAAACTCCAAGAATCACCTCGGTCGAGATGTAGTTCGACCGGACCGAGGCGTAGCAGTTACGATTCCAAATCTCAGAATTTCAGTTCTTTTCCCCCTAAAATCACTACAAATGCTTCCTAAGGGGTACTTAAGCTTTTCCTCAGCAAAATCAGGGGCAACCAAAGCCCAAATCGAAGTAAACAAACGAGTTAGGGTTTCGATTTGTTTTTTACCTCGTTTCGGTCGAGTCGCTCGATTTTTCTGCAGATTTGTTGTTGCAATCGGTTCCTCTACCCTTCAATCTCGGTTTAGAAGCAGAAATCGTCGAAAATGAGCAAGATCCGAGAGGGAGCGAAGTGGAAGTCGCCGCGGTCGAGGTGGGTAAAGTAAAAAGTGAAAAATAAAATTTTCCCCTATTTATACTGTTCTTGGATCTGCTGTCACCTCGGTCGAGATGGTCTCGACTGGACCGAGGTGGTACGGACCGAGGTGGTTCTGCAGAAACCCTAGTCGCCTCGGTTTGCTCAAGAATCAACTCGGTCGAGGTGCTCTGACAGTAACCGAGGTGCTTCTGTCTTCTCAGAATCTCGAACTTCTGTCCTTCCAGATGTGCTCCTTCCTTAGATATTCCCTGTTGTCTGTCCAGAACGCCAAAAACAAAGCAAAGCAAAGCAAAGCAAAAACGAAAACTATCTAAGCTAGACTAGAAAACGGGAAAAGAAAGCAATACCTTGGGTTGCCTCCCAAGAAGCGCTTGATTTAAGGTCGCTAGCTGGACCATGATGCGTCTCAGACGAGGTGGGAGGTGCCCTCACCCCATACTTCACCTCCATCGTGGGGTGAAGTAAGTAGCTCCATCAAACGCTCCAACAAGTGTAAGTGCTCATCGGGGAATGAATCGTCTATGGGTGGGTTATTCGTCTCGCGGGAGGATTCCGGTAGCCGGCTGAGGTGATCCGCAACTGAGTTCTCGGATCCTTTCTTATCGCGGATCTCTAGGTCAAACTCTTGGAGCAAGAGAATCCATCGAATAAGGCGCGGCTTTGCATCTTTCTTAGCCAACAAGTAACGAATGGCCGCATGGTCGGTGTAGACAACGACTTTCGCGCCCACTAGATAGGAACGAAACTTCTCGAAAGCATATACAACCGCCAATAACTCCTTCTCGGTGGTAGCGTAGTTGCGTTGTGCTTCGTCTAGCGTCTTGCTAGCATAATAAATGGCGGTGGTCCGTCCATCTTTCTTCTGTCCAAGCACCGCTCCTACGGCTACATCACTAGCGTCACACATGACCTCAAAAGGCAAGGTCCAATCAGGAGGCTGGATAATGGGAGCGGAGATCAACGCTTCCTTAATCCTGTAAAAAGCATCAAGACACTCCTGCGAAAACTCAAAAACAACATCTTTATTCAAGAGGTTAGTTAGAGGTTTAGAAATCTTAGAGAAGTCCTTGATGAATCTCCTGTAGAAACCTCCATGCCCGAGAAAACTCCTCACACCTTTAACAGAACAAGGAGGAGGGAGTTTTTCAATAGTTTCGATCTTAGCTCGATCGACCTCAATGCCTCGATTAGAAACGAGGTGTCCTAGCACAATGCCTTCATTAACCATAAAATGACACTTCTCCCAATTTAAAACAAGGTTAGTGTCTTCACATCTTTTAAGTACTAGAGAAAGGTTAGATAGACAATCATCAAAAGAGGAACCATATACAGAAAAGTCATCCATGAATACCTCCATGATCTCCTCTATGTACTCGGAAAAGATAGCCATCATGCATCGCTAGAAGGTAGCGGGTGCATTGCACAATCCAAATGGCATCCTCCGATAGGCAAACGTCCCCCAAGGACAAGTAAAAGTGGTCTTCTCCTGATCATCCGGATGGATAGGAATCTGGAAGAAACCACTATAGCCGTCCAAGTAGCAAAAGTGTGAATGCTGAGCCAACCGTTCGAGCATTTGATCGATGAAGGGAAGCGGAAAATGATCCTTCCGAGTTGTCGTGTTCAGCTTCCTATAATCGATGCAAACTCTCCAGCCCGTAACGGTCCTCGTTGGAATCAACTCGTTGTTCTTATTCGTCACAACGGTCATCCCTCCTTTCTTCGGAACGACATGCACCGGGCTAACCCACTTGCTGTCCGAGATAGGATAAATAATACCTGCATCCAACAACTTAAGAACTTCCTTCTTCACAACATCTTTCATGATCGGATTCAACCGTCTTTGAGGTTCCCGTGAAGTCTTATGATTATCTTCCATTAGAATTCTATGCATGCAGAAAGAAGGTTTAATGCCAATAAGATCATCCGTGGTGTAACCTATAGCTTTTCGATGCTTTCTCAGGACATGCATTAACTTAGACAATTCAGAATCGGAGAGGGAAGCACTAGCGATAACGGGATAAGTGGAATCCGGCCCAAGAAAGATATACCTCAAGTGACTAGGGAGTTGTTTAAGCTCCACAACTGGGGGTGCTTTCTGAGAGGGATCTCTACTTCCTCTTTCCAGTGGAGTGGTGTCAGAAACTGGACTCGATGCAGTCTCAGTTAGAATCGTCTCGCCATCGACCTCGGTCGAGGCGCATAGGCGTTGACCGAGATGTTCTTCGGTCGTCTCGCTCTGTCCAGAAAGTGCCTCGGTCGAGGTACTGCTACTGGGTCCGAGACTGGAGATCTTCGTCTCCTGGATTAGCTTTTCAGTTTTAGCTCCTGGATCCTCTTCTAGTGCCTTCAAGCTCCGTATATCTGCATCACAAGAAACATCTATACCTTCCTCCATTAAACTGAAGCTAATAACTCTTTCGAGTGGGTCGTTAATAAGGATAGAGCTCACCAATTCTCTTGATTCTTCTTCATCGTAGATGTTGAAGATATCATCAGTTAGCTGCTCCCCTTTCGTTGCTGCAAGTAGTGCGAACTCCACCTCATCGCCACCAACGTTGAATTTCAACTTGGCGTTCTTGCAATCCACATTGCAACCCGAAGTTGCTAGAAATGGCCTCCCGAGAATAATAGGGACAGGATAATCTGCGGGAATGTCAAGTACAACAAAATCTATAGGTAGATAGAAGTTACCTAACTTGACCGGAACGTCCTCCAAGATGCCCACGGGATGGGTAATGGAGCGATCCGCCATATAAAGTCGAATCTTGACCGGCTTGGGCTCTCCAAGACCGATCTTCGTGCATAGCTCCAGCGGGATGATGCTCACGCTGGCTCCTAGATCACAAAGGGCTTCACAAGTGACATCCCCAACTTGAATGGGAATACAAAATGAGCCGGGATCTCTCAACTTAGGTGGCATCTTTTCCTTCATGATCTTGATAAGCTCCGAAGATTTAAATGTCATCCTAACTTCACCAACATCCTCCAGCTTCCTCTTCCTTGATAAGATTTCTTTTAAGAACTTCCCATAGGCGGGCATACCTAAAATAGCATCAAGGAAAGGAATATTAATATGTAGCTTATTCATCAAGTCAAGGAACTTACCAAAGTGCTTGTCTAGATGTGCTCTGGCTCTGGACTGAGGGAATGGAAGTGGTGGCTTATATGCAGGAGGTGGAACATAAGTTTCTGTCGTTCCTCCTGCTTTCTGTTGCTCCGCCTCGGTTGGCATCTCGGTCGAGGTGTTCTTCGACTGGATCTGGACCGAGGTGGTCTGCGTCGAGCGAGGTACTGGATCTGCAGTTTTAAGTCCACTCCTCGTCGTTATGGCCATGCATTGGCCCTTAGGGTTAGTTTCCGTCTTTGCTGGAAGCTTTACTGGATCTCTTGGCGCTTCATTCGCCCTATTAGCAAGTTGTTGTTCGAAGGACTTTTGGGCCCTCGAAAATGAAGTCATAGAATTCTCCATAGTGCTAAGCTTGATCAAGATTGCCTCCAGAACTGCGTCTTTCTTTTCCGGCTGAGACGAACTTGATCCTTGCCCTTGACTTTTCAATGGAGTAGAAGAAGAAGAAGGGGAGGAGAGGAAAGGGTTAGATGAATCATTAGAGTTGGAGTTTGAATGATTGTTACCGTGGTTTTGGTTATTCGCCCTCCAGTTATTGCTATTGGATCCTCTATTATTGTTGTTGTAGTTGTTGTTTCGGGGGCCGTTGTTGTTGTTACGGTACCCGTTATTGTTGTTGTTCCTTTGCCCCTGCTCTTCCTTCTTAGTTTGAGCCATCAAGAGCTCCTTCAATTGCTTCACGTCATTCTTCAACGACGTGAGTTGATTGTTGTTGGATTGAGTCTCTTGAAAGTTGACTCTTTTAACTCCACCTTCAGCTCCTTGGTGGGTATATTTCTCCATGTGCAAGGCTTGCTTCTCAATGAAGTCCCAAGCCTCGTCAATCGCCATGTCCATGAAGGTACCGGCGGAGAGTAGTTGGAGATTGAACTGGGTGCTTCCGTCCAGCCCTTTGAAGTAGATCTCCAACAACTCGATCTTTGGAATCCCATGATGTGGGCAATCCAAAAGGATATCCTTGAACCGCTCCCAAGATTTGGACAAGCTCTCCTTGTCCTTCATGATGAAAGCATTGATCTTCCCTCTCATTTCAGCGGTCTTTGAGGGGGGAAAGAATTTGGTTAAGAATTCCGTAGTCATCTCCTTCCATGTGCTAATTTTTCCTGGAGGAAGAGATTGATACCAAGTAAGAGCTCTATCTTTTAAAGAAAAGTAAAAAGGTCTTAGCTTGTAGTTGTTATTTTCAATTCTGGAAGGTCGCAAGGTCTCCATCAAGATCTCGTAGTTTTGAAGATGTTGATGTGGCGACTCCTTCTCTAGCCCTCCGAATTGGCATTGGCGAATCATGGATAGAACTTGCGGTCGAAGTTCATAGTCATGATCTACTGGATCTCCTAGATTCACCCCTGGACGCCTCAGCTGTTGATTAGGGTCCATCCTTTGACCTAGGGTTTGTGGGATTCCTGCAAGAAGAACATCTCGGACTGGCATCCGAGGTGGAAGTACATCGGCCGGGGCGTCAGGTACTGGAATCTGCCTCGGTCGCGGGTCAACTACTGGATCCTGCATCGGTCGAGGATCAACAGGAGGATCTTCCCCTCGTGGCTGTAGAATCTGATTCCGAATGACTGCTATTTCTGCCTCGATAGCTGCAGTCCTGGCACGATTCTCGTCTTTCTCTTGCCTTAGTTCTTCCTTACTGAGACGTAGCAGCTCTTGCGTCTCTTTTAATTCGGCCGCAAGATCGCGATCGTCTTGTTGGGCCATCTTTGCTTCTCTTAGGCGTCGCTTGTATGTCTTTTCTGGTTCGGGATCGTAAGGAACGATTTCCTTCCCAGTGCGGGTTCTTCGCATATACCTAAGAAAGAACCTGCAAAAGTCGTCACTCAAGTAGAGTGGTTAGATGAAACGGGGCAAGCGCCCTAAGAGCAAACCGTACCGGCTCGGTCTAGACCAAGTCCCCGGCAACGGCGCCAAAAACTTGTTCGCTCCAAACGGTGTGTGCAAGCTTTAAATTTATAACCCTAGACTTAAGCTTAAAACAAGGATGCGAACCCGCAGTGTACGGGTCAATCGTAGTAAAAGCAAGAAAATTCCAGGGGTCGATCACAGGGACTCGGTGAAACAAAGTCAATACGGTATGCTTATGTCAGTTCTAACCACAAGAGCGATTAACACAATCAAAGATGAATAAGAAGTCAATAAAGCAAACATGCAATTCTAGGGATTAAAGCATCTAGTTGTGGTTCCAACTCAAGATCTATAGATAAGCGGACAAAGCTGAGATTTTTGCTTGGGGAAGGTGTTACTAAAGTGGAGTAGATCACCGGGTAAGTCTCACTACACACTAATCCTAAACCGTAACTCCTATTACCGGGTAAGTCTCAAGGAATCAAGATAAAGAACTATAACCTCAAACTAACATGCTATCTAAGGGAATAGAATCAACCTTTACCGGGTAAGTCTCAGGCCAACTCACAAAGATGGGATGGAAGCACACTCAAACCCCAATAAAGGATAAACCTTTATTACCTACACTTATGATCGTTGGTACACAAACTAAGGAATTACCGGGTAAGTCTCATCCTAAGCTTGCATTGAACCAGGAAGGTGTAATAAAAATAGGATTTGGCAAACTCTAACACTTAACTTTCTGTTTAAGATCAGATAAGTCACCTCGGACAGAAGAATTCCACCCCGGCCGAGATGTTCATCAACCGAACGAGATGCTTAGGGTTAAGGTTAAAAACTCGAACTTTCAGGATCCTACTGGAATCTAAGATTATTCTATCATTGTTTTTCCCACAACCTTCAGCCAATCACCCTAGAATCACACAAGGAAATTAGCCACTCATCATCATTATGAAAGTATTAAATGTATGGGAAGAAGGTGAATATTTGAACAAAGAAGAATTTAAGGAAAAGACTTCAATAACTGAATCAAATATCACAACAAAGCGTTTCTTGGATAGCAATCCAAAAAGACAAGACAACAATTGAGGGAATTGAAGACAATCTTACAAAACCCTTCAATAAAGCTATAAAAGTTATGGACTTCAATCTTCCTTCAACCTTCAAAAAGGTTCTTCAAAACTCCTAACTTGGAGTATGCCGCTGCTGTTGCGTAAACGACTTCCTTGCGCTGATAGCGGATCCCGGAATTGTGGGAAATCCGACCCTTTTTATAGGAAAAATAAACCCCCAAAGATAATAAATCTTAGAAAGATATTTTCCCATAAATATAGGTAAAATATATATTTCTGCATATCTTCTTCCTTCCAGGAGTCAAGCCCAAAAATATAAGATCACTTTCCAAATTTAAAAGATCTCATCCAAGAATAAAAAATTCTCTCGCCGCGTCCTAGGTGTTCGCCTTGGTCGAGTCGGCGTCTCTGGATCGCCTCGGTCGAGGTAAATTTCTGGTCAACCGAGGTGAGTCAGAACAGAATGTGAAATTTCTCGAATCTTCTCCAAAGTAAATCTTTAATCCATGGCTATGCTCTCTGGATGTAGCTCCTAATTGACTCATGACTCCTTTCGCTCCTTTTTGATGCAAAAACGTACCATATTACCTGCAATTACAACGAAACTAGGTGTAGACCTCGATTCTCGCAAAGGTAGATGAAATGGTAGCAAAATCACATAATGTACATACAAACATGCAGATTATGAAAGATAAAACGTCCAAACAAACCCCAAAATATAGACTATAATTCATGCTATCAGACATCCCCTAGGCACTTTTACAATATGTTCTTGTAGAGTCGAACCGTTTGGATTTGTTGCATCGTTGAACGTGTTTCTAACCTTGTTAACAACATCTTCACTCACTTTATTGGCAAGAAATCTCTCGACGAATACCTGACAATGGACATGTCCTGCTGAAATAGGAACATGATCATCTTGTGCATCGCTTTGAAGTCCTTCCCAAGCCAACTGTTTCCAAAACAGGGGAGTCCGAGACAAGTTGACAACCACTTGTCAGAGCACTGATATTCTATCTCTCCCGACTTCACCTTGTTGTATGTGTCAAACAGCCTATAAAAGCATTGTTTTGATCATCTTGTGAATTTGTCCGGGCATGATTGAAACATTATTTTGGATACACAGGGAAATATCATGTGCGCAGGGGAGTCCGAGACAAGTTGACAACCACTTGTCAGAGCACTGATATTCTATCTCTCCCGACTTCACCTTGTTGTATGTGTTAAACAGCCTATAAAAGCATTGTTTTGAGATCTTGCCAATTAACCGCACAAATATGGAGTGATGACTCATTTCGGTAGGCCTAGCTGTTCGGGCAATCTCCAAAGAACCCCTGACCGTATTAATCTCGTTCGTCATGAAACGACATATACATGTGATGACCGTGTCAAATCCTCCGACAGAAGAATTCAACCTTCTTTTCTAAACAGAGTGTGCAGACTCCACCCTATAAGTTCATAAAATAAAATCATATATATAGTAATAAATTTATACCTCGGATGTAAGGAATTTTTTAAAATATATATCTAATTGAATTTACCTGCTAGTAGTCCATATGCCAAAGTGATATACGATGTCCGTCCAAGCTCTTACTATACTCTTCTTGTATGGAGTTAACCATGTACCATTGAGATATGTCATCAAACCATCTACCTTACCCATGTCACACACAACCCCCTTCGTCGAGCCTCATATTTTTCCTCTGTCTTGGATGAAAAAAGTTTATAACAATCACTCTTAAACTTGTCACGAGCCTCCTCATAACCCGTTCTGCCCAAAGCAGCATCTCCAACGTTACAACCGACGTGCCACCAACATAACATATGTTTTACATCTGGGAAAACTTGTCTGAGTGCGTTAATTAGACCAAACTCTCTATCCGTCATTATCATTTGTGGCCTCACACCTTTGCCGTACAAAGTAGCAAGTTGATTCAATGCCCAAACATAACCGTCTTCACTCTCCTTGGACATGAAAACAAAGCGACGCTGAAGTTCTTATTCGTACACGTTAAACCAATAATTTCCAAAAGTGGCATATTGTACCTATATGCAAAGTCAAAATTTACAAGGGAATTAAAAAGTGTGATATCATGCAGCCGATCAACATCGATAAAGTAAAGGTACTGTCATTTAATTTACACAAGTAAAATTTCATAGCTAGAACATAAATTATAAATTTAAAAAAAATATTTAATAAAAAAACCATAAACATATATGTACAATGAAAAAATGGATAAAAACTTACATGTTGATATTGCTCTTGCGTCAACCGTCCTTCAAATGCATGGCCTAATAACCTTTGTGGAAGATCGTGATTGTGATGCCCAGATAAAACTTGAACCATCCATTGATCTCGCTCTACCTCAAAACCGTACAAACTAAAAGGACAACGCGATAGCTTAGTGATAGTTTTCATGGGTTGTGAATTATGACTTACATCATTTTTCGTCTTCGTCTTCGCCTTTGATTTGTACATTCCACTGTTCTCACATGATAATCATATCCTTCCAAGTCGTTTTTCGGTACTTGCGAAGAACGCTTTATCGTCAATACCATGTTGTGAGATGTACCTATTGATCGCAGATGGTGAAGCATAGACATCCGATATGGCCACCGGTTGACTGACGCAAAAAAAATTGAAAAATCGGGATAATTTTGTACTTCGAGGCTTTGATCACCGTCGTCTGAATCCATTGTTTTTAGAGATCTTTTGTAACTACAAACACAGTATGTCTTGAGTGTGTAACGTCGATTAAGGACAAAACTATATATAGAAAACAAAATTTTCAAAAATTCACACGTATGCGCTTCAGGAAGCGCATGTAACCATATCAATTGTTAAGATTTTTTTCCCGTTATGTTAACAAAAACGGGATTTCGGGGATATGAAGTTACATGCATGCGCTTCATGAGGCGCATACTTCATACACATCAGGATGTAGATACTTCATGCGCTATTGCGCTTCTTAAGACGCATGGTCCATGCACATCCAGATGTGCATGATTTTGGCGTGTCTAAGCATTATATTGGCGTGTATTTGGAGTTCGGGGGTACAATATTATATTCACGCCAAAATATTGCTTAGACACGTCATTATATATGCGCTTTTAAAGGCGCATAAAGAATTAGAATTTTTTTTTGGTTTTGTGCGCTTCTTGAAGCGCACAAGTCTAATGAAAAAAAAAAAATTTCTCAGCCCCAACTTAGAGCTCCAGCGTTTTCGTCTCTTTGCTTCATTGAACTTCTCTTCCCAAGGGACCTTCAGTCGACCAGTGTAAACAATCCATCTCCCAGCGAACCTCTCCTCCAGACACACTTCCTGCAAATTTCGTCCGGCTACAAGTGTGAGTGAATTATCTCCCCGTCAACATCTCTTCGCTGCAGCGGAGTAAAGGAGCCTTCTCTCCATCAGCTGCTACATCTCTTCGCGTCGGCCCTAAGGTTAGATGTTCAATCTCAAACCTTGATTTCAGTTTGTCGGTAACTTGTTGAATTTGGAGCGGTTGCAATGTGGATTTATTGGACCTTAATTAGTCGATTCGAAGGATCTTATACATTGTTTGGATGTGGAATGTCAAATCACGAGTAATTGTTTATTAACTTCTGTAAAACCAGAAGTAATATATATTGAAAATGTTACCCTTGTAAATCGAGATTGTTGAGTGTTCTGTGAAATCAAATCCAAGAATTAAGCCAATAACCCAAGAATTAAGCCAATATTTGTCACTGATATGTTCGGTGAAATCGATCTTGGTGATTTATGAATCTATAATTGCTTGTAAATTTGTTTGTGTGGGTTGTGGGAAACATAGTGTAAGGCATGAAGGATAGACTAAAGGTTTGATTTATGCAATTTAATTATTTACTTGACAGGGGATGAACTGTGTGCTTCTCTGCATGTTTTTAATGTCTGATACTTATAGGGTGCTAGTGGTGGGACATAATTTGTGTGTGGATATTAGGGTGGTTTTGGTTGTATGAGTTACCTGACACGTATTATGAACTTATGTATTGGAATGCCTAACTGATAACCTCCATATTCTGTCTAGATCAATAATGCTTGTAAGAAAATAAAGAGTAAAATGTAAGGAAGCATACAATCTTCAAAGAAGCTACAATTTTCAGCCAATTGATGTGGTGGAAGTTCCTTGACGTAATTGTAATTGTTGTAATCGGGATCATCAACACATACAACAATTGTCTTGCATCTTGCTATCCTTTGATTAAACATGGGCATGAGCTCTATATGCTTGGCTTTATAGCATTGGCAACATTTGATGTTAATTGTCTATATTATCTTCATTGCCTTAATTCCTAAAAAAAGACTACTTGATTTGAATATCACATCTCTTATCATGTTGAAGCAACAAATGGTATTATGTTTCATAGTTTAAACTTTTTATTTGCACTTATATTGTCACTATAGATCTCTCCATCTTCCATCATAAGTGGTGTGGGATTTGGTTATTGCTTTTCAATTATGTGTATTTTTTGTTATGCTTCGAGTAAGTATTTTGTTTTTATTGTTGTAATATAGGATCCGTCTAGAGAGGAAGAACTCCGTCCTGAGACGTAGTGTCGGAGCTTGTGCACGGGGAACAAGATGTGTTGGATGCGGGGATGATCAGGTTGTTCAAATGATTAGATATGAAGGTTTATTTTGTTAATATATGATTATATGTATGATCTTTGTTGTGCTGTCGTCATTAGCGTAACTTAATTTTTATTTTCGGTTGTCTTGACGACTTATGATATGTATTTTTTTCTGTATGTGAGACATCCTTGACATTCACATAACTCTTGTACTATTTTGAGTTGATTGTTGTGTTTATGAGGAAGCCTATATACAAGTTCTTCTTTATTGCACTTTATTGAGTTGATTATTAATAGTATATCTAATCAATTTATTTCTTTGTAGTCGATATCCTTTCCACTGTGCGTTAGACCTGACACATTGTTTAAGAAGGTAAGCAATGTCACAATATATTTATTAATATGATGGATAAAAAACAAAGCTAATGATTGATTGTTATTTGTAGTGAGGATACACAATCGAAATGTCACACAATCTGCTCGAGCTCAATAATAATTAAAACAACTACTTCTACATGGAAATGTCCCGGATTCAATTCTTTTGAATGAAGACACCTTAGATGTCGGGGTTCCCCCGCAGATATTGGGGTTCCATTTGTGGTGGACAAGATGATAGAGGGATTTACCACACCCGATGATGCCATGCTTCCAACATCTTCTTCGTTGGATAACACAGGGGCTCCCGTTGTACAACCATAGGGTACGTGGACACCGATGATGGAGGATTTATTTGATGGTTCTCCGAGTGATATTCGACAAAGGACCCCACTTGTATTAACCGTGACTCAAGCAACTAATAGTTCCCATTCGACATTACAAGAACCGAGTTTGACACAACACCTCACACATGAGGAGCATTTGTCTGGGGATATGGCGGATGTGTCCGTGGAGCAAGAGGATGTGCCGATGGGGCAAGATTATATGGCGGTGGAGCAAGAGGATGTGCAGGTGGTGCCAGAAGATCTGCCCATGGACAGTGAGGATGTGAGTCATCAAGATCCGGGTTTTCCCGGAGGTTCTCAAGTGAATGATCTACTTGTAGATTATACCACACACATTGCTCCTCTTGTTTGGTCAGGGGCAATGGTATGTCGTCGATGTTTATTTTAATTAAAAATAATACATATATAATGACCAACAAGTAGTTGTGAAACTAATGTTGGGATATGTTGATCTATTCTTCATGATATATTTGGTTAATTGTTCTGCTAAAGTTAGGCTTTTTTTGTTTAATGGTTATCGTACTACTTTGCATCTGTTGTTTTTTGATATGTAACAAGTCTTTCACAGTTTGCATTTTACTTGAAATGAATCTCTAGAGTGAATATTTTTTTGAGTTATTCACCCACATATTTTGATTTCAATTTTGTTCAATATTTTACACGATTTATACGTTGTTTCCAATATACTTGTGGACTATACAGTTTTGTATTAGTGAGCTAAATCCGTTTGTTTGAATATTAGGTTGATAAAATTTTAAAGGTGCACCGTCGTGGGAAGTGGATAAGATATTGGGACAAGAGAGTACCACATAACCCCACCCCATGGATGATGCTTGCCCAACACAGTGGCCTGACTTCGTTGCATGAACTCCATTGGGACCATGTCGATCACGTTCTCATATCCGCTTTCGTCGAGCATTGGTATCCCGAGACCAACAGTTTTCATTTCTCATGGGGTGAGATGTCAATTACACTTTATGACGCTGCATACTTGCTGGGCCTCCCAATTGACGGGGAGGAGTTGATATTCACTTGGGAAGATTCTAATCTGAGGACTGAATTTGCTGAGATGTTTGGATGGGAAGCGTTGGAGCTTCAAAAGTTCTACAAAGAAGGTGGAATTCCATTGAAGTTATTGAACAATAAGTTAGTTGATATGATTGCAGAGGAGCGGCTAGCAGAGCACATCACATCCGGATATTTGTTAAACATATTGGGTTGTACAATAATCGTCGATAAGTCAACCAAACGTTTGAAACACCCATTGGCCGGACTTGTATTAGAACACAAGCAAATTTTGGCGTGAATATTGGGTTGTACAATATTCACTTCCATCCGTCCGTCTAATGCTCGTGAAGTAGTTCTTCTGTGCGAGTAAGTCTAGCTTATATTGGCTTATGCTCCTCGAGTCCCGATCTTCCTTCTTTATCTTTGCTCGTGCGTTGTAGATTTGTTTTATTGAGGTGACACATGTTGGGTCCCTCATTTGCAAGTCGGTCAATATTCCTTCAGGTTCGGTACCAATTGAAGACAACCACATGTTGATATTGCTCTTGTGTCAACCGTCTGTCAAATGCATGACCTAATAACCTTTGTGGAAGATAATGATTGTCATGCCCACATAAAACTTGAACCATCCATTGATCTCGCTCTACCTCAAAACCGTACAAACTAAAAGGACAATACGATAACTTAGTGATAATGGGTTGTGAATTATGACTTATCTCAATTTTTGTCTTCGTCTTTGATTTGTACATTCCGCTGTTCTCACATAATAACCATATCCTCCCAAGTCGTTTTTCGGTAATTGGCGAAGAACGCTTTATTGTCAATACCATATTGTGAGATGTACCTATTAATCTCAGATGGTGAAGCATAGACATCCGATCCGGCCACCGATTGACTGACGCGAAAAAAGTTGAGAAATCGGGATAATTTTGTACTTTGAGGCTTTGATCACCGTCGTCCGAATCCATTTTTTTAGAGGTCTTTTGTAACTACAAACACAATATGTCTTGAGTGTGTAACGTCGATTAAGGACAAAGCTATATATAGAAAACAAAATTTTTCAAAAAATTCACACGTATGAGGCGCATAGATGTGCATACGTGTTAATAGATGTTAAGAAACGCGGAATTTCAGGGATATGAAGTTACATGCATGCGCTTCATGAGGCGCATAGATGTGCATGGATTGTGCGCCTTAGGAAGCGCATGAAACATGCACATCCTGATGTGCATGTAGTATGTGCTTTATAAGGCGCATGATCGATGCACATCAGGATGTGCATACTTCATGCGCTTCCTAAGGCACATGGTCCATGCACATCCAGATGTGCATGATTTTGACGTGTCTAAGCATTATATTAGCGTGTATTTGGAGTTCGGGTTATGAAAATCGTGTTTTTGCGTCCCTGTGTGATATCCACGACTCGTTAGGAGATAATGTTTTGAATCTTTTCTAGAATCCAAAAATATGTTGGAACGCGTCGTTTTGGGACGAGACGACGTGATTTTGCAGCTCTTGGACAGTATGGAACATCGCCGCAAGCTTACATCATGGGCCTTATCGGTTCAGATAATAAGCCCATTAACTGATTTTGGACCTCCATGAATCCATCATATATTATTACACAATAAGTCTAATTACTTTTACACACTACAACTTAGTATAAATTATTCTCAATGGACTAAACTTAATAAATTTATACAAGTGAAATAAAAGTAGGACATACTACCTATAACTTTACATCATGTTAGTAACTTATCCCGAACGTAATAACATTAGTTACCTTCTTTATTTTATTCCATATAACTACTTTTGACTTGGGGTGTGTTTGGTAGGAGATGAAGGTTATTTTGAAAATTAATCTAGATGAAATTTAAAAGAGGTTAAATTTTATGTAAAATTTATTAGGAATTATTTGATATAAAATTATCTACATCAGGTTGTTTGGTTGAAGATTTTTAATAGGTTTAATTGATATAAGTTTATAAATTTGAGTGAAGTCCTAAATGATGTTGGAAATTAATCTCTTTTAACCTAGGTAATATGAGGTTATTTTTTGGCCATTTTTTATCCCAATGAATGCATGATATAATCTTCTTCATAACATCCATCTTCATCCAAACACTTATGTAAATTAATCTTTTAAATTTTAATTTTAATTAACCTTTATTAATCCCAATCAAACACAACCTTAATTTATTAGTAAAAGTCTTATTTAAATATATTTTTAGTTATATAGAGTGAGAGAAGAAGAAGAAATTTATTTTATTAATTTATTACATTTATTTTCTAGTGACCAACAATTTGAAAATCAAATAAAATTATGTAGTCTGAAACCCTAAAAGACAAAACTCACATTCCCATGCCAATTTGTGCATATAAACAAATAAATAATTCAAGTATTACAGGATTCGTTATTCATGCAAAGAAGTAGCACCTTGGAGATCACATAAGATACAAAATTCCACGTGCATGCATGCATGCATGTCTCATTCCTCTTATATTATGCGTGGTATATACTGTAATCTCGTACTTACCATAATACAATTACTTTTTTTTTTTTTATTACGACAAAGCGTTATAATTAAATATTGCATCATGTAGGTAAGACAAGATACGTGTGCGAGAATCGATCGGGAGTAGACGAATAATGATATAATTGGTTTCTGAAATGTGGGTTTGTTTAAGATTATAAATTATAATTTTGGTTTACAAATATATTGATGTTATTAAATAATAATTAGTTCATCATTTTTTTCATAATAAATTAATGATCTAAAAATTATATTTTGAAAACAAGTTATAATCACTCAAACACATGAAAACTAGTGTAATTCCCGTGCATTGCACGGGATTTGTTTAAATGCACGGGATTTGTTTTTAAAGTTTATATATATATATATATATATATATATATATATATATATATATATATATATATATATATATATATATATATATATATATATATATATATATATATATATATATATATATATATATATATATGTGTGGTGAGATTATTAGGAAGCTTAGTTCTGAATATTAATTTCTTAATTGATTTCAACAAAAATAATCGACTAAATAGGTCTAGAATATAAAGTTGAGAGCATTAGTAATTAAAAAAGGTAAAAAAAAATATCAGGTAAAAAATTTAAAAAATACTTACGCAAATAAAAGAATTTTCAAAATCAATTAAGTAGTAAGTTCAGGGGAGGCAACACATTTCAAAAAAATAAATAAAGTTGATACTTGCTAAATATTTATTAAATTTTAACATAAAAATTAAATTACATTTTGGATTTATTTTGAAAAATCTAGAATCAAAACAAAATTTGTTAAAATCTTAGGATTTCCTTAATTGTATACGTTATTTTTAAAATTTTAATTTATATTAATATTTAGAAATCACTTTTTAAAATAAATTTTTAGGCTACGATAAACATGGCGTTGACACGTGGCAAAAAAAGCTTCTGCTTTAATAGATATAAGATTTTAAAAGTAATTGAATTACTCATTTCTTAAAATCGCTCATCTTATACATTTTACTACTAAATAAAAAACTGATTTGAGTGATTTCGAAATCGATTCATAATTTCTACACGAACCTAATTGTATAATTAGTGTGAAAATGTTTAGAAATTACAAAAACCGACTCTTAGCCCCGGGGTTAAAACTGAATTTTTTTGTTTATTTATAAATAGATGAAGTTAATCTATTAAAAATAATTACATATATTTTCATAGCAACTATGAAAATTCAACCACATTGAGATAGATTAGGGTCAACAATGCATTGTTGATCCTAATCTATCTCAATGCGGTTGAAACTTTTTTTATATATATATAAATCTCATTCTCTTCAACCCCATAAACTCCCTCTATCGGATAAACCTTAAGTCACTTTATTATTTTGTACAGGAAAAAGAATTCTACAAATTGAGGAAGTTAGTTAAGTGTTTTTTCAAGGCCTTCAAAATATTTGCAACACAACATGACGTTTAGTTAGTTTTTTTTTTCCCGAAAAAAATAGTTTGGCGTCGGTCAGTGCACCAACGTCCAGATTGAAAAAATAAAATTGGACGTCCGCGTCATTCGCCAACGCTCAAACTAGACGCTAGCGTCCAGCGAGTTTTTTTTTAAATTTACGTTTATATGAGTAAGGTAAGATTGTACAAGAAGTCTACTAGACTAGAAATAACAATATTAATAGTAAAGTACAAGAGAATGTGAGGAGGGGGGGGGGGGGGGGGGGG
>BSUD01000007.1:19089976-19167996 GCA_033239045.1 Fagopyrum esculentum
GGGGGGGAATTAATGGAGGTGAATCCCAAACGTCTTGGACCAAAAGATGGAGTCGGGGGAGCGGTATTTTCAATGGTGAGAGGAGTAGTTCTTGGTCATAAGGATTATGTTATTAGCACAATTGATGGCAATGGTGTTGTTGAAGATGAGGTCATTCCTTGCTTTTTATGTGATGCTAGAAACTCGAACATTGATGATGAAGCTTCGATGGGTTTTATTTTGGGAGCTAAGCCAACTTCAAAGATCAGGTTGGTAGTTGCGTGGTGAAGGGAAGTGGGTCCATCTCAAAATGATGTCAAGAACCTAGGAGGTGAATGAGTTGTTTGTCCAAAGGTGGAGCTCATCTTCAAGGTGGCGAAGGAAAAGGTTGTAGGTATTACTAGGGATAGGAGTCATCTGTGGAGTTTGGTGTGAGTGGAAAGTCTTTGGTGGCCAACAAGCCAAGTAATGAAGCTACATTGGGAGCATTGAGACCTTTCCATATGGTGATGCACCAAGGGGTAGTAGAGCTTGGGGTTTGGAAAAGGTTGTAGGACTAATTGGCCATGGAGAAAGAGCCCTTGGGGTTGGTGATAGAGTTCATGCAGCTTCTAGGAGAATATGAGGTGAAAATTTCATCTCTTATCTTGATGATCATGTTCCAGCTGTGACTAAAAGAGGTCTTGGGAGGACAATTCTAGATGGTGCAATTCTTAAGTATGTTTTTTGAGATCTAGGAGCACAACAAGTTAGTGTTGTTGGTCGCAAGCTCAAAAATGAAGCGAGTGATATTTGCTTTGTTCCAAGAGAGGAGTTTTTTGGAGCCAATGCCTCCTTCATTTAAAGGCTTGCATTCTTTGACCGACCACATGAAGGAACGGATTATACTTTGGATCTTGTCAAGAATATATGAAGAAAGAAGGAAGACTGAACTCTAGTAAGATTACATCGACATAAAGATAGATGAGATGAGTTGCTTCCTTCCAGTATAAGAACGGAGTTTTGCTCCCGACGGGGACAACAAGACAGTGGAAAGGGAGGTCACCTTTGGTAAGATTAGTGTGATTGATGATGTGGTTTTGATCAGTGTCAAGAAGGCCTCCCAAGAAGATGGTGAATTTGGAAGGTTGATTCTAAGTCCAGAGAGGTCACCGAAGGAGTCAAGGGTATGTTTCAAGGTAAGGATGGAGGTGAGATCGCCTCTACAGAAGAGCATAAGATCATCCGAAAAGCAAAGGTGGGTGATACGATGGTTAGAGCCTTTAGGGTGGAGGTTAAAGTTGGGGTTAGAAGTGTTGTTCTTGATTATAGAGTTAAGAAATTCCATGGCAATAACAAAAAAGGAGGGAGAGAGATCGAGGGCAACATTGTCTTACCCCACGAGTACCTTTAAAGTAGCCTTTCAAGGAGCCATTGATGTTGATCGAGAAGGATGTTGTGGTGATGCAAACTTTGATCAAATGGATGAAGCTAGTAGGGAAGTTGAAGAGACTGAGGATATGAAGTATGAAGTTGAGATCAATGGTATCGAAGGCCTTCCTAATATCAACTTTGATGGCACATCGGGTAGATATATGCTTCATGTTATAGTTTTTGAGGAGCTCTTGACAACTGAGAATGTTGTGTTTAATTGATCGACTCCTAATGAAGGCACTTTGGTAGGAACCAATGATAAGGGGAAGAATATTCTTGAGGCGATTGGATAAGATCTTGACAACATTAGTCAGGGTTTTGTTGTCAACAAAACATAGAAAGAAAAGAACACGAACCACGTTGCTCCCTTCTCTCTCATTTTTAATGGTTATGGTTGGTGTTCACTTGACGTCTCGCAAGTTTCCGAAGCAAGTGCCCTTTTCTCTTTTTAAATTTAAAAAAGATTAAGAATCTTAATATATCTACGTTTGTCTTCTGTTGTTGTTCCTACGGTGAAATTGCCTACTTCACCGCTTATCCCGAGTGCTCATGTTAACTCTAATTCTCAAGAGAGGCTCCCCCACCCTAATCTAGCTGGTAATTCTACTCCCTATATTGCTACACCTGGGGATGATTTTGAATATCCCCACCTTGTTGTGCGTGGTGATTAGTCACGTTCATGGAAAGATGTAACTTGTCGTAAGAAATCGTTTGGCATTCATCCTACAGGATCCACTATGGATGGACATATTACGGTTAATTTCTCTTACGATCCTGACCTTGCCTGATCCCTAGAATAGGAATGGACCCTATCAGTGGTGTTCAAGGTTCTAGGCTATCCTATTGTTTTCCTAGTGATGTAATGTAAGATGAGGAGTTTTTTTTTTGGCAGTTGCTTGATTATGAAGAAATGGACACAAATATGTGTTTCTTCTACTCCTATTATGTCGGTGCCTACCTAAATTTGTCATTATAATTTCCATGCAATGGTATAATAAGGATATTCTTACAACTATGATAAATGGTGTGGGTACGCCGGTCACTGTAAATTCCATAACTCTAAATTTTAACAAGGGTCGCTTTGCTAGGCTTTGTGGTGAGATTGATCTCACCAAAACTCTCAAGAAAGAAATCTTTATTAATGGATCTCATTGTCTTATTGAGTATGAGGGGTCGGATGTGATATGCTTTAAATGTGGCCGCTGCGGCCATTATGCTTTCGGTTGTTCTCATGCTTCTACCCCCTGTTGGTCCATCAGTTCCTTCCATTGTTCCCGCGAAAGGTGCCTTTGTTGAGGATGTTTCAGTCCTTGTGGTTTCTACTACAACCACCCATATCGCTCGAGCAGGTGTTGCTTCTACTGAGGACGAGTTTGGTCCATAAAAGATGGTGTCACGCCGGTCTCGTCCGTCCAAAGGGAAGCCTCACTCTTTGGGATTGCGTGGTCACAAGGAACTCTTTGAGGTAGGAACGTCCTATAACTTTGACTCATCCAGTGAGCCTAATGATGAACACCGACTCCAAGTAAAGGAAATGTCATTGAGCCTACTGCGGGTGTTATTACTGCGTCAGTTCACACCAAATCCTACATTGACATCTAGTAGCAGTTTAAAGATTATTAATGAATAGCGCCTTGAAGTACAACATATTTATACACACGCGGAGAACATCACTAAATGTAAGAAGAAGAGGTAGAATAGTAAGACCAAAAATGATGAACGCCGACTTGCCTGACACTCAAAACAAATGGTGGATCAGATCTAGGAGATTCAATCATTGGCTCAGTCAATGCAGTGTTGGTGGGGGCATGGATGGTAAGAAAAACAATGATGGGCACAACAGGATCAGACTAAAACTCGAGTACACCTAGTGCAGTGTAGGTGGGGGCATGAATGACGGGGATGGTAAGAGGAACAATGATGGGCACATCAGGAGCAGACTCTCCAAAGTGAGGTCTAACAACAGATTGCTTTCGACGGTTTGAAGAAGAAGCCACATTACCTACAAAACAGATGTGAGAATGGAATAATAGTAGGAATGACCAATGATGTGCAACAACTCATCAGCAAACCTTAACCAACTCTCAAAAGCTTGACAATTTCCACAAAAATGCCCATAACGTCTAAAAAAGGAAAAAAATCAAGCAAAATACGTGAAACCGCGTAGCAAGGCATCAATAAACATAATTCAAACCGCCAAAAGCAATGAAATCAAAGCCAAACATCGATGGTTAAGACAAAAGGTAAATACGGTGTAAGTGTATAAAAGAATACGGTCACAAGAACGTATAATCCTTACACATAAGTTGTATAGCTATTATAAAGTAGATCGCATATCCCTGGGTCCTCTCTGAACACACCTTCCGCTCAGTATGTTTTGTTCATAAACCGTATATCTCTTTAACATATAGGGTGTATTTATCTCTTGAGGCTCAATGTATTTGTCTTCTTCAACTTCCTCTAGTTGTCGAGTGCATTGATTAACGTTGTCTCTCAATGCATCCTGATTTTGGGCAATAACTTCAACCTTGGTGATGATGTTGATGAGCTTATCTCCCAGTACATCGAGAAAATTTCCGATTTCACAAATCTTGAAAATCATAAAAAGTTGAGAATCTACAAGCTTCCTCAACAATTGATCCAGGGGGTTTCAATAGTTTCATGTGCTGGTTGTCAGTGATTGTAGTAGTACTCCATCTTCCTTACTTTTCAGGATCTCGACCCGCAAGACAAAGATAAAGAGAAAACAATGATCAAATGTAACAAGAAACTTAGAAAATTATATAACTATCAAACACAACCAAACTATCTGCAACCCCCGACAACGGTGCCAAAAACTTGACTGTGGAAGTTTTACCGAAGTATAAACAACCTCCCCGCGAATATTATGGGATCGGATGTAGCATAACCAGGTATCGAATTATGAAGACCGTTTTTGTTTGGTTATAACTGATAGGAATTACGCTAAGTAAAGGGAGAAGAGAAAGGGAGAGGAAAATATGTCTTTGAAAGATGTTTGAGAAAATAAGTAAGCAATTCTTGTTTGTAACAAGAATAAGAAGGGAAGATTAGCTAAGGAAACAAGAATTTTAATTATAATAAATTAAAGTAAGACCACATATATAAAACTCATGAACATTGATGTATAAACATTGAAGGTAACCATCTAAAATAGCATTGGACATAGACAACTAAAACCGTCGTGCGATTTTGGGTGACGGTCAAGATTATCCGTCCGATCCATTGTCCTCCCTAACTCGCGATATTCTGGCTTGGGCTAATATGCCGAACTACCAAACACGAATAGTCCTGTGACTTATGTATTGTGCTTATATACACATATTTCGTTTGTACTTACACAACCTCCTATATAAGGTCGGTGTGTGAAATCCTACTATTCACCGAACTTATATACTATGCTTGTATGTACGTGTATACTCGTACGAATACGATTGGAGTTTCTCCTACAATATGCGTCAAACATGAAAAGTGGCACTAGATAGATTGATAGTTTAAAGCAAGTTGCATGTTAAACAAAGGAGTACAAGCATCATTTCTACGTAAAACTATAGCTTAATTGGATCTATATTCCGAAGGATATCATTGAAATTACAGTAATGCAGTGAGAGAAGTACGATGAGCATTGTTTTCTGTTAAGTGTTGCAGAGAGAGACAGTACGAACAAACATATATATAGAGGATATATAATTAAATTTGATTTTAATGGAAGTAGAGAGGAATTAATTGAAGTAGAGGGTGATTAATGTTAATTAATAAAAGTGGGGGTTCACGTGAATGTCTGTCTAGCAAACATTCACGTCGACCCAACCTCTTCATAAAACTATATGTATATTTGGACAGCTGGAGTGAATATAGAGTAAATACTTGAACCACGAATAAACCATTAAAATAGGGAGTGGAGTATCTTCCATTATTCTGTTGTGAGATTACAGCACTGGATTCCCCATTCTTCGACTGCTACATTTTATTATGGACTTTCAAAGATAACTTCCCTTTGAATCATACTCTCTTTTATTAAATTTTTGGGTATTTTCAAATCATTTCAAAAATAGAATATTACCGAAATAATCAAAATGGAAGGTTAGAGGTATTTTTTTGAGATAGACCCAAAGAGAATATTGCTCGTTAATACAATGAGAGTATTATTTATGACATTGACAGGGATGAAGAGAACCTTTGGACTCGCTGGAATAAGAAGCACATACTCAAAAACTATAGCATCTGGAGTTGTAACCCTAAAGCCCATCACAGCTGCCACTGGAAGAACTTACTCTCGGTGCGTGATGAGATTCTTGCCTCTTCCAACGTTGCTGCAAACCCTTGGCCCATACCTATCAATTCGGGGCAATTCTCTCCTAAGTTGGCGTACATGTTCTTCAATTACCATGAACCTGCTCCCCAACCTAACCCATTCAAAACTATATGGCTCAAAACTAACCCCATCAAGTGCTGCTTCACCACTTGGATGGCTTATCACAGGAAACTTCCAACTCTCTCTAGGCTAAAACAATGGAATCTTGCTACAGATGAGATTTGCAAGCTTTGCAGATCTATGGAGGAGGATGATAATCACTTATGGCTTCACTGCAGCTACTCCACTCTTGTGCTCGACATTATCTCGAGATGGACTAGAGTTCCCTATCCTGCACCATACAACAGTAACATTTGGTCTTGGCTTTGCACGAGACACCACCTTAAGCATAACCTCCTGGAAAGCGCCAGGACTGCTTCTATCATTGCTTACATATACTTTATATGGAAGGCGAGAAATAACATTATTCACAACAGGACATTCACAAGAGCTGTGGAGTGTGCGAGGATGGTAATTAACAGCACCCAATTGCACCTTGCTTACCACTGGAAAGGCCGATCCCCACAAGACCATGCTAATGCTAGAATTCTAGGAATTCAATTTCCTTAATCCCCTCTTCCCCTTCTATTGTTCTTGTACATGAAGTTTTCTTCACCCTCACATCATTCTAATACAATTAAACTTTCAAAAAAAAAAAAAAAATGAGAGTATTATTGGCAATGGCTAGATATTGGCCATTACACTAATTAGCCATCAACAATGTTTTTTTGCATGATTTTTTTTAGAAGAAGTATACATGCGCGTGGTGAGCATTATTGGATTATTTATTTTATAATTCAACTCAACTTGAATTATCAGGATTATTGGGGAGATTATAATTCCTGAATAATCCTCCCCTCTACCGAATGCATCCATGAAGCCACCCTAGGGTTACGCTAAGACCCTTCTTGGACATGCATGTTGACTCAAAAGATAATTTTGTGTACTAAGCAAGTTAATCGCTAGTGGAATCTAGAACTCTCCAAGTTGCTTGTTCACTTGGGTTTTGTTCAATCTCTACAAGATTATTTTCTTTTTATCAAGACTCGCATTGTTGGTATCACTAATGACTCTAGTTTACGTAGATGATATGTTGCTTCCTGGTAATGTTTCATCTGAGATCATTCCTATTAGATCGCGGCTTGATAAATCTTTCTTATCAAGGATCTGGGACTTGTTTGATTTTTCCTAGAAATGGAGATTTATAGAAGTCAATCAAGTATATTGCTCAATAAAAAAAAAGTATGTATATGATATCCTTCAAGATTGCAATCTCGGTGATCATAAATCCTCTCCTTTTCCGATATAGGGGAACCTTAAACTCACTCCTAACTCTGGTGAGTTATTTGAACATCTTAAAAATCTAAAAGAATTATTGGTTGCCTTCTTTATTTGATTCTTACCTTGCTAGATTTAGCTTATTATGCCCAACAATTTAGCTATAGTTTATGGCTTCCCCAAACTTCCTCATCGGTAGAATACTTTGTCTTATGAGATATTTGAAGGGCACCATCAATTTTGACTTGGAATATACTCTTCAAGTTGAATTACATGTTACTGCTTAAGTGATGCCGAATGGGCTCCTGTGCTTACACTAGAAGACTAAAAAGCAAAAAGTTGTCTAGTAATCAACCTGTCTTCTTTAGAACCTTCGTGTACATATCCTTCTACATATTCTTATGCATTGTGACTGATAGCATGTTTTTATGTTATCTTTATAGATGTCTTTTTGTCCTTTTTTTAGTTTTGCATGAAAAAAGGCATTCACATCTTTGTTTATCCTTTAAAGGACCAATCCAAGTCACTAAGAAGCGCTCATCTCGAATATGCTTGAATATTCATTCATTTTTTTATCTTATTTTGAATGTCCGATGATAGATTAGTCATAATCTAAATTGTTTTCATATCACATTATATATTTTAAAGCATGAATGAATTAATCATCTTAATTGAGACCCTTTTCTTTTCATTTTACCAAAACACAGCAGATTTATTTACTAAAGACATTGGTGAACACCAACACACTTTTTCTTTTCTTTTAAATATCAAGTTAGGTATTGGCAATTCTCCTCTAGCTGAAAGGGGTGGACACTATATGTGATAGTTCACGATAAGGGGGTAAATATTGTTAATAGATAGAATAAGAAATGTAATACATAACTGAATGATGTTTTGGGTACATATACCTTTTGCATAGTAGTTCAATGTAATAGTAACCATTGTATTCCACTTTTTAATCTTGGTAAGACTCGTAGAAGTTGAGGACGTATATGGTGTTCTACTTCAAACTTAGATAAATTTTTGGATGATTTGTTGCACATATTTTTTGAAGCTAAAAATGTACAGTTTTTCATAGCGGTTTTCATAGCGTTTCAACAAACGCTATTAATGTTTAATGTTTCATAATATTTCAACAAACGCTATTAATGTACAATTTTTCATAGTGTTTCAGCAAACTTTATAATATATCCATTTTTTCATAGGGTTTGCTCAAACGCTATGAAAACTTATCGCCCTATTATAATAGGCTATATCATAACGTTTATAAAAACGTTATTACTCTATATTATAGCGTTTTTTAAATGCTATAAATACTTCTAAATATTGTATTGGATTGCACGTTGGTTGTTAATAGTTAAGACCATCTTTAATATTTATATGTAAATTATGAATTTATGCCTTAAAGATACATTCAAAAATATTAATGTGAGTTTTCAAATCGTAAACACTGTATCACCATTGATTTTCACGACAAAATGTCTTGGGACGGAATCAAAAATAAAAATAAAATAAAAAATTGGGTGGGATTGATTTGCATATAATTTCAAGTTTTTAATTTTGTGTGATAGTTAATACGAAGTAATATAAAAAGAATTTGAAGAACGTTAGCCAAAATTAAAGAAAAAATAAATGTACAAAGATAATATCATATTATTAATTAAGACCTTCATATTTTTAGTGAAAAGTATTTCAGAAAGCATATTGTTATCAAATCAATTTAAAAATAATTATTTAATAAGATATACTTTCATTATAATAAGAATAATCATTTTTATTTTTAGTATTTTCCTCGATCATTATCTTTTTAATTTTATGTTCTAATCAAACCATCCCATAATATTAATTTGTTCTTCTTTTTAGTCAAAATAAGCATTTATTTACATAATTTGTTTGTGGTCCACTCAATATCATATCTTTAAAGTAAGCACTCTCTTAATTATCAAGTCAACATGATTGGTTAAATTTTGCTAAATTGTGGACTAATTGCGGACCAATTTCAAATCTTTATATTTACATTCAATGCATGCAATCATGCTACATAAATCTCAATCAATATATTCTATCACGGTTTTAATCCCATAAAATTTTAATTTAAGTTATACATATATAATTTTTTAAATCAACTAAAATAATATAACAAAATATTTTTAAAAATTGATATATATATATATATATATATTCTACACCACCAAAGTAGATTAAAAATCTGAATATGTTGACCCTCAATCCCTCCACAACTTCATGCCATGATCTTACAACCCCTTAGTTTTTTATTTCCATCAACATCCATCACTTTTCTTCATCAAATCAATATTAATTAATTAATTTTCCCTAGGTTTGCTTTTAACTATATTCATGTTTTTTTAATCATTGGAATTGGTATTTATTAGTATTTTTATTTTATATATTAGTTTGCACACGAACGTGCATACAAATCACCCTAATTTGCCCCACTATAAATAATCACACTCTATTCCTCACTCTACAAGTCCTTTTGGCCTTGGAGTCTCTTCTTCTTCTTCTTCTTAACCTATACCATCTTCTCCTTTTAAAACCCTATTTTCTTCTCTTATAGAGCAAATGGGTGGCAATGGAACTTCCCCTTGTGCTTCTTGCAAGCTCCTTCGTCGTCGATGCGCCAAAGATTGTATTTTCGCACCTTACTTCCCTTCAGATGATCCCCGCAAGTTCGCCATAGTTCACAAAGTCTTTGGTGCTAGTAATGTTAGCAAAATGCTACAGGTATCTATCTGTTTGTCTATTTATCATATTCTCCGTATAGATCTTTTGACGATTGGAACATAAAGAATGTCTGGGATTTTAAGATTCCTATTGTTTGTAACAGGAGCTTCCAATGCATCAAAGAGCAGATGCAGTGGGCAGCATAGTGTATGAAGCAACGGCAAGATTGCGGGACCCGGTTTACGGTTGTGTGGGAGCCATATCTTACCTCCAAAACCAAGTCTCGCAGCTCCAAATGCAACTAGCAGTAGCACAAGCTGAGATCCTATGCATCCAGATGCAGAATGAGCCCAATCCTGAGCCTCAGGTCGAGATTTCCGATGAAAACCCGAAGCCATGCTTCCTTCACAACAACCACCAGCAGCAACAATACTACAACTTTACCTCTCCAAGTGATCATGTAATGATGCAAGACTCCTTCAAGAGAGAGTCTTTTTATGGACATGATATGGTTTCTTAAAGATGAAGCATTTTTGCCCTAGACTTGTTTTTTGTTTGCTCCATATACATCTTAAATATATCACTTTGTTGGTTCATGTTGAACTTCTCTTTAGTTCGCAAAGATGTTCGAACCGAATGGAAAAACAAGGTACATTGGCATATACGCATGTGGGTATAAATTGTTGAGCGTGAAAATGTCTCAAATTGATATATAAGTTACTCCTCAATTGATTTTAGGATAGAATCTGATGGGTTGTGGGTAGGTTTAACGTGCAAAACCTCAACGTCTTAAACCCGCCGGATATAAAAGTTAAATTAACATAATTTTAATTATGTTACAAGTAAATGGGTGAAAAAACAAAGACAAAATCCATACAAAAATGTCATAGTTTTACATAAGTATTTGTGTTTACGGGTTTTTCGCACATTTTTAATGCAAAGTGTGGGCAACAACATGTTTATTAGGTCAAGTTAAGAGTGTGCACTATGTATTGTTAAGCAAAATTCGGATATCCAGTTTTAACATGTTTTTCATGATGCTAATATAGCATCCATTTATTTGTATTCCAAAACATGTATTGACCTATATCTCATTCACCTTTTCTAATTTAATAAAAACGTCTTTGAAAACACTTTCCTCCTACCAAAATAAATTAAAAGGATATTTTATGCAGAATCTTGTAACATAATTTGAATATCATCATATATATTTTGAAGAGAGAATCCAGAAGGACCAGAACCACGTATTACGCTTAGCTATACAGCTGCCAGAATTGAAGGAAATCATAAATTAATAACTAATAAATGCACTATCACTTTACTAATTTGAAGTGTACTATACTTATCAGCTTCTTAGCATAGATTATTCATGGTTACAAATATATATTACATGAAATTAAGGCACACAAACACATATAAACTGAACCTGAAGTAAGCTATGTCAGATTATTAGCTTTTACTGTACAATATTTGTGGATGGTAAAAACAAAAATTTATGTATGGTAAAAACATATTTTGCCATGATTTACTGTGTTCTAAATGAAAGTAACTTAAGTCACATGATTTGTGATCATATATATTTAATTACAAACAAAGCATAATATGATCAAAATTTATAGCTATTTGTATACTTTTTTTTTTTCAGACACTAGTTTAGGTTTAGGTTTAGGTATAGGTTTTTAGCTAGAATTGATACAGACAAATGGGAGCAGCAAACACAAAGTAAAACAAAACAAACAATGATCGTTTGTATTCTCTGAAACAAATAATTGGAATAGAAACCAAAAAATGTAAAGAGTAAGAAGAAGATAATCACGTGGGGAGCAGGTGTTAGTGGTGAGTTCATGGAGGTAAAGCATACTTAAGCTAGCTACTAGTACAACTCTATACATTTATATATGTTATCTCTTCTATTTCTCCAAAAACAACAATAAACAAATTAATTATATACTTTACAAGTCTACAAATCCATCTCTCATGTCAACTAAAAATTATGGTAGTTTAAGTTTATTGGGTTGTTCAAATAGGTAATTTAATTGAACGTGTTTTTTTTTAAAAATAAGATTGATTAGTGTTTGTAAGAACGAAGTTTATGGAGAAGATGTAGGTGTAAAATTATATAAACGAGTTTATTTTTATTCATATATAATTATTTATAATGTTATATTTGTAATCGGTTATCATCTCAGCAAGCTTCCTCCTTGTAGCTTATGAAATGAAAAGAATATAAGATACAATATGTTAAGCTATCATAATCGCCGTAAGCTCGAGTTCTCAAGCCCTCACTTCGCAGGTTATTCTTTTTTCTTAAGTTCCATAAGCTACTAAATGTGAGGCTCCCAAACGGACCTTAGTGATATCGTCGAGGCGAATTTAGTAAAATGTGCTCTAATTTCCTGATATTGCATTATACATATTTGAAAAGTTTTTATATAAAAGAAAGTGTTTTTTTATATGTATAATTTTTTTTTAGCGTGTAAATTTTATGAGTAGTTATATGGTGTGTGAAAGAGAGAGTATGAGTAAATTTTATTCAGTTATTCGTTTAGTTATTTTGTGAATGATAGTTTGTGTAAGTTTTGTTTGAGTCAATTTTTATGTGATTTTGTCCGTGTGCATGATAGAGAGATGCTCGTTCTTTTTTGTATCGAGTATCTAAACATTTGATGCTTTAATCAAATGAAGCAGCGGAGGATATATATTCCGATCATGTGGTGTTTTCACATGGTTTATGGATAAAATTAGATAAATTTGAGTCCAACACATGAACACTAGATTTGTTACTTATTTGTAATCTATATAGGATAGTTTCCACACGTATAGAGATGAATCCAACATGTTTTGCAAAATTAGAAGTGTAGATGCAAGCTAATCGAGGTTATTGGTTGACACTATGATGAGAAGACCAAGGTTCTTGAGTTGGACTTTGGATGAAGGCATGTTTTGATCAAAATCTCTATTAGAACCAAGCTAAAATGAAGAACCCAAAGCTTGCAATTGTTCAATTGAATAATGAAAGTCAAAATAAGTTGTAGTATTGGATGAAGCATGTTCTAACATCTTCATATAAAGAAGTAAATCCAAGTTGATAGCATCCCAAGACCTAGTTTGACTTGTGCACTAAACCAATATACTTTTTGTCTTAAGTGACACAGAATTTGTTACCAATAAAGCTCCTACTTGCTTTCCTATCATTCAAATTAAAGAATGAAAGTCGTTGTAAATTAATGTAGGGAGACAGTGGACGAGTCTAAAACGTAGAGGGGATGCACGTCAAAGTAAACTTATACAAATTTTTTAGAATTCTATCCTAAAAACAAATTGATAATATAAAAAGTAAATTAAACTTATATATTAGATTCACGTAGTATTATATTATCGATGTGGGACATTCTTACACGTCTCAACCTAAATGGTAGTAATAATCATATAATTGGTTCGGAATAAGATTATGCAAGAGCATATCCATAAACCAACACAAAATAGACAATAAAATGTAATATGATCGAACCGGGGTTCTAATTAACTCTTCAAAAAAAAAATAATGATATAAAAAAGAGAAAAATATACAAAAGAAAGTTACTAAAAATATGAAACACTAAAAAATGGTCGAATATCTTCACCTAAAAAAAATGGGCAATTTTGGTTTTGAAAAATTAGAGTAGTAATTAGGGCTTTTGAATGTTTCTGTTAAGTAAATATACCCTAATCTTTTGTATTTATTTTCAAACTCTATACACTTTTCTTTCAGGGTACATTTACTAAACACAAAACTAGAAAAGGACTAGTAAACCAAATTGTTTAAAAAAAATGGTCGAATATTCACAAGACAAGAATATAAAAAGAATAAGAAATTAGAAATGTGAAGAGAACGTGTCCTCGTACTGAGAGGGGATTATAACTTAAAAAAAAGGTAAGGATAATTGTGTTATTATTTTAGATTGAAATCCAAATTAGAAGATTATAAAATTAAGTTGAATTTTGAGAAAGAAAAAGAAAATTGTCAAATAGAAAGATAACATAACAAGACAAAATTGATACAAACATAAGGCTGGGACATGGTTCTATTTGGAGGGCTCGAGGAGTATTCTTATTTTTTCTTCTTTTGACAACAATTTACGCCTAAATATATAAAGCTGTAATTTAGTTGCTCACTTACCTCTATAATCCTATAAAGTTGGTCAATAGAGTATGTCTTAAGGAAATCAATGTGTTTTTAAAAAATTTTGGATTTACCCTGCCTCAAACTTTTGACCCTCATATATTTTATTCAGCTACATTTTTTTATATTCATTAAATGTGCATATTTATGCTATATTTTATATTAAATAGGTTAATATTCAGGTCGGTTTACTTTTTTTATGCATATTTACTTTTTCTGGTACGGTTGTGCGGCTGCGTGTGCGGCTGACACGTGCCCAAAATTTTTTTTTTCCAGAAACGATTGATTTTTTTTCCAGAAATAAATGAATTTTTTTTTAACTACCATGTTATAAATTCTGCATTTCTCTCTTATAAATTTTGAACTATTCTCATATAATTCATGAACTATTACTTTTTAATATATTATATCAAATTATTTATAAATTAATCGTTTATATGTTATGAATTATAATTCATGAACTATTATTTTATAAGTTATGCACTATAAACTATTTTATTATAATTCATGAACTATACTTTTATAATTTATGAATTTTCTCTTTATAAGTTTTGAACTTTCATTTTCATTTGTTTCTGGAAAAAAAAATAATAAAAAAAAAATTTGGACAGGTGTAGGCCGCGTGTAGTGATCGTTGACTAGAATGGTAACTATCCGCGATGACCACATACATGTTCGGATCACTTATTTCTTTCTTAAGTGTGCAGGTTTATTTAAGAAGATTCATACTAGAAACAGAAGAACAAGCATCTCTTCATTCACGAATACGTGCCACAACTTTATCTTTCACAAGCTTGAGGAAGCAAATAATCATAAATGAACACTACTACAAATATAAACACAAGATTTGAGGGTTTGACTCTATAATTACCGGTTCACAAAAAATGGATTCAATTCTAAATGAAAACACAAAGACAAGATTTGTGTTAATGTTTTTCAAATGGAGCGACATCTATTTCATCAATTATGTATAGACCTAACCGGAACATATGGACTCAGGGCATCTCTTCATATGCGGGTTGTGGAGAAGGTGTGTATACGGTTGCACAAGGAATGGTGATAAAAGATTTACTGACATGTCAAAAGATATTAGATGACATAGTTGCGGAGAGATTTCAACGATCTACTGGGACAATATATGTGGTCACAAGGTATTAGATGACATAGTTGGTCGTGATAAAAGATTTACTGACATGTCAAAAGATATCATAAAATCACGTCCAAATTTCATTGAACTCCATACACACATGAACGGAACAATTGGTATATTCCTTACTTTAATGGGGCAATTGGGTGCAAAAACGGTATGCATAAATGTATCCCCGAAGCATACCGAATACCTTATTGAGGATATAATGTATATGTACATTCAATGTCATGGCAGCTGTGTGTCCGCTGATACGAAAGGTAAGTTGTTTGAGCATGATGGTAAGTTGTTTGAGCATGCAGTTTCTACGCTGTCAATAAGATCCCCATTCCTGCAAATACGATAATGCAACATACAATTCAAAACTACTACTGACATGTGATCATATTTGCACAAATGATGAAGCACATTACATCGCATGTTTCAATTCATGTCGTTACTATCTGGTTGACAAAGGTTATCTAGCGAAGGAAGGCTATTTATTACTGTAGGACTTGATATCACCATTCACAGTTTGAGAATTTTATTACTGTAGGACTTGATATCATCATTCACCGTTTGAGAATGTTTCCTAGTAAACTCGAACGAGGCATTCAATAAGTTGCACGATCGACGCTCAATTTGACGTAATTTTGGCTTTTTTTTTTTTTTACATAATTATGTAACAAAAGCACGGACCGAACCGACTAGGAGCAATAGTTTAAGAGACATTGCATACGAGGATGTTGGAGAAGAACATATACCTGGCTTCGAATCGAATTCAGAGAGTGATGAGGATGATGAAGATGCCAAAGAAGTTGGGGGAAACGAGAATATTACGAGATGAAATTGCGGCAATATCGCGGGCAAGTGTTTGACTACATTATTACATTATAACTCTTATGGTTACTTTATAGTTTGGGTACATGAACACAGATCTATGAAGGAGAAAAAGATCCCGACAATTTAGGATACATAAACATAGAAGTGGTTATAAATTCCAAGGTTACATACCATTTAACTGTAGACTGATTCATACACACAAAATAGTCGACATAATTACGGCCAAAAAACACAGCATTGTTACACAGCAAATAAAGAGTACAATGACCTTGAGCTTCTTGATCAGGTACATGACAGTAGAGTGATCAACGTCTACGACACAGCATTTGCACGTCGCATCTACAAATCGGTCAGATAGAACATTGTTGCATTCTTGGAGGCCCTTCTTCCAAACCCCTGCCTCTGGGATTCGCTCTTCAACATCCTTAGCACGACAGCGGTGTTTAGAATCTGCAAACAATGGTAAATTACCCCTTCGAAACTACAGCTAAACACGTCCCCCGAAGCCACAACTAAACACGCCCCTTTTGGTAGAATTTTTGATGATTCATAAAATATGAAAATCTAATGAAAATCATTCTTGATTCCTATGAATGGTCTCATCAAAAGCAACACTGTTATACATGATCAAGAAAAGGATAAATCATCCCTTCAAAAGGGTAAAAATCATGGTATACATGATCAACAAATATAAGGTCTGTAAAAGCACATTTATTATGAGCTGAGCCACAGCTTTTTAACTTATCATGCAACAACAACAAGCAACACTGCAACAATAATGCATATCAATGAAGATAAAACAGGATTCTGCTAACCTTCAACGCCTAATAATAGTGATGGAGAATCATCCAGCTGTTGATCCATTCCATCCGTAGAACACACTTGAATAATGAATTTGACATGAGAAGTATTAGTAGAAACTGGTAGATCAGAAACATAAAATGCCTCCACTTGAGCAACCCCGAGATATATCCGGTCAAGTGTGGCGGTACTATCATGATCATCAGTTGCTTGTTTTAATATCTTCTCAGCATAAATGTTGTACTTGAGGAACACTGCATCACTCCTGTCCTTCAATCTCCACCTGATCTTAAGGCTCAGGTTTTTGGAACCCTCAGGGTTTTCAACCAGCTTTATGTATTCACCTTCAACAATCCATGAAATAGCAGGTGGGGGTTCCAAGTTCTGACTCAGAGTTTTGATTGAGATGTGACCAAGAATGGCGTAGTACTCATCTTCGGATTTCAAGTTGTAGCACGTAGCATGAATACCCGTCAATGTATAGCCTTGCATGGAAATCATATGCTCCATAATGAACCAACCGTCAGTTGTCTCAGTAGATTTACACGGAAAAATCACCATACTAAATTTCTGAGAGAGCTTGTTCATGGTCAGAATAGGGTTTCCCTGTGATGCAAGCAACACTTGTGTTTGCTCATTGGTTACGGAAGAGAACTCCAGAAGAATACCAAGCAATGAACCCCAATCAGATTTTACCTGGGCATGCATAAAAGATTTAGCATCTTCTATTGATGGGAGTTTTGATGATGAACTTCTAAATGAAATAAGAACTTGTACAATCTTATAATTGCAGCACACCCATATTGGGAGGTAGCAAATTCAGAGACTTTGAACTGACAATGACTGAATGGATTGGCAGAAATGCTCACTCTGCTAACCATACTCGAGCATTAGAGTGAAAAAGGCAAAAAAAAAATTAAGTTCTGGAAATTATGAGGCAATATATATAGGAATCTGTATATTAGAATGAAAATTGCTTTCGAAAATTATATGCATGACAAAGAGAGAATAAGAGATCATAAATTTCTTCCTTTTTCTGTAGGGTGAAAAAAAATTATTTAATTAACATGATTAATGGAAAGTGGAAACACAACAGAAACCTTACAAGATTTAGTCGATCAAGGAGCATAGCTTACAGAATATGTTAAATAGAGGGGTAGCTCCTCCATAGGAAGCTTTCCTTCAAAGAGCCTCGATGTGAAGTACCCCGTGTCACCAAGAGATCCTTTAAAAGTTAAATTCCCTCCTCCGTTGTAAGATGGTTCCTTAAAACTTGAACATGTAATTTCAGCGATATACAAAGTATTAGAACAACATAGCAATATTATCATTTTGTAAGAAAGAACAAATTTTTGATTGGATATATCTTTACTTAAAATTCCAGACTCAGGCCAAAATCTTATATTCTTTCCCTCATTTGTTTTATGACACATTAGAGATACTGACACTGATGCATATACTTACTCAACAAGGGCTTGTATAGTGTTTGATCCAGAAACTTCAGGTGGTTCCAGTAAAGGCTGTACGAGATTCATAATGTAATAAGAGTGAATGCATATAAGATGAAACGTAGATAACAATGCTATGCCAAATGAAAATGAAATAAGAGTCAAAGCAGCACATGAAGGGACTAAGTATGCATGTAAACGTGAAAATATATACTGCAAAAGACACGTGTTTCAGTTTTTAGAAACTGTCTGTCAAGAAAGAAAAGAAGTTACAGAATTTGGGTCGATGAGCAATACCTGAAAGCTTTGACATGATAAATTGCACCAAGGAGCATCTGATATTTGAACCCCATTAACAGAGATATGATGGCCATGACCCTGAACATAATGGCATCAGCTATAAAGTTATGAATATGATAGATTTGCCAAGGTAGACACTTTTTAACAAGACAATCAAGCAAGCAGCAAAAAGAGAGATAGATGCTTGGACCCCATAAATTAGATAGATGATAACCATGAAAGACAGAAGTTGTAACAAAGGGACGTGTCAACTAGTATCTTATTAGATCTTATCAGCATTTATTTATTTATTTTGTCAAATCAACAACCTCATTAAGAAAATCATTAGGCCTTATCAGCTAAAAGTACGATATTAACATGATATGCCAAAAACCCAAATAAGCGAGTGAGAGATTATAAAAGAAATAAAAACTATATATTCCCTTATAAAAAATGTATCAGTAGGAACAAGTAACTTTTATTCTTTATATATTTAGGACATAATATAAGTTGCAAATAGAATGGGAAAAATAATCACAAATCATTTATATAATTATGTGAAAATGCTATCCTGAAGCGTTGGTTTTGTTTGGGCAAGCAAACCTCAGAGTTTAAGTTGAAAAGAGTAGAGAACTTAAGCTGAAAGTTTAGAATGCTTTTTTCGCTCAAGAAGACAAAGTAAGCTCTCCAAATGCTAAAACTCCTAAAAAAAGCTTTACTGCCTAACAAAGTTCTTGTACTGAAGAAGGATCTTATCTTCTTATCCAAGTCCAAAATTATGATGACCCTCTCACCTTGTTCCACAATAAGTAGGAAAAATGGGCATATGAAATACTTTCAAGGGAAAAGACAGAATGGAGCTAGAATAGCAACCTGATCAAAGTTTGTGTAAAAGGGTACTGTCCTCGGGTAGGTCTGAGCTATTGCCCACGATTTCTCAACAAGATGCCACCACCTGAAAGAACCATTGAAAGGGCAATATATAGTCCAAATATGCCATTATATTTAAATATAATGAGTCAAACAGCACGACAAGTTATAAATTTCAAAACAACGTTCTTGGCCCAGGAACAGATTTATGCAAGAAAACCGACTCAACAGACACAGAAGTGGGATCTCATTGTGGCTTATCTAACGGTGAAATAAAAAACACAGCTCTTCAAGGAAGAACCCCTATTCATCATCATTATTATTATTATTATAACTACTACTACTACTATCACTATTATTACTATTATTATTACTATTATTATTATTATTATTATTATTATTATTAATATTATTATTATTATTATTATTATTATTATTACATTTAATACAAAGCACGAGTGCAGAACCAAAATATGCCACTTGAAATAGAGGTGAACTAAGGTGATATATGAGATATTTGTTTGGATGGTTCAGGAATGAGGTTAGGTTAATGGGTATGATGACACAGTTGTTGATACACCATGCTGAGATTAAGAATGACCTGAGGTTAGGTTATTGGGTATGATGACACAGTTGTTGATACACCATGCTGAGATTAAGAATGAGAGACTCGCAGCTAGGATATAGTTAATTATCCTGCCTTGTTCTTAGGATAGAGCTTCTGGGTTTTCTTAGTAGCCTATAGAAGGTTTTTCTTGCTCAATAAAAAGGAAGCCGGATTATAATAAAAGGAGACTAGACATGAACCAAGAGGGTTTATGCGTTAAATCTAGGAGTAGGCTCAGTCAAGGACGAGTCTACTTTCATCTATCCACCAATTCGCATCTATAGTGAGATTTGATCCTATTTCAGGGACCATAACATATATTTATGAGCAATGACTTTGGAGAAAACCTAACATGCAAACAAAACAGTGTTAGACTGATTCGTCATTCCCTATATCCATCAACGAAACACCACCATAAGAACTTAATGTGAACTACAGATCGGTCAAATAGAAACTCAATTGTTAAATAATCTATGCAAGTTAGTAAGTCAGTTACCGATTCTGAGCAGTCTGAAAATCTGGAGGTTGCTTAGTCTCATACACCCATCCAGGTGCAAATATTGCAGCAGATACATCTTCCCTCTTCAAAACATCAAGTGCTTTGTTTGTCTAAATTTCCAAATGGTTTACATCTAATTAGAGGAACTTCTAATTTATCAAATAACAAATGCAAAGGACTTCTAGAGACGATTAAATGACAGTTTTAACGTATCTACTCATCCATGCAATCACAAAAACCCTCATCAGTCATCGCGGTCTGCAAATTAATATAGCCAGCACATTGAGATAGTCTATCCCTACAGTGATCTGTGCAGCCCAATGTAATCTCTAATTCAATTTGCTAGTTCTCCCTCACAATAGAAAAAGTATTTAGGATCATAATTTGTCAGTATCGGCAACTTTATTCCTACCAACCCAAAACCATTTCACGCGGGTGGAAAACTGAAAATTTATGCAGCAACACATTCAGAGACCACAAACAGAAGACAGGACTTATCATCTAAATAAGTTGAAACGACAAGTGCCATTAAGCAGTATAAAAATATGATACCCAGTGAATTTATACTTTTCAGAAAAGGTCAGACAAGCTTCCACGAAAAGAAAGATATAGGAAGCAAAGCATGAAATTTGGAAGTAGTAAACAACAATATTATTTGGACAAAGATGAAGCACTTAACTGATTCCGCAAACACAAAAGTTATGTTTAATTTTACCTAACTTTAAGTGCTACGGTTAAAAAAAGAAATACTAACAACTAGCTTGTAAACTTAGAGGCTGAAATCTCATCTAAATTGTATACAAAAAAGGCCATGATGAATTCATATAAAAAGTGAAAAGGAAAACATTAAACATTTGGAGAAGTGGCACTCTGTATAAAACAAGCAGGTAATTTTACGTACTATTACCAAACCCGGGTAAACATGGGGAGGGTTTTGCACAAATCTTCTCTAGGATCCTCTTGATTTATTGAGTTTGCACACCCATATATTATGTAAAACCAAAGCAAGAATGATTTTTTTGTCTAAAATACATATAGCTGGAATAGAGAACTGATTGATAGATAAATAGATAGATAGATAGATGATACATACATTCCATTGACCTCCACCAAAAGTGTTCCGTCCAAAGACATCTATTCCCATGTAGACATCAAACTTCCTTTGACCAGCAACTGAAGCCGAAAGCCTTGGATTATCTTCCTGTTACACCAAACAAATCCAAATGCTTGACAAAGTTACAGAGGAAAAAAAAAACAGCAGTGTAAACATAATGGGAGACAAGAAGGAAATACCTTCCATGTATAGTTCACGAATATCCCATCACAGATATCAAAAAAGGGTTTGTTCTTATCATTCAGCTGGTCCTGCCAATCGAGATCGCCATCAACTGTGACACTGTCATACCTGTATAAGTGAAAAGTAATAACATATCAGCGAGCATATTATAAATCAAACCAACAACCATAATTCCATGACACTCACCATATGACTATAGAACCGGGCTTCGAAGAATGCATAGTTTGTGTTAAATGACTGACAAATTCTTTCATTTGAGGAATCTGAGTTGCACCTAAGTTAACCTCCACATTTATCTGCATCAATATTACTAGACGTAATGACATACAGAGAAAAACAATCATAAGAAGAAAGTGTGCAAACTCCCCACACTCTTGCAAACACCAAAATGGTTACAGGCATCTGGTGTTATTGTCTGGTAACATTTCCTCGCTATTTCTTTTAAAACTAAATGCTTGAAGGTCAAAAGTCAAAGATAAAATATACTTCATCAGGAGAATATAAGGAAGAAGAAAGCTATATTTTTTTAAAATCTCAGAACTCTTCGAAAGAAATTTCAGCAGGAAAACAGAAAAAGAATAGCTTATTTCAAAATGCCAAAGAAATGAAGATTTGTATTCAGAACCAAACGCCACATAAACCAAACTTGCCAAAAAAAATATACGTATAAGCTAAACAATTAAAGTAAAAAGGGGATCCGTACCAGCCACCCGTCAAACTCCAAAGCAACAGCAAGCTCACTCAGTCTCTCAGCATACATATGAGCAGATTCTTTAGTTGCTAGTAGGATGTCACAAATACGTTTGCCTTCATCCCATTCTGTGATGAAAGTTCCCAGTACCTACTAGACAATAAAGAAAAAGAAAGGGAAATATCTTTGCACGATGAGAAATATACAGCATAGAGTGTAACCACCCCCAAAGATTTCCTACACCATATCCCCTCCTCTCCACAATATTGAAAATCAAAAGAAGATATCTCCTACATGATTGAGCAACTAAAATCAGTTAAAAAACTTATGGAAACAACAGTCACTTCTGTAAACAATGGTTGAAGCATGGTGCTTTTATAGTGTTACAGTGTGTACTATCTACCCCATAATTCCCTAATCCTCTACATTTTTCTTCTTTAACACCGCCCATTTTGATTAATAGAGTCTATCAATTGCTCAACAACGTCAAGAGCCAATAGAAAACAAATCAAAATGGCAGTTTCCGGAGGAAAGAGCTGTGTTTCCAGTTTCTTAATTTCAGCCTTCAAATTTACGAACTTTTTTTAATCAGAGGTTAAGTTTAGCAGCAAATGAACTTGCAGTAAGCACCAACAAGCAGCAAACAAGAAATTTACAGACACAGCAAGGCAAGCAACTGAAGATGAGTTTCTATACCTTAACTCCATGTCTGTGAGCAGTATTGGTCCAACCAGGAGGCGGAATCGTCACCAGATTATGCGAGAAGTAAACGAAAACATCAATCAAATACCAATGCCAGATGGCGTAAGCATCCGGATTAGTCCCACCTTGAATCCATTTATCATCCAAGTATCCACCAGCCATATCATGGCAGACCAGCAGCCTAGGCCGATCAGGCATAGTTGACGATCCAACTGGATCCAGAGTGACAGAGGCTTTGTTAAATGGGTAGTGAAATGAATCGAAGTAAGATCTGGATTCAAGGTCCTCGAGGGTCTTGATCGGGAAGGAGACTGGAATTGACGGCTGTGACATGTCGACAGTGTCCGAATTGAGGTGCGATTGCAATGATTGAAGCTCGGGTGAAGTTTCGGACATGGCGAATTTGAAGAGATTGGAGAGATTAGCAGAGATTGAACGGAATGTGTTTCGGAGAGAGATTAGGGTTTGGCGCTTCACATGGGCGCGAATAAATTGCATTTAAACGTTGACTTAGAGTTGTAGAGACGTTAGCCCCGAAGTCGTTTCGCGACTTACCGTACACTCCCTGCTTGTTTGCTTTCAAGATTCGTGTGTGCTTAGTCGAGGAGCAAAGTTTGGAGGGAATCAAATTACAGCAACAATTACTCGTTTGACAATCCTCAACTATTCACTCTATTTTTGCGTTTCATACTTAGACGTGTTGTAGACAATCAAGATTTGTGGGCTTAGAGGGAATCAATATCCATTTTCTGCAATTTCATTTTTGGGTTTGATGTTATCATTTGATGTTTCTTTAGATTTCTGTACTTCCTTCGTAAACTAAGGTATTTGCTCGTTGCCTCATATTAATTGGATTATCATGTTTTTCCATAAAGACTTTCATGCTTTCGAGTTTTTTTTCTTTATGTATTTTTGTGTTTTTTTTTTCTTTGTTGTGGTCTTTTATCACGGTTAGTCCCGTTCGCCGATCTTTTTCGACCTTTCAATTCACTTCATTAGACGGCACGTCGTCTAATGGTTTGAACCGTTTTCCGTTTTCAAAAAAATACATTTTTGACAAGTTTTGAATTATTTTTGAAAAGCTATGTAGGGTTTGATAAATAGTTTAGTTTTTTTAGAGTTTAACGATGAAATAATTTGGTTAAATAAGCTCTTTGCTATTTCCATTAGGTTTGTGTACCCTTTTAATTTTTATCACTTTTATTAAATTGGAGTTGAAAGGTAAAGGGCTTGATTAGGGGTACATTTACTATACATATTATGGTTATTAGAGAAAAATCTCAAAGAGGTTTACTTAGCTAATTTGACCTTTAATAATAGGCTTTTAGAGATTTTTAAAACTTAGATTAATAGTTTTTCATAGTTTTTATTTGTTTTACTACAAACTTAGACATTGTTACCCTTATTTGTATTAGAATGTATTTGGTATTGGGTTATAAGATGTGTCTTTATAACAGTTTTAATTTTTGGCCAAAAAAAATACTCAATTAATTTTTCATTAGAGTTTCATTTTTTATAAAACTCAATAAATATGTAAGCAAACGATTACCAATAAGTTAAGGGTACTCAAAAAAATTGGCATACCGAATGTAACATCCGGAATTGTTATTTCGGTTAGTGAGCGAGTTATCGATCTTTCCGCACGCGCGGCTCAGTTCTCTTGTAGGCACAATGTGCTGAGTGACGGGATTTTATCCCAATTTCGTTATGACCCTTCGTTTTTCCGCTTTCCGCTTTTGACCTCTCGTTCCTTATCCAAAGGAGAGTCTTGTGGGCTGCTGACCCCTTGGTTTCCCCAAAAGGAAGAGCAACATTTCCCTCCTCCCTTCTCCACTCTTTCACGTTACTTTCATTCCCACACTCCCTCTCCTTGGCTTGTTTCTCTCTTCTCTTATCCCTTGGATGTTTTTGGGTGGGACCAGCAGTGGAGAAGCTGTAGATCCAGTGTGGTAAGTCTCTTCCTCCTCTTTCCCTTCTTCTTTCTTGCTCCCTTTTTCCTTCTCTTCTTCTCCTTCCTCCATTGTTATGGTTGGAGCTTTTGGAAGAAGGTTGTTCTTGATTCCTGTGCATGATTGTGTTCCTAGAACGATTAGGTTGTGGAGGAGAGCCTAGATACTGTGGTTGAAGTTTTGAGAAGACCCAGCCAGGGAAGGAAGCCATAGAAGCTCAAGTGCACAATCGAAGATCGAAGAAATCGCTGTTTCTGGAGTTTTACCGCGGGGCGGCACCAGGCGCCGCGGGGTCGGAACCTAGTCAGCCGCAGGGGCGGTGAGCAGCGCCGCAGGGGCGACGTCGGGATTTCCAGGCGCCGTGGGGGCCGTGACCTTCAGCACGCGGTCGCGCCTTTTGTTTCCGCGGCTGCGTTTCTTCAACAGTAGGCTCTTCTTCTCCCTTCTTCTTTGTTCCTTCCTTAGTTGTGAGGTTGTTCCATGTTAGTAGCATGCATAGGGTGGACCTAGGATAGTTGTGAATGTCATCTAGTGGTTGTGGACCTTAGGAGACCTTAGAGTCTCAGTTGTTGCTTAGGATGACTCGAGTGTGATGATCATGTTATACCTCTTAGATTAGTTGTGTTGTAGCTTGGTGATGAGTTATTCTTGTAGGAGAGTGGGTTGTTGTAGTGCCTTTATATATGCTTGATGAGTTATTGTCCCTTGGAGCCTAGGAACGTTCCTTAGCTTATGAGTTGTAGGACCTTGTGTTCGTTTGCTAGATTGCGAAGTCTAAGGACTTCTAGCCTTTGAGAGTGTTGTTGATGTGTTCCTCGTTTTGATCAGATCTTGGTTGTATTCCTACGGAAAGTTGAGATCGGTTTTGGTTAGCTTTGAGACGAGGTAATTCCTCGGACTTACTTAGCCGCTTTTATGCATTATTTGGATATGTGACGGTGGTGTGTGTTTAATTGCTTATCACCATGAAACCGGATTAGGACAACTTGGTTATATATATTGTTGGCCCATTATTTATTATTATCGGGCGGTTACATCATTGCCCAGCTCCCGAGGGAGACTGAGAGGTTCTCTACGACCAGGCCACACATGGTATACCGGCGGGCTTCTTCGCCACTCCTCATGGTATACGGGTTGAGCTCCGCATCACTCATGTTGGTTACGCGGGGATAGAGGCGAGAGTTATAAGACTCTCGTGTCACACTTTGAAACGAATGGAAATAGTAATGGAATGACTTAAAAAGAGAATATGAATCGGATTGTATGTTTATAAGCATGATGTGTGTTATGTGTACGTGTGTGTGTGACCTTGCTATCTTTATAATGCCTAGAATGTGAGCTAACGGTTTTATACCGATTGTTGTAGTTGATGTGCAGTATAGGTGTGACCGAGTGATCCGGAGGAGTGGGCAGTCGGGGTTCCGTACATCATAGGTCGAGTTTGGGGGTTGAGCCTGTGTCTTGTTGTTGTATATTCTGTATTGTTGGCGTTGTTGTATAGACGTCTGTTGCCTTTCCTTTCTTGATGTATTCGGGAATCATATCATTGCATTAAATTTATTTTTTGTTTTTGGCCTTTATTTGTGTTTTGTTGGAAAGGTCCGGTGAAATTGTTGTCAGGCGAAGGTTCGGGACCCATTGTGAGGTCTCGCTTGTAGCATCCCGAGTCCAGCGGATTCGGAGTGTTACACCGAACGTGTCATTGGAAGCTTTGTTGAACGTAGGACATGAAGTCAACGGCTTTTTATTTACTTGAGAGGGGGCAGGGCCTATTAATAAATTTTACTTTTGAAGTATCTTACAAACCTTTCTTTTTTTCTTGTTAAATAATATATAGTTAAAATTTTTGCCTAAATATAATCAATATGGATATCTATAGATATATAGAAACAAAACAAGTAATGTCATACAATTTTTTAATATTTATTTAACATATAAATCGATAAATAATAATTATAAGCAAAATAATTTGTGAATATGTCTCAAGATCCTCACTTTTGAGGTCCTTGAAGGAACATCTCCAATGAAAGATCTTGAGACACAAATTCAATAAAATTACAAAAATAGTACAAAAGTGCTCAAGAACCCTATATTTTTTCTTTGATAAATATGATATAAGGCATTAACTATCTTACTACCTGTATTTTCATCTTTTGAAAGAGCATTAATTGACTAATATTAAAACTTCATGCGTTTTAATTTTTGAGAAACAAATGATTTTTCACCTTTTAAACATTAAATGATCTTATTATGTTATATTTTTATTTTTGACACATTAATTGTCTCATATAAAACTAATTGACTATCGCCTCACATTTACTAATTATTTTTATAAAGCGTTTGAGAGAACATCTTAATTCCTTATATTTTTCAACTTTTGAGAGAACATTAATAATTAATAGTAAAAACTCCTTTTTAATTTTTGAGAAAAAAATAGTTTCTCACCTTTCAAACATTGAATAATCTTATTATATTATTTTGTTCATTTTTTTGGCACATTAATTGTATATTATAAAACTAGTCAACTATACCATCATATCTTATCTTATCATACTACCAAATATTTTCAACTTTTGAAAGAGCATTAACTGATTAATATTAAAAAAAAACTCTAATTTTTAACATTTGTATTATTTTATTTGTAGATGAGAGAATAAATGTATTATTTATTCTATAGTAATAATAAATATTTAGATAAAACGTAAAACTCTGAAAAGTCCGAGATAATATGACTTCATTTTGAGCAAATGATTATATCTTTATTCGTAATTTTATTAGAAAAAGCATATGCATATCACTGACTCGAACACTAGTATATATACATATACACACATAAAGAGAGTGCAAAACAAGGTCCTCATACAATTGAGATTTAAAAGTATCAAAAGATACTTTGATTTATAGAACGAGAACTCAATATAGTTTCTTTAACGAACGCTAAAACCTAGGTCGTTGTATTTTAGCTTAGGTCAAAGTAGAAATCCTAACGTTACACTAATAAGTTCATGTATAATGTAAGTAAGGGTTGAACCCAAGAGAGTTGAATTGATGTTTCGATTAGATTCAATTATTGATAATGTAACCAAGTAAAGGGGTGGATTTGGATTGAAATGTAACACAACAAAAGCATAAGAAAACAAATAAAGAGGTGAATAGATTGATGAGAAATGGACTACACTAGGTTGAATCTTAGCATGCAATGCTACTTTGGTTGGTTCCTTTTATAAGTGTTATAGCAATGTTCTCGTCTTGATCATATATATGTGTTGAGCCAACCGGCATCAACACAACTTAACAAGTTAATGTTCCGTAAACCTACAAGAACAAGTCACAAGTTAGCTTTCAAACAAAGACAAAGAGATATAAAGAAAAGAATAAGACCATTAGACTTTTCTTTATATTTGTATTCCTTTTCCTTTAAGTAATCACAACCATCTTTTACCTAAAGGTTTTCTACTAGATTAAAGACCCGAACCCAGAATCTATTAATCATAGTTCTTTGCATGCAATTAAACACTAAGGTGATCAAACTAAGTGGTAAGAAACATGCAATTTGATAAGTAAAGCACAAGGAATACAAAACATATACTGAATAATATTTATATTAAAAAGGACTTACAACCAAAGCAGCAATACAGCTTAAAAACAACCCAATGTAGCAAGAAATTTAGAAGCTCATTACACAAAGGAAGCAAGGGAAAAGAGAGAACAATATGGGAAAATGGTGGATGATTCTAGCAATCAACCACGGACCTATTTATAATAGAATTGGAACTAAATGGGAGTATATGGCCGGCCTAAACAGCCACCTTTAATGCCATAAAATGTGGTGCAAACAGCTGGAGTAAAGTTTCTGACGCTAAACCGCAGGGGCGGGCTTCAGGGCCGCAGGGGCAGTTTAGGCCAAAACGCTTGGTGTTTTTCATGGCCACAGGGGTGACCTGGCAATTCCACAGGGGCGGATCTTTAATGTTCTTCAAACGTCTGACTCTTCATCTTTCTGTCGCTTTTGATGTCGAGCCGCAGGGGCGGCCCAATGTCACCGCAGGGGCGGTGACAATGGCTCTTCGGCTTCACAGCTCCGCAGGTTGGTCCGAAGGAGAGGCGCAGAGGCGCCGGCTTCGCTTCTGCAAGGTAAGTCACCACAGGGGCGCTCAGGAGTGGCGCAGAGGCGGTGACAGTCTTTGTTCCGGGCGCTGGCAAAGGCGCAGGCTGCGTTTCGGAGTGCAGTGTCACCCGCAGGGGCGGTGACATTGCTCCGCGGGGGCGGTGTGGCACCAGAAGCTTGTCTTCTTGAATGATCTTCAACTCCCAAGTGTTTCTAACTTCTCTTTTAGCTTCTTTTAGACTTCTTCTTCTGGATTAAGAAGTTAGTAGCACAAACCGACTCTAATACAATAAAAAGACTCTAAAAACTAACCTAAATGATAGTGATTTCATCACCTATCAAACTCCCCCATACTTAGACCTTTTACTCGTCCCGAGTAACACAAATGACAACAGTTCAGACTCAAAAGCCTCAGGAAGCATGGTGTAGAGACATAGATAATGGAGACAAGAGAAAAACCAAGAAAGAAAGAAGGAAAAAGAAGAGAAAATGAGAAGAAAGTGAGAAAGCTACCATCCTTATTGCTCCAAGAGTGACCTACCCGGACAACCTCCTTATGACTCCCCTTCTTATGCCACCAAACGTTGGAAGGGAAACCTACACTCGGTGTCGCTCATATTGCCAAGGTGCCCTTTCGGGTTTTTACCTTGCCACTCTTCTTCCTTTCTTGATGATCGCACTTAATCCTCACATCCCTCAAGTCCATTTTTGCACCAACCTAATGTTGGCCGGACTACCTTCTTTTTGCCTAAACCGTCATTTCGGGTTTTCGGTTTATCCAAGGATTTTTCATGACTTTTCAAATTTCTTTGGCTTTTTTTTACTGAATTTCAAACTGAATTACAACTCATGAAAACTCAAAGCAAACACAACTCAAACAACTCAAACAAACTATACATGCAAGATAATATTCCCTCCCCCATACTTGAAGCACACTTTGCCCTCAAAGTGAAAAATGAAAGCAAAGATTATAAGTGGAGAATGGAAAGAGACAATACCCACTAGTGGGATAGTCCGGCTGGACCATCCGGACCCTCCTCCGGGGGATATGGGAAGTGGCGGAAGAAATGCTCCAGCCGGCGGTAGATCTCATCGAGGTGGTCCTGCTGAGCATCCATCCGGCTGCCAAATGAGGTCTCAAAGTTGGCTTGCCAAGCCAACTGCTGAGCCTCGAGCTGCTGTTGTTGGGCCACCTGCCAAGCATCCTGGCGCCGGTCGAAGTGAGCGGTCGTGGACGTGGCAAAGCTGGATTGCCAAGTCTGCTGCTGCTCTAGCATGTCCGCTGGTACTCGGTCTGCCAAGCCTGGTGTTGAGTGGTCAAGGCAGCCATTGTTCGCCACTTAGCGTGCGTGCAAATAAGTCTTAAATTTATAAAACTAGAATCAAGCAAGCGAACCCGCAGTGTACGGATCGACGTAGTTAAGCAAGAATTCCAGAGTATCGAACACAGGGATTTGGGGGGAACAAATTCAGTTTGTAAATTGTCAAGCAAGTAAATGTATGAGCTTTGCAAATAATGGGAAAACAACAACTCTAAATATCCAGGTGTCTAATTATAGCAATCGATTCAAGATATACTAAAGAACTAAGGACAGAGTTAAGAGTTGCAAAGGTATGCTAAGGTAAAGCAATGTACGGTGAAGTTCCAAGACTTTATATGACTTATCTAAAGACACTCTCTATAAAGGTTGTTGAGGCTTCAATATAGAAAGGATCTAAAGACAAGAATTGATCTCAAATACCCAAACTTGTAACCCAAGGATCAAGACTAACTAAACCGATTTAGGTAGTGACACTCGAAATCGAAGTAGAGGTTGTTGAGGCTTCACTACTACCTAGAAAAGACAAGTCAAGACTAGATTAAAGCAAATCTGTAACCTTGAATCAAAGTAAAAGCAAAGTTCATAAACTAATGTAAATTACGGGCAGATCTTGAGTTCCACGGCCGTGGAACCTCAAGAACAGGCCGTGATTTTGGTTCGTCGGCGAATCTCTCTAACTCTCAGGGTCCAATCTGTTTACGATCGATCTATCATCATCTAAGCCACAACTATTAACCCTTCACCTTAGAATTGCTAAAGGGTTTTAGCCAATAAATGTCATTATAATATCAAAATCAAGGTTTAGAAGAATGAAAGATGAAAACCTTCGAAAACCTTCAATAAACTTCAAATCAATCTCAAATCCACAAACGAGGGTAATAATGTATAACAGTTTTGGAATAACACAAACCAATAACAATCCTTAATAAGAACGAAGAACGGGATGTCAATCCGTCTTTTAATCAAACCTAAGGACAAAAGGCGCAACTTCCGCCACACACAACTTCCAAATCTTCAAGCCTTCGTAAATCTCCGTTGCAAAAATGCAATTCTCCGCACGTCCAATGAAACCTTAGGCACGTGTAAGTGAGCGTAAGCGAAGGTGCCGAATTCTCCCTCCTCCAGCCCTTTTATAAGGAAGGATAAAATAACCGTCCGGCCCATATGCGTAAACAATGTGTCAATATTTTATTCGTCAAAAGATTACCTAAATCACGGTTTCATGGAGTTCCACGGCCGTGGTTTAGAGCGTGGAAGTGGATTACGGTTCTTCACAACTTCCACGACCGTACTTTATACCGTGTAACTCTCTAGAATGCTCCACGTTCATGTTGCCAAGATCCACGGCCGTGGTTTTGGGCGTGGACTTCTCTACGGCCGTATTTTAGAGCGTGGAAGTGTAAATTGCTTGTAGTTTCCTTTGTGTCGTGCCATTCCTCCTCCTAGCATATCCCTTGGCTTCTTTGATGTGTCCTCAATCCTTGGATGTGCTCAATTCATCTCCTTCCTCTCTCAATTGGTTCGGTTTTAGCTCTTATTCACCTATAATCAACACAAAGCTTATGTAGACCTCTATATCGATAATGTAGATAAACTAGCTAACAATTGCTTCAATGCCTTATCAATGAACACTATAATGAGTGAAAAACTACTAGAAAGAGTGTCTAGAATATCACAATATTTCATGCTAACACCCATCTGAGCCTGGAGGCACCTAAGCTCGGGACCATCATCTTCATCTATAATAGGCATCTCCTCATCGTCCGGGATGAGCATGTGGTCCTCATAATGAGCCCAATTGGAGCTCGCAGCATGTCTCTCCACAATGGCCACCTGAAGCCGCCTCGACACAAATGGATCAACCGGGATGTACAACTCGGATAGCTCATCTCCAAAGGGAAGCGGCCGGGGAAGGTAGGTGATGTGGCTCCCAATTGCAAAGGAAAGCCAAAATAGGTTCTTCCCGTCCCGCTTGAGGAGCTTGCACCTCCAGAGCATTCTTTCCGTATAGAATGGGACCGTCATCCCATCCTCTAAGTCCGAAAGGTCCATCACCTGCTCAGCAATCAAGGAGATCACCCCACCGCCAACAATATCTCTTGGCTCGTTCTTCCTAATCCGCTTCAAAGCAGTAAGGAAGAGGTACGACCAATCCGGCACCGCCTCACTCGTCGGGAGGCAAGCATACAACAAAGGAAGGTCCTTAAGAGCGACCTTGTTCTCCTCCTTGTGTCCATAGAAGACACTCATGATGATCTTGGAGAGGAGTCTCAAGCAGGGATGAGTGAGTTTGTTGGAATACTCACCCCCGGCATGAAACTCGGAGCCGGTGGCCGCCTGCTAGAACTCACACAAGTCCGGTGTAGGAGTGGGCTCCCACCATTTGTCAGAGGGGTTGAGAGTCACCCCAAAGGCCTCTTGCAACTGGAGGTAGTCAAGTGTGTACTTCTTCTTATTGAACTTGAAAGAAAGTTCAACACACACGTGATCCTCCTTCTCCATGGTGAAGGTGGCGATGAACTGTCTGCTAAGCTCGGGGTATGTGGGAGCACTCTTCTTCAGAAAGTCCCCGAGCCCATCATTGGTGAGGAACGATTGCCTGCTCTCCAACATGCCTAGCTTCTCCAATGTTGGAATGTGCAAAAACCGGATTGCATACACAATCCGATCTTGCACAATCCCATAGCGGGCTCGAACATCTTGTATTTCCTTTGTGGTTCCATTTCTTGAAAGGAATTGAGCAAAGGAATTAGTAAGTTCAAAAACAGTGAAAGAAGACGAACTCTCTATTGCTATTTCCGTAGGGGCGGCTGTGAGAGGCGTAAGGGCGGTGAGGCGCAAGTGCGGATCCCTGTAGGCACAGGGGCGGGAGAACAGAAGGTAGGCGATTCTTGACAGCTTCGCTGGTGGTGGAGCAGTGGTGCTTTCCGGTGGCTTCTGGTTGGTGGAGATATCGTCGGTAGTGGTGGAGAGTGATGGAAGGGGAGTATTGGTGGTTGGAGGTGTGTAGGGTTGAGGTTTGGGGAGTTTGAGTACGGTGGGTGAGAGAGGGAGGAGTGCAGCGTAGGGGCGTGAGGGCTGGTGTCGCCGGAGCGTCGCAAGGGTGGCGCAGGGGGCGTGAGCAAGGTGTCGCGAGGGAGAGAGCAGGGTGCAGGGGCGTTGGTCTTGTGGGGATGAGAGGTCGGGAGAGAGAATGAGTGGTAGGTGAGGGAGGAGAGAGGGGTTGGTGGGGTAGGTGTAGGGTCTTTTGGGATTTTTTTTCTTTTCTGGGTAAATCCCCAGAGGCGGTGACAAGGAAGAGGGGGACGTAGGCCCAGCGCCGGGGGCGGCGCTGGGGATGCATGTCAAGCGTGACCGACGCAAGGGCGTAGAGATGTCACCGCGGGGGCAGTGACAGAGTTGTTGCAGACGCAGACCGAGCGCCGGGGGCGGCGCTGGGCAAGGATGTCACCGCAGGGGCGGTGACAATGAGCCGCAAGGGCGGTTTTCTTGACAGAAGCTCCTCTTCTTATTCTCTCGGGTTGCCTCCCGAGCAACGCCTTTGTTTTACATCGTTGGCTCGACGTAAGGACCCTACTTCTCTGCTTGGGCCTCCTCCAACACCATTTCATCAATGAGATCATTCTTCACTCCATGGTAGGGCTTGAGCCTTTATCCGTCGACCTTGAATATCTAGTGCGTTTGTGGATCATAGAGATCCACAACGCCGTGTGGGTAGACTTCAGCTATCACGTACGGACCTGTCCACCTTGAACACAGCTTGCCTGCAAAAAGCTTCAAACGAGATTGAAAAAGAAGAACTTTATTGCCCACTTTGAAGTCTTTCCAGAGGATGTTCCGGTCATGTCACACTTTGGTCTTTTCCTTGTATGCGGTGGCATGGTCATATGCATCGAGGCTCAATTCCTCTAGATCATGCAATTGGAGCTTCCGGAACTCTCCTACCTCCTCTATATTCATGTTGCACTTCTTCACCGCCCACCATGCCTTGTGCTCAAGCTCTACCGGAAGGTGGCAAGCTTTTCCGAACACAAGCCGGAATGGAGACATCCTTATAGGAGTTTTGTATGATATCCGGTAAGCCCATAGAGCGTCGTTTAGCCTCAAACTCCAATCTTTCCTTCCGGGAGAAACCGTCTTTCTAAGAATGGTTTTGATTTCCCGGTTGGACACCTTCGCTTGACCATTTGTTTGTGGATTGTAGGCTGTTGACACTCGTTGGTGGACGTGGTACTTCTTAAGGAGAGCGGTGATTGTTTTGTTGCAAAAATGGATGTCCCTATCACTTATAAAAGCCTTCGGGATTCCAAATCTTGCAAAAATATTGTCCTTAAGAAATGCTGCAACCACTTTAGAATCATCAATTTTGGTAGACTTTGCTTCCACTCACTTGGAAACATAGTCTACCGCAAGTAATATATAAGTGTGCCCAAAAGAAGTAGGAAAAGGACTCATGCAATCTATCCCCCAAACATAAAAAATTTCGCAAAAAATAAGAGAAGATTGAGGCATTTCATTTCTTTTAGAGATGTTACCTACTCTTTGGCACCTATCACACACCTTGCAAAACGCAAAAGCGTCTCTAAAGATATGTGGCCAAAAGAATTCCGCATCTAAAACCTTTCTAGTAGTTTTGTTGGCCCCAAAATGTCCCCCACATGCTTCAAAATGACAAAATGTAAGGACATATTGTACCTCATTGTCCGGGATACAACGGCGTATTACCTGATCACTAAAATGCTTCGAAAGGTAAGGGTCGTCCCAAACTTAGTGTCGTGATTCGGCCTTCACCTTCTCTCGCTGTGCCTTGGTGAAGTTTGGAAGGTACTCACTCCTAACAATGAAGTTAACAATGTCAGCAAACCAAGGCTTAAATGATTGAAGTTTAAACAAAACCTCTGTTGAGTAATCCGCAGGGGCGCCTAGTTCGAGCCGTAGGTGCGGCTGGCCGCAGGGGCGGGTCTGCTGAGGCGCAGGGGTTGTTACACAACAGAGGGTTGTGTAAAAGGTGTCGTCTGGAAAGCTTCCAACTATGGCACTTCTTTTGGTTGGATCTTCTTCCTCCTCTACCAGCCCACTCAAATGTCGGCCACAAGGTTCTCAGCGCCCTTCTTGTCCCGTATCTCCAAGTTAAACTCGCTTAGAAGGAGCACCCACCGAATCAATCTTGGCTTTGCTTCCTTCTTCGCCATGAGATACCTAAGAGCTGCATGGTCAGTAAAAATGATTACCTTTACTCCAAGAAGGTACTGTATGAACTTCGCAAGTGCAAAAACCACCGCTAACATCTCCTTCTCGGTGGTGGAGTAGTTCCTTTGTGCTCCATTAAGTGTCATGGATGCATAATGGATGACGTGTGATGCTCTTCCATCTTTCTGTCCTAGGACAGCTCCTACAGCATAATCGCTGGTGTCACACATAATCTCGAAAGGCTTCTCCCAATCCGGAGACCGGATGATCGGTGCACTAGTGAGGCACGCTTTCAAAGTGTCGAAAGCTTTCTTGCAACTTTCATCCACTATGAAAGTGGTGTCTTTCTTGAGTAATTCACACAATGGCGCTGAGATCTTTGAGAAGTCTTTGATGAACCGCCGGTAAAAACCTGCATGACCTAGGAAAGAACGTATTTCACGCACATTAGTAGGGTAAGGTAAACATTGAATAACATCAACTTTTGCCTTATCTACCTCTATCCCTTTTGAGGATATCACATGTCCTAGCACTATGCCTTGTTCAACCATGAAATGACACTTTTCCGAATTAAGAACTAAATTAGTTTCTACACATTTTTCAAGAACAAGTTTTAAATGTCCTAGGCATGCATCAAAACTATTTCCATGGACGGTAAAGTCATCCATAAAAACCTCAATAAAGTTCTCTATGTATTCTGAAAAAATACTTATCATGCACCGTTTGAAGGTGCCGGGAGCATTGCAAAGTCCAAATGGCATTCTACGGTACGCAAAAGTGCCAAATGGACAAGTGAAAGTCGTTTTTTCTTGGTCTTCCGGAGCAATGGCTATTTGGAAATAGCCCGAGTATCCGTCCAAAAGCAATAGTAGGGATGACCTACAAGACGTTCCAACATTTGATCAATAAAAGGTAATGGAAAGTGGTCTTTACGTGTTACCTTGTTAAGTTTGTGGTAGTCAATGCAAACTCTCCAACCAGTTTGTGTTTTGCTCGGGATCATCTCTCCATATTGATTCTCCACCATGGCGATACCCCCTTTCTTTGGAACTACTTGGGTTGGACTAACCCACTTACTATCCGTGATGGGAATATCATGTCCGCTTCGCTTCCATCATTGGTGGATTCAACCTTCGTTGAGGTTGCCTAGACGGTTTTGCTTCTTCCTCAAGGAGGATCCTATGCATACAAGTGGATGGGATTATCCCCTTGATGTCCACAATGGTCCACCTGAGGGCCGTCTTGTACTCTTTCAACACTTTTACCAACTTCTCCTCTTGACCGGTTATCAACTTGCTAGAGATGATTACCGGTAAGGTGTTGTTGTCTCCAAGAAAGGCATACTTGAGGTGAGGTGGAAGGTCCTTCAACTCTATCTCTGGTGCCTGCACTATAGATAGAAAAAGCTTCTCTCTTGGGGTTAGTAAGGTGGGCCCAATAGCCAAATTGGAGATAGGTAGCCTTTTGTGCCCATCTAATTGGGCTAGGACTTCCTTCATGCTAGATGGCAATGCATATTCTGAAGTATGAATGTCAATGTCATGCTCAATTATGTTTTTTAATTCATCCATGTCAGACATATCGAAAACATCTTGCACAAAAGGTTCGATAATATCAATGACACATAGGAAATGCTCATCAATAGGGTATTTCATCGCATCATAAATGTCAAATTCAACTACCTCCCCATCAAATTCCATTGTTAATTTGCCACTAACATAGCCAATGTTAGTCCTAGCGGTTTTTAGGAATGGTCTACCCAACAATATTGGTGCAGCATGTGAGTCATTTTCCATATCCATTACAAAGAAATCAACAGGAAAAATTAGATTATCTGCCATTACTAACACATCTTCAATAATCCCTTTCGGGTAAACATTAGATCTATCAACAAGTTGTACGACAATCCGAGTTTCAATTAGCGGCCCAAGGTCAAGTGATTTATAGATGGAATAGGGAAGGACATTAATAGAAGCACCAAGATCAATCATAGCTTTGTCAAAGCGGGTTTCCCTTATAACACAAGGAATGCTTACCATGACCGGATCGCTACACTTCTTGGGCATTCGGCGTTGGAAAACGGCGGACACATGCTCGCTCACTTGCACCTTTTGCTTCCCCTTCAGCTTCTGATTCCTCTTGATGGTGCAGAGTTCCTTCAAGAAACGAGCATACTTAGGAATACTTTTCACCAATTTAAGGAGAGGGATATTTACCTCGCATTTAGAGAAGGTCTCGAAGAGATCCTTGTTCTCAATAACCCTTCTCTCCTTTAGTGCCTCAGGGAAGGGAGCCGGTTGTTTCTCAGCATACAAAGGTGGTAAATCAGGCCGGATATATGAATGCTTCTCAACAGAACCCTCTGTTGTCTTTTCCGTAGGGGCGGAAGGCTGCAGGCGCAGGGGTGGCTCAAGGGTTGTCACCGCAGGGATGGTGACATCCAGATGCAGGGGCGGCGTCTGCTCAAAGGATGGTGCAGTTGCAGCCGCAGGTGCGGCTGTGGGGCAGCAGACTCGTCAGAGGGTTTGTTCTTCCCTTTTGTTGTTGGTTTCTGCTGGATTTGCTTCCCACTCCTCAATGTTAGAGCACTAACATTCTCCTTGGGGTTGACCACCGTTTGGGAAGGTAAATTTCCGGAGGATCTAGCTTCGATCCTTGTAATGGCTTCCGCCATTTGCCCAACCTGTTTCTCAAGGTTCTTGATGCTGGATTTTGTAGTTTGGACATGAGTAGCAAAATGCTTAGTCAAAACTTGCAACATATCCTCAGTGGATTGAGACTTACCTTGGCGGGGCTGCTGCTGTTGGTTTTGTTGATCCCTCCATCGAAAATTTTGTTGATCACGCTAATTTGGCATGTAATTTTGCGCATATGGATTGTTCTTTGGCCTTTGCTGCTGTTGTTGCCCATAGCCCAATGCGTTCACCTCAGCATCATCATCCCGGACTTGGGGGCACATGTCCGTCGGATGGTATGGGTCGGCACAAACTCCGCATGCCTTAAGTTGTTGTGGAGTTCCCATCAAGGTCAATCTTTTCACCATTTCCTTCAGCTCAACAATTTCAGTATAGATCTCGTTCCTCCCAGGATTGATAGCATGAACTCCTTCTTTTAATTTGGAAGAGGTTCTTCCGAAATTCCGAGTTCCTTCAGCTAGTTCCTGCATTTTCTCTAAAGCAAGGTCAGGAGTGGTGTTTAGAATATTACCTCCACAAGCAGGATCGACGATCCTCCTCTCATTATCAAGCAAGCCATTGTACAAGTACAAGACTAGGTTTTGGGTAGAATACCCATGGAAAGGATAGCTAGACCGGAGGCGTGCAAAACGTTTGAAATACTCATAGAGAGTTTCGTCCGCCTCTTGCTTGATGTTGCTTATAGCTTTCTTCAAGCTATTGGCCTTCTTGGCTGGAAAGTAATTCTCCAAAAAGCCTTATGGAGATTCTCCCACGTGTCGATGCTTCCGGACGAAAGATGGTAGTACCAATCATCCGCCCCATCCTTGAGCGTGCAACCGAACGCCCTAATCTTGATTTGCTCTTCGGTAATGTTGGCTGACTTCATGCTCATACACACAGTATGAAACTTTCCAAGGTGCTTGATGGGGTCTTCACCACTTAACCCATGGAATGATGGGAGCAAGTGGATCAGCTCTGGCTTGAGATCGAAGTTGACACCTTCTCCTATTGCCGGTATAGTAACCGCAAGAGGATGTTGAGTCAAGTCCGGCTGCTTGAGTTGGCGAAGGGTACGGTTAGCTATCTCTTCACGGAGTCGTTGTTGTCTACGTTGTTGGATGTGCGTTCTCTCAATTTCTGGATCAAAAGGAACAAATCCAGAGTTAGTAGCACGGGTTTGAACCATAAAAACGGTCCAAACTAATAATCAATAATCAAAGAAAACGAAAGCACAACTAAACTCCCCGGCAACGGTGCCAAATTTACCGAACGCTAAAACCTAGGTCGTTGTATTTTAGCTTAGGTCAAAGTAGAATTCCTAACGTTACACTAACAAGTTCATGTATAACGTAAGTAAGGGTCGAACCCAAGAGAGTTGAGTTGATGTTTCGATTATATTCAATTATTGATAATGTAACCAAGTAAAGGGGGGGGGGATTTTGGATTGAAATGTAACACAACAAAAGCATAAGAAAACAAATAAAGAGGTGAATAGACTAATGAGAAACGGACTACACTAGGTTGAATCTTAGCATGCAATGCTACTTTGGTTAGTTCCTTATATAAGTATTATAACAATGTTCTCATCTTGATCATATATATGTGTTGAGCCAACCGGCATCAACACAACTTAACAAGTTAATGTTCCATAAACCTACAAGAACAAGTCACAAGTTAGCTTTCAAACAAAGACAAAGAGATATCAAGAGAAGAATAAGACCATTAGACCTTCTTTATATTTGTATTCCTTTTCTTCTAAGTAATCACAACCAGCTTTTACCTAAAGGTTTTTCTACTAGATTAAAGACCCGAACCCGGAATCTATTAATCATAGTTCTTTGCATGCAATTAAACACTAAGGTGATCAAACTAAGTGGTAAGAAACATGCAATTTGATAAGTAAAGCACAAGGAATACAAAACATATACTGAATAATACTTATATTAAAAAAGACTTACAACCAAAGCATCAATACAACTTCAAAACAACCCAATGTAGCAAGGAATTTAGAAGTTTATTACACAAAGGAAGCAAGGGAAAAGAGAGAATAATATGGGAAAATGGTGGATGATTCTAGTAGTCAGCCATGGACCTATTTATACTAGAATTGACACTAAATGGGAGTAAATGGCCGGCCTAAACAGCCACCTTTAATGCCATAAAGGTGGTGCAAACAGCCGGAGTAAAGTCTCTGACGCTAAACCGCAGGGGCGGGCTTCAGGGCCGCAGGGACGGTTTAGGCCAAAACGCTTGGTGTTCTTCATGGCCGTAGGGACGACCTGGCAATTCCGCAGGGGCGGATCTTTAATGTTCTTATTGGTTACAATTCCGCAGGGGTGGGCTTCATGACTTTGTTTTTTATTTTCTTTTGTTTTTTTTTTGTCCTTTTTTTTTATAGGTATAAATTTTTAGTATGAAATTCATATCAGACCATACTAAAAATTTTCAAACCAGAAATTCGTACTAAAAATTTTCATACAAGATAATTCATACCAAAAAATTTATACCAAAAATTCATACCAGAAAATTCATACTGCAAAATTCATATCAGAAATTTTATACCAAAAAAACTCTTAACAGAAAATTCATACCCAAAAATTCATACTTTTGTTACGCTAAGGATGTATGCACGCAAAAGTCTTAAATTTATACTCGATATATTTCTCCTTACTCCTAGCTAACCCGCAGTGTACGGGACGTTTTGTAGTAGGGATAGTATTCCGAGGTCGAACACAAAGACTGAGGTGAGATTGAATCGATTAGTGACTAAGGATAGTGTTGATCTAGGCTAAGAAAAGAGAAAGAAACAAATAAATGAAAATCTCAATGTTTTTGGATTGGTTTTGTGTGGTGATCAATCAAGGATCACAATGATGCAATATGGCAAAACAAACTAAGGAATCAAGCTAAAACACAAATAAACGAGCAAACACGAAATATGTAATCAAAGAGAGAAAAGCGGATTCTAGGGGTTGGAAATTCCGGTTATGACATAGGACTCAAGCTATCTAATCATTCCTTGGATCAACTATAGTATGTTGGGAGTGAGTGTTTCTAGATTGGGATCAATCACCGGGTAGGTCTCATGGTCCACTAATCCGTTCCTAAGGTCTTATCACCGGGTAAGTCTCAAAGAGCCTAAGGATAGGAATTCTACACAAACCGGATGGTTATCTAGGGATCTAACCTCTCCTTACCGGGTAAGTCTCGGGAAGGCAAGTCCTAAACATCAATCCTAGCACACTCAATCCAATAGCGGCTTATGAGGCTCACTACTACCTAGAGTTCGTCATCATCGGTATCTAAGAGCAAGAATCACCGGGTAGGTCTCTTCTAACTCTTAGTTGCTAACACTAGGTCATCCTAGGATAGATTTAGCTCAACTAACACTAGGATTTCAACAAATCACCAACTTAACACTTAGATTTATCAATACAAGCAAGTTAATCAAAATTACGGGGTGTTCATCCCTTTCCAAGGCCGTGGAAAGGCAAGATCCAACCGTGGTTTTAAATAGTGACTAGGTTCAATCAAGCGAGTCATCCAAGCATTCATTTAAGTCTATTCTATCATAGTCCAAGCCATAACCATCTTTTCCTTACCCTAGAATCGCATCTATTTAGCCTACAACATGCATCTTAACAATCAAACTCAACAAGCATAAAATCATAGAATCCATGGCAAGAAGATGAAATGAAAGATGGATTAAGCAAATGAAACAAGTAAAGCAAGCTAAATCAAGGTTCAAGAAGGACTTACAACCCTTCAAAAGAAGGTTCGAATCGTTTCTTACGAACCCTTGCAAAACGTTTCACAAAGCTCACTCAAAAAGACTATAGAACTATGAACTAGTGTGCTCCTTCTTCTTCTCCAATGGTAGCCCCAATCCAATCTTCCAAAATGAGAGAATATTATTGTTGAGAGTGTGGGAGAGAATGGGAGTGAGGGGTCTGCCCTAACAGCCTTGCAGGACCACCTTTTATCCTCCAAATTTTCAAGAGTCGGCCATGAAGATCGTGGGACAGCTGTCACAGTTGTCTGGGGAAAACCACGGCCAAAACCACGCCCGTGGAAGTCCCAGTGGCCGTGGTTTTGGTGCCTCAGCTTGTTTTGGATCATCAAGCCTCAATTTGGTGCATGGCATGCACCAACAAGGTCCCATGTGTCCTCCTTAGCCCCTAGCTTGCATCCCAATGAGTCCGAAGGTGTGTCATCTCGAGGAACGATCCTTAAATGTATCGATTAAGCTCCTAAAACTCCTAAAATACCTACAAAGCATGCAAAAGTCCGTGTAGACGTCTATCTCGACAAAATACATGACTTGAGTGCAAATCGCCACGAACTAGTGCAAACCATGCATGAATGAGCGGAAAAACTATCTAAATGAGTGTCTAAACCTAAGTCATAAATCGTGTTATCAACTTTCATACCAGAAAATTCATTTATTGTGAGAGTGTGACTTTTGACGATGTTTAGGGTGCATGTATTTAAGTTCATTTATTCTGAGTGAAAAAGTTTAGTGTCCTTGAAGAAATGGTGGTCTTTTGGGGGTCTATTCAGGCACAAGTTAGGGTCTGTTAAAACAATAAACCTAAGACACATCCGGACACTCCTACAACAGCTCAAGAACTAACACTCTCTCGACTCTTGAACATTTAGTAGCTGAATCTCAAACTTAGAATCATCAGGTGAGCTATGCAAGGGAAGATAAGAATAAAATGAATCAATTCTAGTAAATGATGTATGTCTACAAAATTACCAAAGAAAATAATTGGTACGCTAGGAAATATAGCACAAAAAGCTTTACATTTATAAACTCGAACTAAATCCTAAACTACCTAGCGAAACCCGCAGTGTACGGGTCGTTTGTAGTAGGGATAGTATTCCGAGGTCGAACTCAAGGACTGAGGTGAAACTAAGTCATTCAATGATCAAAGATAGTGTGAATCTAGACTAAGATAAGATGAGGAATAAAGAAAATGGAAAACACAATGTTTTTGGAGGGTTTTGGGTGATCAAACAAAGATCACAAATATGAGAACACAATCAAGCAACACAAACACACACTAACACAAAAGATAGGAGAATGGAAGTAACAAAGCGGATTCTAGAGATTGGAAGTCCGGTTATGGCATAGACTCAAGCTATCTATTCATTCCTCGGATTAGCTATGATATGTTGGGATTTAGTGTTTCTAGATTGGGATCAATTACCGGGTAAGTCTCATGATCCACTAGTCCATTCCTAAGGTCTCATCACCGGGTAAGTCTCTAAGAACCTAAGGATAGGAATTCTACACAAACCGGATTGTTACCTAGGGGTCTAACCTATCCTTACCGGGTAAGTCTCGGAAAGGGAAGTCCTAAACAACTATCCTAGCACACTTAGTCCAATGGCGGCTTGTGAGGCTCACCACTACCTAGGGTTTGTCATCTTTTGAATCTAAGAGTAAGAATCACCGGGTAAGTCTCTTCTAAACACTTAGTTGCCAACACTAGGTCTCCCTAGGATAGAATTAGCTCAACAAACACTAGGATTTCAAGAACAAGAGTCATCCAAGGGTAAAAATCTAAGTTCATCCTATCATGGTCCTAGCCATAACCCTTCTTTCCTTACCCTAGAATCGCAATCTATCTAGCCAACAACATTTATTTCAAGATCAATCTCCACAAATAAAGCATGCTTGCAAGTCATGGTCAATTGATGAAGAACAATCCAAAGAAAAGACATTAAAAGCATAGAATAGAAATTACCAAATCCTTACAAGGTTCCAAGAGCTAATCCAAGTTGTCAACAATGAACTTCTCTCTCAAATCCACTCTAATCTCACTCTAAAACAAGAATCTATACTAATCTATTCCAAGAACACCCCTAATGGGTGCTTGGAAGAGAGGCAACAATGGAGAAGTGTTTTGGGGAAGAAGATAGGTCAAAAGAGAGGAGAAGGATGGATGGGAGAGAGCCAGCAACAGCTTTGAAGGACCACTTATATTCTCCACCAAGAGCAAGGCCGGACAAGAGATCGTGGGACACGTGGCTTAAGCTGTCAAAGGCCCAAAAATCGACCCAGAGGAAAAAATCGGCCGATTTTCCTGGGTGTAGGTCGATTTTCTTCAACAGAAGCATGCTATGATCGTCTAGCCATGAGTTGCTCCATTGCTTGCACCAATAGTGGTCTTTGTGTCCTTTGTTGCTCCAATTATGCTCCTCCAAGGCTTTGGATGTGTACCATCATGAGGCTTGGCCCTCAAATGTATCGATTAACGTCCAATAGATCCCCGAATTACCTACAAAACCGATAAAAGGTAGTGTAGACGTCTTTTCTAGAAATGTGCATGAATTGAGCGAAGACGTCATGAGCCAATGCCAAAACGTGCATGAATGAGTGAGAAATCTATCTAAATGATTACCTAAACCTAAGTCATAAATCGTGTTATCAAAAATACCCCATACTTAAGGTTTGCTCGTCCCCGAGCAAATTCCCAACTATAGACTAAGAGATGACATGATTTATGTATGCAGAAAAATGGCAAAATCTTTTTGGGTTTGTGCTTCTAATATTGGATCACCTTCATAGTCATGTTTCATGGCAATGGACAAGCAATTATGTATCAAATAAATGAAAGCATGGAAAGACAATTACACTTAACTTGATAGCATGCAATGAAATGTAAAGATGAAGAAGTCAAGATGATCATGAGCATATCCAATCTAAATCACTTAGTCTTACACACATGCAAGTAGGTTATAAGGACTTGTAAAATAGAAGGTCAAGAGACGTTGTGATTAGGTGGGAATTTTCTAGGCTATGTGATGCTAATCCGGGAAAGGAACTAAACAACCACAACTTCAACTTTTCTTATCAACTTCCCTCAAGTGTATATTTTTCTTCATTTTCTTTTCTTTCTTTTATTTTTGAGACAATGGCATTGGTGTACAAAAGCCGAAACCTTGGTGATTAGCCATTCTCGGGCTTTTTCTATTTTTCGAGATGCATCCACACCGGGCACACATACCAAAGCTCGTTAGGACTATCGGTTTATTTGACTTTGGCAAGGCACCAACACCCGATTATGTGAAGTGTACCGAGTTACTTGTCATTTAAACCAACATCCCCAAACCTATATTTTTGTTCTACACTTTTCACAACAAATTCAACACTTCATTCACAACATTCTTTCATCAACAACTTCACCCCACACTTGCTTTTCACACACATCAACACACTAGCATGCTCCTATTCCCGGATGGGTCAAAAGAGGTTAAATTTTTCATCAATTGAGGTGCTCAAACAACATGATCAAGATGAGAAGTAGAGAAAGATGAATTGCCTTAATCACTCCTAAATGATGTGCAAGAACTATCATGTAATTTCGACCTTCAATACTCAATCCATTCTAGGCAAACATCATGATCACAATCATTCATGGGATTCAAGAGAAGTACTTCAAGTCCACATATGCATCATCAATTGAACACACAAGGCTATCCATAGCCAATTCACAAGACAATTTCATCATAAGGGTCATTCCCAAGCTTAGAAAGCACAAAATTTTTTAAAATTTTCTGATTTTTTTGGATTTTTCGAAATATGTATGTACAATGCAAGACATAATGAAACATGTGACAATATTAAACTATCCTAGATGCTAATCATGCAAGTGATCATGAAAACCCCACCCCATACTTAGAAACACATTGTCCCCAATGTGGAAAGCTAAATAAAGAAGTGAAAGAGAGTCCTCACAATGTAAAATTGGTGATGCTTTGGTATTTCGGTTCACATCGAATGATGATGGTGGATGATTGATCAAGGATGGTAGAGAGCTCTTGATGTTCATTAAGGTGTCGGAACCCGCGCTTGGCACCGCAAGCCGTCCAAGTTCCACGTCCGCTCCACCCATGCTTGATTGGAGATCATCACTTTCCTTTACAGAGGAAAAATCGGACCATCTGCCCAGGGAAATCGGCCGATTTCTGTGAAGAACAGTCCGATTTTCCTGGGTACTTTCTTCCTCGTCCATGTGCTTGGATCTTGTACCTTCTTCTCAACAGTTCCATGAGGTTTTCACATGACCTCCAGCATCTCATCACACATGACAATAACAAGATCTAGCACCCAAAAACACAAAAGAAAAACAAAGCACACCAAAAGCAAAATCAAACAAAAACAAGAAAAATAAAAGGGAAAGACATGTACCGATGGGTTGCCTCCCATTAAGCGCTTCTTTAAGGTCATTAGCTTGACCAAACTCCGAGGATGTGTCAATCCACCTCGAATACCATGGTTTGCTTGAGGAGTCCAAGCAACCATCGCTTTCCGGCATCCATGATGACAAGCAAGGGCCACTTGATGCCCAAATAAGCTTTAAGTTCTCTCTTCACCGGTGAGTAGTAGACTCCTTCATCACCGCCCCTTTGATGATAGTATGGAGTTGCAACCATAGGTGCCACCCTATACTTAGACAATTGGTACTCCGCGGTCTTACCGGTGAGATGCTTGTCATCCTCATCCTCTATGATCCAAAAAAGGCCGGTTCTTGGAAAGAATTCTTCATTGAGGTGCTCCATAACCATCATGGATTCATCATGCTTGCCTCCATCATTCAACATGGGAAACTCCTTAGGAAAGGGGATCCAATCTTCGTGTGTACTCCGGGCAAGCAAGGAGGGATTGGAAGGAGTTGAGGTTAGCTTAGGGCTCTCCCTCGTGAGCTCTTCAAGTGTGGTTCCGGGGTTGATGGCAAGGATGACCGGGGGTGAGAATACTTCATTGCACTCCTCCAAAGGTGAAGGAGGTGGAGGTAAGCCTTGAAGGATGGTAGGATCTCCTAGCATAAGAGCATTCCTAATCTCCTCAATCTCCCTCCTCATTTGTTCTTCTCTCTCGGTATTCAATCTCCTTTCTTCCTTCAGGGCCAAATCCCTTAGCCACAATTGCTCTCGAGCTTCATTCAACTCTTCCTCAAGGCTTCTATTGGTTATGGTTGAATCGGGCAATTCTTGGATCTCCTCATAGTGAACCTCCTCTTGATGACATACTTCCCCTTCAAGCTCCATGTGGGAACTAGAAATGGAAGCAAGGTTGCTTTCTAGATCATCCATCTTCCTCAACATTTCTTCTAGCATTGACTCCAATCGATCATTGTGAGGTTGATGGTGAAGTTCCACATAAGGCAATGTAGTCATGTGAGCTTGATCATGGGACTCATGATATGCATTAAACTCCTCCCAATACTCAAACTCATCATGGAGAGGTCCTAGATCTTGGCCTTCCATCCACTCCTCATACTCCATGTCGTCAAGGTCGTCTTGGAGGTACAACCCGTCCATGGCAAACATGAAAAGGAAAAGACAAAAACACACAAGATCAAAAGTAACAAGAAAGACAAACACTAAAAGCAATCAAAATCAAATGACTTAATCTAGACCTAGTCCCCGGCAACGGCGCCAAAAACTTGGTACGCTAGGAAATATGGCACAAAAAGCTTTACATTTATAAACTCGAACTAAATCCTAAACTACCTAGCGAAACCCGCAGTGTACGGGTCGTTTGTAGTAGGGATAGTATTCCGAGGTCGAACTCAAGGACTGAGGTGAAACTAAGTCATTCAATGATCAAAGATAGTGTGAATCTAGACTAAGATAAGATGAGGAATAAAGAAAATGGAAAACACAATGTTTTTGGATGGTTTTGGGTGATCAAACAAAGATCACAAATATGAGAACACAATCAAGCAACACAAACACACACTAACACAAAAGATAGGAGAATGGAAGTAACAAAGCGGATTCTAGAGATTGGAAGTCCGGTTATGGCATAGACTCAAGCTATCTATTCATTCCTCGGATTAACTATGATATGTTGGGATTTAGCGTTTCTAGATTGGGATCAATTACCGGGTAAGTCTCATGATCCACTAGTCCATTCCTAAGGTCTCATCACCGGGTAAGTCTCTAAGAACCTAAGGATAGGAATTCTACACAAACCGGATTGTTACCTAGGGGTCTAACCTATCCTTACCGGGTAAGTCTCGGAAAGGGAAGTCCTAAACAACTATCCTAGCACACTTAGTCCAATGGCGGCTTGTGAGGCTCACCACTACCTAGGGTTTGTCATCTTTTGAATCTAAGAGTAAGAATCACCGGGTAAGTCTCTTCTAAACACTTAGTTGCCAACACTAGGTCTCCCTAGGATAGAATTAGCTCAACAAACACTAGGATTTCAAGAACAAGAGTCATCCAAGGGTAAAAATCTAAGTTCATCCTATCATGGTCCTAGCCATAACCCTTCTTTCCTTACCCTAGAATCGCAATCTATCTAGCCAACAACATTCATTTCAAGATCAATCTCTACAAATAAAGCATGCTTGCAAGTCATGGTCAATTGATGAAGAACAATCCAAAGAAAAGACATTAAAAGCATAGAATAGAAATTACCAAATCCTTACAAGGTTCCAAGAGCTAATCCAAGTTGTCAACAATGAACTTCTCTCTCAAATCCACTCTAATCTCACTCTAAAACAAGAATCTACACTAATCTCTTCCAAGAACACCCCTAATGGGTGCTTGGAAGAGAGGCAACAATGGAGAAGTGTTTTGGGGAAGAAGATAGGTCAAAAGAGAGGAGAAGGATGGATGGGAGAGAGCCAGCAACAGCTTTGAAGGACCACTTATATTCTCCACCAAGAGCAAGGCCGGACAAGAGATCGTGGGACACGTGGCTTAAGCTGTCAAAGGCCCAAAAATCGACCCAGAGGAAAAAATCGGCCGATTTTCCTGGGTGTAGGTCGATTTTCTTCAACAGAAGCATGCTATGATCGTCTAGCCATGAGTTGCTCCATTGCTTGCACCAATAGTGGTCTTTGTGTCCTTTGTTGCTCCAATTATGCTCCTCCAAGGCTTTGGATGTGTACCATCATGAGGCTTGGCCCTCAAATGTATCGATTAACGTCCAATAGATCCCCGAATTACCTACAAAACCGATAAAAGGTAGTGTAGACGTCTTTTCTAGAAATGTGCATGAATTGAGCGAAGACGTCATGAGCCAATGCCAAAACGTGCATGAATGAGTGAGAAATCTATCTAAATGATTACCTAAACCTAAGTCATAAATCGTGTTATCAAAAATCATAATTTCAACAAGGGTTAGGCATGAATGAACCTGCAGTACTTATCATCAAAATTACCTATTCCATAATCAACACTGTGATGAAAGGTATATACTCATATTGAACTGGATATGGAAGAGATCTCATGACAGCATCAAAGATATCAATACAATGGCCTGTAATTTGTGGCTTCACCTTTACGAATTCTAGAAAACCATCTTTTATAGGAACCAAAACTCTTAGGGCCCGTTTGGTTCCAACTCCGGAAACGGAAACGGAAACAGATACGGAATGGAAACGAATTTAGCTCATATGTATATCCTTATTCATGAAATTTTATGGAATCATTCCTTGTGATTTAATGCAAAATGCACTTGTTTCTCCACATTTTGTTACCCTATAGGGTATCAAAAGTAATCAAACTCTACTCCAATTACTTCAAACCATAAGAAATGATTCCAAAAACTTTCATGAACAAAGATATGCGTATGGACTAGATTCGTTTCCATTCCGTTTCTATTCCGTTTTCATTTCCGGAGTTAAAACCAAGCGGGCCCTTCACTTCTTTGCATTAGGAGAAACTACCCAACCCTTTGATGGTTCTTTGATATCCCTAGGCCATATAATCGATCCAAGGTTTCCTTTGGAGACTGAACTTGTAGTATTGTTTGAACAGTAAAAAAAAATGTTCATTTAATTAATAAGAAAATGATATGAGTCTAAAAAGTAGAGCAAAATTTGAAAATAGTCAACTTAGTAAATTTGACCTTATATTTATTAATAATTGTAAAATTCTGGCGGGTCACATTTAAAGTGGATTTATCACACTAACGAACACGAATATACGTTACTACGTTGAGCTTGAACTTAGCGCATGAGTTCAGTTAAATTACATCCTAAAACCAATTTACAATAGGACTAACTTATCAACCTTATATAGCGGTTCTATTATCATTTTATTGTTTCAATGTAAGCGAACATTTTTGCATTACAACATGATAATCAAACCTTGTATATGAATAAATGCAATGTGATTCTCCATTTCTTGTATATGTCCTGCGACTACGGGTAAAAGAATTTGGCGAAAAGAAGCTCATTCCATGTATCGTGAACACCGGGCAAGCACCAATGCACACAATCAGCGTAGCTAGCCGGGTTGGCTTCCTGTTCCGGAGTCAAAGGACCCCATTGCTTCTTGTAGATGGACGTGTGAGCGTCTTTACGGTAACTCGAAAGTTGGGTGATGTTAAGGAAGGAGACCGGTACTTTCGATTTGTTGAACACTTGCCCGATCACTTGCATTATGGTTTTACGTGAATCTGAACCCCAGTAGTTTGGATCGTCTATCATTGTGGTCTCATTGAGGCAATTTCCGCCTGGCTCGCCGCCCCAATCTATACTCCTGCATCAATTTCAAAGAGTAATGTTATTTGGCGCAGCCGTAAAATGTCATCAAGACAAAGCATGTGGGTTATACATGCGTCCAGATGTGGCGCATGCACAACCCGCATGGTCGCCGGCCTTTCTCTGCATGCATCTCATGAGGTGCATGCACCTGGAGCGCATGCGGATTGCGCACGCCCCATACCCTAATATAAGCGTGTTGCAACCTCTTCCTTCTTTCCTTCTTCTTTTTAACGTTTTTTATGCCGGTTTAAGGCGCATGCGGAGTCCAAATGTCCCCAACCATGCATGTCATGAGACACACAGGGTAATTGGGAAACATGCGAACTCCACATTGGTGGCCTCAACTTCCGCACAAATAGTAAGCTTGATTTCAAAACATATGTCAATCGGTCAGTTTTGTTAAGAATAGAAAGGAGTAGATTTAAGTCATACTTTCCATGAACAGGTGACATGCTAGTGAAGAAGACCCTTGATTTCTTAAGATCCAGATTCCTCTGAACCCAACCAAGCATACTCTTCAATCCCATCCTGTAAGCATCTTCAGTTGTCATCTCCATTATCTCCTTCTCTTTATCCTCAAATGATCCTTTCCTGATTAATTAATGGATATTAATTAGTTGTCATTAAGTTCAATTAACTTGACAACATAGATTAAGGGAATACTTACAAGACCTTCATCTTGAGGCCAGTCATCCACCAAATGTAAGTATTGAAGACGATAACATCAGCACCTTTCCAGTACTTGCCATGCTTGTTAATCGAACCCTTTCTCACTAATCTATCGGATACCCGATGGATAATCGCATTATCCGTGTTCGACTCCAGAAGAAATGGCGCCCAGTGGAACTCTACTGTTAGATTATAATCCTGAACCAACACAATCAACGTCAAACTTAGTTAATTATACATCAAGTGATTAATAACAACTCCAAAAACGACACGAAAATAAACCTAGTCTACTTACATGTCATTGTTTATTTTCAAATCTAATTTTCGGATTACTTATAACTACACGGAATACTTTCAAAAAACTACAGACAAAGGGAATAATATTTTCCTTTTATAAACTATTATCTAACCTAAAAAAATGAACCTTAAATAGTTTTACAAAAGTTGGTACAATTAGTTTTGAAAGCTTTGTGTCTTTAATAGGAGTATAATCTTTAACCTAGGCATCAAAACTATTGAGAATTGACGTTGAGTTTGCTTAATTTTGTGTTTCTTTATTCAACTTATATATCCTGCCTTTAAAAAAAAGTCAACTTATATCTTATTGCATTGAGAGTAAAATTAAATATTTATTATTAAAAAAACATAGAAACTAAAAAGAAAAGGAACATATTAAGAAATATTAAAGTAAATTATTTAAGAAATAAAAGAAAGTAATGAATATAAGTTTATTTTTCAAAAATAATAAATGTATAATTTCTATTTTTAGAAAGTTTGGACATTAAATAAAAATAATTTTGAGATTAGATGGACAATATAATGAAATAGTGTAGTAATTATTAACCTTGGCTCTGAATACGGTTAAGGAGTGAATAGAAGTTTCCATAGATTTTGAGCCGTTGGGGATGATTGAATGGAGAAGGCAAACCAGCGATAAGTATTGACCATGGTTCAACGAATCTCCCACGAACAACACTCGTTTTCCTCGTAATGCCTCCAACATCATCGTCGCATTAAAACTGTCACAAGCCACGCTTATAGAGCTTCAATTTTACTATATTAAGGGGGTTCGGTAAGTTAGATTATATGAAATTACTTTAAATTAAAGATTATAGTGGAAGATTAAATTTGGGATTCTTTTGATTTTTTTTCATTTACTTATTCATAATTATTATAAAATTATAATAATAATTTACTCTTCTCACCAAACATGGTGAGAGAAACTAATACAAAATGTAGAATGACAATCATTATTAACATTTGCAAAATAAATTGGTTGTTGGATGATACACACTAATAAGATGGCAATTTGGGGTTTGTTGGCCCGTTAATTAATGGATTATTTTTTATTTAATACTATGAGTTTATGATGTAGTGTGAGAGTTTAAAACCATCTATAGATTAAAAAAATATCTATAATGAAATACCGACACAAACTAAGAAAAAACACCAGATTTTTAAATTAAACCCAAATATTTTTAAGACTAAATAAACAATAAAACCCAAAGATTTTTAAATTAAACCCCAAATTTGTCCTTTTTCTGAAAATAATTTGATCCTGGGAAATAAACAATGAAAACCACCAGAAAATTAATGTAATGACCCAAACAACTTATTTGTCGACTACAACTTATTTGTCGAATAGGGTCGATTGGCAATTAGTGATTGGAATAATATTTTTAGTTTTAAGACTAATAAATAAATAAAATGTAACAAAATATTTTCTTTGTTTCATTTTAATTGACTAGATATATAAGTAAATATAAATGTACGAATTAAATTGAATATAATACGGAGTATATTTGAAGAAGTGATGACGTGGAAGGAATTGAGGAGGGATAGAATAGTAAATTACGCGGGGAGGTCGCAGCCGTGTGGTTGCCAACGCCAGTAGAGATAGTCCCGATCAGGACTGTGAGAATGTGGATGAATTCCCCTTAGGGTTTCCGTCATCAGACGGCTCATATTAATAATAAACGAGGTTTACATAATTACAAATGGGTACCTAATATTTACAATATTTACATAAACTATCATACCCCCGCAGTCAAAACTGGAGGAGGTTGAACAGTGAGACTGGATCTAAAGTCTAAAAATAATTGTCGGGGAAGACCCTTAGTAAAAATGTCTGCATACTGAAAAGCCGAAGGTACGTGGAGAACTCTAACGTGACCACGGGCAACCTTGTCGCGAACGAAGTGAATGTCGATTTCAATGTGCTTGGTCCGTTGATGTTGAACAGGGTTGCTGGCAAGATAAGTAGCAGAGATGTTGTCTGTGTATACAATGGAAGCCTTGGCAAGTGGACAATGTAACTCAAGCAAGAGATTCCGCAACCAGGAACATTCTGACACAACATTGGCAACTCCTCTATATTCAGCCTCTGCACTGGATCTAGAGACGACAGATTGCCTTTTGGCAGACCACGAGATTAGAGTGTCATTGAAGAAAACACAGTAACCTGAGGTGGAGCGGCGTGTATCGGGACAGCCCGCCCAATCAGCATCTGTATAGGCAATAAGGTCAGATTTTGGAGAAGAGGAGATGGTGATACCTAAAGACGATGTCCCAGAGACGTATCGAATGATGCGCTTGAGAGCAGCAAAATGAGCTTCCCTGGGGTCATGCATAAAAAGGCACACCTGCTGTACTGCAAAACTGATGTCTGGCCGTGTGAAGGTGAGGTATTGTAGTGCCCCAGCAAGACTACGGTAAAGTGTCGGATCACTAATAGCAGGGCTGGATGACGCACTTAACTTGACAGACGTTTCAGCTGGGGTAGCAGAGGGCTTGCAGTTAGACATCTTTGCTCGTTCAACAATTTCGCGAGCATATTTGTCTTGGGACAGGAATAATCCAGAGGATGTCCGACGAACAGAAATGCCCAAGAAATAGGATAAGGGGCCTAAGTCTTTCAGGGCAAATTCCTTACTCAGAAGTTTGATCAGATGCTTGCGCAGGGCGTCGGAAGAAGCCGTAAGGACAATGTCATCGACATATAAAAGCAGATAGGCAGTGTCAGATCCTTGATGATAAATAAAAAGGGAGGAGTCACTCTTACTGCTAATAAATCCGATGCGATGAAGGAAGCCTGCAAAACGTTGGAACCATGCCCGGGGAGCTTGCTTCAGACCATAGAGAGACTTCTGTAACAGACAAACATGATTGGGTTTTGAAGGGTCGCGGAAACCTGGTGGTTGAAACATATACACTGTTTCGTTTAGATGGCCGTGAAGGAACGCGTTCTGAACATCCAGCTGGTGAATCGACCAAGAGCGGGATACTGCAATGCTGAGAACCATACGGATGGTGGCTGGTTTAACCACAGGACTGAAAGTCTCATCACAATCAATGCCAACCTGCTGAGAGCAACCATTAGCAACTAATCGGGCTTTATACCGCTCAAGGGAGCCATCTGACCTGTATTTGTGCTTAAAAATCCACATGCATCGCACAATGTTAGCATCAAAAGGACGAGGAACCAGGGCCCAAGTCTTATTTCGCATAAGGGCTCGATATTCATCGAGCATGGCAGCGGTCCAATACGGGTCTTGAAGAGCTACATTGTGGGATTTGGGTAGTGGGGAAATTTGCGTGGTGCTAACGGATAGGTCAAAAATGGGTTTGGGTTTGACAATTCCGGATTGACTCCTGGTTTGAGGGCGGTTGGCGATATTTATGGGGGAGGTAGTGGAGCTGGCAGGCGCAACACTGGAGTGTGGGATGGGGGCAGCTGGTTGGGCTAGATCAGGGAGCTCGGCTGGGCTGGAAGAAGACGGTGGAGCAGCTGCAGGTTGGGCCGGAGCAGGAAGCTCGGCTGGGCTGATGGAAATCGGTGGGCCAGCTGAGGTAACTGGGCCGGCAGCATGGGGCCCGGATGGAGAAAGGGAGAGGGTGGGGTCCGCATCAGTGTAGGGGACAGAGGGAGCAAAAGAAGGCTGCAAGGTGGGCCGGGACAAGTGGGCCGGCAGGGCTGGTGAGGCCGGTTGTCGTGGGCCAACAGGGGAGGGGGCTGGGGTATTTAATGCACGTATGAAAACAGGGGAGATTTCATCGTCGGAATTTGATGATGTAATATAATCCGGGGAACCATGGGAAGGTTTAGAAAACGGAAAAACCGACTCATCAAAAGTCACATGACGAGAAATAATAATTTGTTTTGTGGCCAAGTCTAAACATTTAAATCCCCGATGATGATTGGGGTATCCAAGAAACACGCAAGGACGGGAACGATGTTGAAGTTTGTGGGAAATGGTGGCGCTTTGATTGGGATAACAAAGGCAACCAAAAATCCGGAGGTGAGCTAGAGAAGGTGTAGCATGGTATAACATCCTAGTAGGAGAGTTATTGTGAATAGACGAGGAGGGAAGAATATTGAGGAGATAGCAAGAAATTTCCACGGCATGAGGCCAATAGGAAATTGGAATGGAAGCGTGGAATAAAAGCGAACGCATCATGTTATTGATCGTTCGAATGATTCGTTCGGCTTTACCATTTTGAGGTGATGTGTGAGGACAAGAGAAACGGAAGACAATGCCATGATCAACGAAGAATTTGTGAAATTTGGTGTTGTTAAATTCACCACCCATGTCACATTGGAAGCTTTTGATAGGGAGGTTGAATTGAGTTTGAACAAACCGGTGAAATTGAACAAACAGATCGAACACTTGAGACTTGAACTTGAGAGGATAAATCCATAAGAAATGAGAAAAATCATCAAGAAAAAGCAAGTAGTATTTAAAACCTTCCCGACTCGGGATAGGAGAAGTCCAAAGATCACTATGAATAATGTCGAACGGTGCAACCGAACGAGTTATAGAGCGATCAAAAGCTAACCTATGGTGTTTTCCTAATTGACAAGCATGACAAAGAGAAGTCACGTTGGACTTATTACACTTAATGAAAGACGAACGTCTAAGATAATCTAGAACTGGAGCTCCGGGATGACCAAGACGGGCATGCCAAAAGCTAGACGACTCAGCGGAAAGTGCGTGGTGAGGACGGATGGGAGGACGAGTGATAGGATAAAGTTCCCCGGAACTATTACATCTCAGACGCGTGATCCCCGTGTGTAGATCCTTCACAGAAAAGCCAAAAGGGTCAAATTCCACTGATGCATTATTATCGGATGTGAAACGTCTAACAGACACTAAATTTTTGACAATTTTTGGAGCAATTAGGACATTGGATAGGTAAAGTGGGGATGTGGTGGTGGGGATAGTAGTATCTCCAATACCTGTAGAAGGAACACGCATACCATTCCCAACAATTATCGAATTTAATGAACCATTATGTGAAAAAGACGAGAGTGAACCTGAATTATTCGTCATATGTGATGTCGCGCCCGTGTCCATGTACCAAAAATTATCCGCGGGATTCAATGTCATGGTAGCAAAAGATTGATCCAAATCGGTGGGCTGTGAGGAAGCAGCATAATGGGCCTGTTGCTGAGGCGGAACTGGGCCGGGTCCAAGCAGTCCAGGGGAAAAGGCCTGCTGTTGCTGAGGATAAGGGCAAGGAGCAGATGGGCCTGTTTGGAACTGGGCCGGCTGCCAAGGAAGTGGGCCGCCAGAAGTGGACTGCTGCAGAGGGTACCATCCTTGCGGACGCCAGGTGAATCGGAACGGCTGCTGAGGGTTTCCGCCGCCAGGGGAGCTGCTGGTGCCACCAGACTGGCGTTGCCGGCCCTTCCGATTTCGACCACGCCGGCTAGTCGATTGGTCCGTTGGTGCAGACTGGGTGCCGGAACGAGATTGAGAAGAGCCGGAAGAGGCGGAGCGAGCATCGACCGCTAAGGCTGTGGCGGATGAGTCAGAGCCGGATTGAGACGCCATACGAGTTTCTTCAAGGAGTAATTGTGATCGAGCCTTCGTGAAACTAGGAAGCGGATCAGTTTGTTGAATGAAACTGGCCGCAGCATTGTACTCAGAAGGTAATCCCGAAATTAATTGAAGAACGAGGCGGGTGTCAGGAACGGGTGAACCAACTCCTTTGAGTTGATCAGCCAAGGACTTGAGTTGAAGACAATATGCGTTGATGGAAGCGAAGCCAGATAACTTACAATTTGAGAACTCATGTTCGAGATAGACGGCACGAGTGTTCTTGTTGTCTTGAAAAATGTCTTTGACGCGATTCCATGCCTGAAGTGCAGTATCGTCAGAGTCAAGTATTTGGAGAAGAATATCCCGTGAGACGGTGCTATAAATCCATTGTAGAACCGCAGCGTCGACTTGTTGCCATAGTGAATCATCAATATCCGTTGGCTTGGGAACCTTTTCATCGATATGATCGAGAACGTTGTGTGCTTTTGCAGTAACGCGAAATAAGGTGACCCAAGACGCATACGGAGTGTCATGGTCAAGGACGAGAGCAATATTGTTCTTGATGTTGGATATTCCGAGGGCAGAATGAAAGGAAGGTTTCCGTTCTGCGGCCATCGAGGAAGAGGATGAAGGGGAAAGCGGCGTCGAGGAGGACGACCTTAGGGTTAGAGAGAGCGGAAGATTTTGTTTGAGAGGAACGAGAAGTCTGATACCATGTGAGAATGTGGATGAATTCCCCTTAGGGTTTCCGTCATCAGACGGCTCATATTAATAATAAACGAGGTTTACATAATTACAAATGGGTACCTAATATTTACAATATTTACATAAACTATCAAGGACGGCCGTGCTCTCGACACGTCATCTGCGGCAGAATATAAGGGCACTCCGACTCGTCGTAAAGCGGGCGAGTCAACTCGTCTCTTACCCACTTCCCGCTAAATATGTCGCATCCCTCCGGCGCTTTCCCCACCGCAAACGGCAACAGCTTCTCCGCCGGAGCTTCATGTTTCTTCTCTGCATATGTAAACAAATAACAGAAAAAGAGAAATTCAAAGGATTATCGATTGCTGTAAATGATGAATGAATTATAATTTATAATTACCGATTTGGGAGATTGAGGAAGAAGAAGAATCATGTTGGAGAGAGTGGAAGTAGTTGGATAAGGAGCATGAGAAATTGTCGCTGTAGAGAAGCACGACGAAGACCAGGAAGGTTAGGGATGCGAAGAGGAAGTGTGGCTTTATTGGAATGGATAAGGATAAGAATGTAGAGAGCTTCATCGATGGTGATCTGATTAAAGATGGTTGAAGATGATCGGAAGTCTGTTCAACTATATATACAAAATACATTCCTCTTTTTCATATCTTAACTGTCATATAAAAATACATTGATCTATCCTCCTCTTTTTCGTACCTTATTTTGAGGTTTTAGTTGGATGTAAGTATTGTATCGGTGTGGCAATGAGCTTAAGTTAAAAGTTTGTTTGTTAAGATTTTATGGGGGGAAAATAAGTTATATGTTACAAAAATGATATTGACATTTAACTATAACTAAATTTATAACAACTAACTTAATCTGAAAAAGACTAAAATAAAGGACGTCGCCCGAAATTTTCTTTCTTTGTGTTTTTTTGGATTCTTGGACTTCGGGTTGGATTTTGTTTTTCATTTTTGTACACTATACCAGTTTATAATGGATGTAGAAAAAAAACTTTGATTTGGGTGATTTCATTAGTGCTATATGAGCCTACTGATAAGCCCCCGGATGGCGATGTCATCCGTATTTCCGGCTAGAAGGACCCACAGCATTTTGAAGACGTTTATTATTATTCGGCTATTTAATAATAAGTCTTTTTATATTCGAAACTTTAATTCCGGAACTTAATTCCGTGAATTAAATTCCGACTTTTCATATTTTAGGCTTTTCATATTTGGAACTTAATTCCGACTTTAAACCTGTCATTTATGTTTGAACCTTTGGTTAGCCTCCATCCACTATATAAGGATGGTTTGACTCATTTGTAAAACCATGTCTAAGTTGAATTCAACTATTGTGAAGGGAAAATCCTCTTACTTGGAATAGGCATCACTTCTCCTCCAATCTCCTTAAAGTTCTTATCTTGGATCTAGTCTTTGATCCAAGCCTTTCAAACTCGAGGATCCTTTTGAAGGATCAACCGAATGCTTCCACATCCATTTCTAAGCTTCCGCCGCTCAAGTTCCGGGGGCGTATCACCTACAAAGTCAGATTATTGACATGCTTAATCAAAATCGGATTATTTATAAATGAGTCGAGTTTCACGAACTTAAATTTTCAAACGAGTCGTATTCGGCTCATATATAAATTGAACGAGCTCAAGCCGAGTCCGAGTGCTCGGTTAATATAACACTCGTATAATCTTACTCTAGCCAAATTACCCGAGCGAGCTGATTATAGACATGATTAAACTCGACTCGTTTATAAACTATTGAAATCCGACGAACCGGGATGAATCAAAACCAAACAACTCGACTCGTATAACGAGCTTAACGTTCGTCAAATTGAAGTACTCTTAACGGAAAGGGGAGAATGGGATAACCTACTAGTGTTGTGATAAATTGATAATGGATGGCATATATCCATATGGTGGGAGGTTTGTTGTTAGATGCTAATTATTGTAATTAAGTTTGATGTCATCTAATTTATCCTTTTCTCACAAAATCAACCATACAAATAAAATTTATATAATAAAAACATTGGCTAATGACAACCTACCCTTTAAAAAAGAGGTGGGTTTAGATTAAAAAAAATCAAAATATATATTTATTCTTATGGCATGTAGGATTGTTTTTTTTTTGTTTATTATTGTGTTTATTTCTCCCTTCGTTGAATGGTTAAGGTTTATGTAAGGTGTATATGTATTATATAACATTATTAACCGTTGGTTGACTTGTCTAATAATTTTTTTTTTCACCACAATATTACGACGATAGGTGGTAATTTTGTAATTTTATAAAGGTGCGATGATAACTTTGTAATTTTAAAAATATGTTTTGAAAATGATTTCACTATGTGAGAGAACGTTTCGGCAATTTCATTTTTCCTATGTATTCATCATCTCTCGCAAACAATGATGTACAAGCACCGACATGTGTTTCTCAATTGATTTGTTTGGAATCGACACAAACATTTGTGTTATTTTCAATTTGTCCTTCAAACTCTACATGAAAATAGATAAGTATTAACAAATATTTTAGAGTTTCAAGCATATTTTAAGCTTTAAACATATTTTTGAGTTTAGAGCAGATTTTTCGTGCTACAAGATTCTCCAGAGTTTCATGTTTGTAACAATATATGTTTGCACACAAATTGCTTGCATAGTAAAAATGTCTATGTAAAGAATAACAATAGAGACGTCCAAACGCGCAACGTAGTCAAACAACTCCTCTCGGTCTTCATTTTCATTCAGTCAAGGGGCAATTTTCAGATTTTTTCTTTTGTTGTGTTGTGCCAGACAATAGCCTCATAGCTCTAATGTTGGAGACTTCTAGTAGATTGAATACGGCGATCGAGAATGAGGTCAGTCAGTGATAGGTTAAAAATATACCCCGTAAGTGTGACATGATTAGTTGTAGTAATCGGGGGCCGAATCACATGTACTATGTTTGTATTAGATGTAGCAATAAACAATTCAGATAAGTCAAAGGGGATGAATGAGAGAAAAGAGAGAAAATCTATGCTTTGGAGTTTATGTTATCAAAAGACAAAAGAACAAATTAAAGTGATTATTGAAAAGTAGTATTAGGGAAGTAATCTGAGGAATAAATATACTCACGATAATAAATTAAACAATAACAATGTATTTGAACATCATGAACGCCAATCACAGGAAATATGTATGTAAATGTCAAAAGTAGTTTTTATTGCCTCTCGTTTATAAAGTATGTGCTCAACTCAATCTAAAGATGCTCTCGTAGTTGTAGAAGATAAAAGTCAAACCCTTTGGTGCTTAGAAAACATATAGAAAATCAAAACATGTCACGCTCTTGCCAAAAATTAATAAAAACCGGTAAATCTATGACAATCAGGAATTCTTAGGGTAAAGGTAGTCGACACTCCCTAAATCAAGTTTAATCCTAGTTTGTCAAATAGAACCAATCTGTTTTCGCAGAAAACTTGATTCTTTTCCCAAGGCAAACACCGTTTCTCAACAAATGAAACAAAGGGATCGAACTTGTCATTTGGTTTAGGTCAAGGCCAAAATGAGGTCACTAGGTTAAAACAATATCAGTTGATCTTCATTCAACAATTCATGTACAAATTTATCAATCAATCCATTATCGGGTTCAATCAATCCTCAAACATGGAGAAATTAGTCAGACATGTTGAAATTTGCATTACAATGTATCAAAGAGCAAATAGAAGACATAAATTCAGAAACTAATATGACAAAACATAAAACTTGCATAAAATGTCAAATACCTCAAATCAAGCTTCATAATGCAAAAGATACCATCACCGCCCCGTGAAGATCCCCGGAACATAAATGGCGTGTTTAGTAAAATCAAATTTGTGGTTGTAAACTAGTTTTAATAAGATTTTGGATGAAAAAACAAAATATCCCTAAATAAACTAAAAAAAAAAAAGCACTACGCCCATTTTTAGATCCGTCATTAAAAGTCCAAATTGATGTCATCTTCTTCGATCCACCATTGAAGTAGAACGAGAGAGCTAACAATGGTGTTTTAATTTCCAGGGTTCCAATAATTATCCTTCAACTCCTAGGGTTTCGATCCTTCAATATTTAGAGTTTCAAACATAGCTTCTATCAATCTTTTATTAGAGATTGAGCCTAGTATATTTGATCAATGGAATAAATAAGCCTTTATATTTGTGTATTGATAACACGATTTATGACTTAGGTTTAGGTAATCATTTAGATAGATTCATCACTCATTCATGCACGGTTTAGCACAAATCCGCGACGTTTGCACTCAATTCACGTATTTTGTCGAGATAGACGTCAACACGGACTTGTGCGTTGTTTTGTAGGTATTTCGGGGGTCTTTTGGACATTAACCGATACATTAGAGGGACAAGCCTCATGATGGTACACATCCAAAGCTTTGGAAGAGCATAATTGGAGCAACAAAAGACACAAAGACCACTATTGGTGCAAGCAATGGATCAACTCATGGCTAGACGATCATAGCATGTTTCTGCTGAAGAAAATCGGACCAACTAGCAGCTAAATCGGCCGATTTAATCCTACTGGGTCGATTTTTGGGCCTTTGACAGCTTAAGCCACGTGTCCCACGATCTCTTGTCCGTCCTTGCTCTTGGTGGAGAATATAAGTGGTCCTGCAGGTGGTTGCTGAGTGATAACACGATTTATGACTTAGGATTAGGTAATCATTTAGATAGAATTTTCACTCATTCATGCACGTTTTGGCATTGGTTCATGACGTCTTCGCTAAATTCATGCACATTTCTAGAAAAGACATCTACACTACCTTTTATCGGTTTTGTAGGTAATTCGGGGATCTATTGGACGTTAATCGATACATATGAGGGCCAAGCCTCATGATGGTACACATCCAAAGCCTTAGGGGAGCATAATTGGAGCAACAAAGGACACAAAGATCACTAATGGTGCAAGCAATGGAGCAACTCATGGCTAGACGATCATAGCACCTTTCTGCTGAAGAAAATCGGACCAACAAGCAGCTAAATCGGCCGATTTATTGCTCTGGGTCGATTTTTAGGCCTTTGACAGCTTAAAGCCACGTGTCCCACGATCTCTTGTCCGTCCTTGCTCTTGGTGGAGAATATAAGTGGTCCCTCAGGTGGTTGCTGGGCATCTCTTCTCTCCCACACTCTCATTCACAGCTCATCAATTTGGGGAAAAGATTGGAGGAGAAGAAAAGTTCTCAAGGATTGAAGGAAGAAGAAGAACACCATTGTAGGAGAATAGTGAGGTTTTGAGTGATTTTGAGTTACTTTTGTAATCTTTGATTGAAGAACGATTGCAAGGATTGTTAGGAACGTTTTGAATCTTCATTTAAGAGTTTGTAAGTCTTGCTACTACTTGGATTTTGTTGAGATTTATTGATTTGCTTGCTTATTCTTCATTATCCATCTATGAACACCATGTATGCTTGTTTGATGATTTCGGATCTTGATATGCATATTATTGGCTAGTTTATTGTGATTCTAGAGTGATGGATTGATGGTTATGGATTGGGTGATGATAGGATGGACTTATATGTTAGTTTAGGATGATTTGTATGCACGAAACCCATTCCAGAGACAAAAATCGACATGTTCTTCATCTAGATCGACCGATTTTTATATGATCCATCCGATTTTCTTCTCTGTTGCTCTTTAATTGATAAATATGCATGCTAGGGTGTTTGGTTGTTTAAATCCTAGTGTTTATTAAGCCTAATTTAGCTTAGTATCACCTAATGCTACCAATCTAAGTGAGGGAAGAGATCTACCCGATGATTTCCGACCTTAGACACCTAAGATGATGAATGCTAGGTAGTAGTGAGCCTCGCAAGCCGCTATTGGATTGAGTGTGCTAGTATTATTACTTGAGATTCCCCTATTCCGAGACTTACCCGGTAAGGAGAGGGTTACCCTTAAGTGGCATCTAGTTTGTGTGGAATTCCTTAGTCTAACCCCCTTGAGACCTACCCGGTAATAGGAGTTTGATGCGGGATTAGTGAAGTGAGAGACCTACCCGGTAATTGCTTCCATTAGTGAAACACTTTTTCCCCAACACCGCAGTTTGTCCTTAGAATCCCTAGAACCTTGAGTCCGATGCCATAACCGGAAATCTTGACCTCTAGAATCTACTTTTCTCTCTTGATCATATACTTGTGCTCTGTGTTACTTACTCGTTTGCTAGCTTGATTTGTACACAAAAACCAACAAAAACATTGCATTTTCCAATTTCTTTGTTCCTCATCTATTCTTAGTCTAGATTTACACCATCTTTGATCATTGCTTGACTCGATTTCACCTTAGTCTTTGTGTCGACCTCGGAATACTTACCTTTCTACAAACGTCCCGTACACTACGGGTTCGCTAGGAGTTAGGATAATTATAACGAGTATAAATTTAAGACTTATTGCGTGCACATCACATCTATTCCTAGACGTAACACTGAGCATCTCTCCTCTCCCACACTCTCATTCACAGCTCATTGATTTGGGGAAAAAGATTGGAGGAAAAGAAAAGCTCTCAAGGATTGAAGGAAGAAGAAGAACACCATTCTAGGAGTTGAGTGAGATTTTGAGTGACTTTTGAGTGATTCTTGTAATCTTGGATTGAAGATCTATTGCAAGGATTGTTAGGAACGTTTTAAATCTTCATTTGAGAGTTTGTAAGTCTTGCTACAACTTGGATTCGGTTGAGATTTATTGATTTTACTTGCTTATCTTTCATTATCCCTCTATGAACACCATGAATGCTTGTATGATGATTTTGGATCTTGATATGCATATTATTGGCTAGTTTATTGTGATTCTGGAGTGATGGATTGATGGTTATGGCTAGGGTGATGATAGAATGGACTTATATGTTAGTTTTGGAAGATTTGTATGCACGAAACTCAAACCAGTGAGAAAAATCGCCCTGTTCTTCATGATAGATCGGCCGATTTAGTGTAGAACAGCCCGATTTATTCTCCTGTTGCTCTTTAATTGATGAATCTGTATGATTGGGGTGTTAGGTTGCTAAATCCTAGTGTTTATTAAGCCTAATTTAGCTTAGGATCACCTAATGCTATCAACCTAAGTGAGGGAAGAGATCTACCCGATGATTTCCGATCTTAGGTACCTTAGAAGATGAATTCTAGGTAGTAGTGAGCCTCATAAGCCGCTATTGGATCGAGTGTGCTAGGATTATTGCTTGAGATTTCCCTATTTCGAGACCTACCCGGTAAGGAGAGGGTTATCCCTTAAGTAGAATCCGGTTTGTGTAGAATTCCCAACTTTACCTCCTTGAGACCTACCCGGTAATAGGAGTTTGATGCGGGACTAGTGAAGTGAGAGACCTACCCGGTAATTACTTCCATTAGTGAAACACTTTTCCCCGAACACCGCAGCTTGTCCTTAGAATCCTTAGAACCTTGAATCCTATGTCATAACCGGAAATCTTGACCTCTAGAATCCACTTTTTTCTATTAATCATATATCTTGTGCTTGTGTTACTCGTTTGCCTTGCTTTCTCGAGTTGTTAGTTTGTTTTGATATCTTGTTCGATTTGTGATCTTGCTTGATCACCTAAAAACCCACCAAAAACATTTGGACTTTCTTTTCTTTATTTCTTTCTCTTCTCTTAGATTAGATCCACACTATCTATGACCATTGTTTGACTCGATTTCACCTTAGTCTTTGTGTTCGACCTCGGAATACTTACCTTTCTACAAACGTCCCGTACACTGCGGGTTCTCTAGGAGTTAGGATAAATATAACGAGTATAAATTTAAGACTTATTGCGTGCACATCACACGATCTTAGTGTAACAAGTTTTTGGCGCCGTTGCCGGGGACTAGGTCTAGATTGAGTCATTTTTGTGATTGTTTATAGTGTAGATCTTTCTTGTTGCTTTTGATCTCTCTTTGGTGTGTGTCTTTGCTTTATAGGACATCTCTTACTCTTAGGTGTATGCGAAGATCTCGTGGCAAGGATTTAGCTCCATTCGATCCCGAACCGGAGAAAACCCTTAGATCTAGATCCAAGAGCATCAAAAAGGGAAAAGAGATGGCCGGAAGAGATCTCCAAGCTGAATTGGATGAAGCCTTGGAGCAAATAAGGCTAAGAGATGAGCTTTTAGAGGAAGAAAGGAGACTTGCCAATGAGAGGCAAGAAGCAACTAGGAGGGAGATTGATGAGATTAGGCAAGCCCTTGTGCAAGGGGAGCTTAATCGTCAACAACCTCCACCTCCTCCACCACAACCGCAGCCGGCGGCTAATGTTAGGGTTGTTCCCATTGCCATTGAAGAGCCACAAACCCTAGGGAGACGTATGGATCCGGCACAAAGAGCACACCGTCCGGGTGTGAACTTAGGAGATCCCGCAACCCACAACTATGAGCTCCGCCCTCAAGTTCTACAAATGATCCGGCATAATCAATTTGGAGGGATGGAAGGAGAGTCTCCTCATCAACACTTGATGAATTATGAGATTTTGATGGAGACTCTTAGACCGCCAAGATTGGAGAGCAACAACCATAAGCTTAGGGCTTTTTCCTTCTCTCTTAAGGATAAAGCCTTGGCTTGGTATCAATCTATTCCACAAGGGCGAGTGAGTACTTGGGAGGAGATGACAACCGAGTTTTTGACTAAGTTCTTCCCCCCTTCCAAGACTACCGAGTTAAGAGGGAAGATCAATGCCTTCCTGATGAAGGATAGAGAAAGTTTGTTCAAGTCTTGGAAGAGGTTCAAAGATCTTCTCCTAGATTGTCCACACCATGGCATACCGAAAATTGAGCTATTGGAGATCTATTTCAAGGGACTTGATGAAGATAGCCAATTCAAGCTCCAATCTCTTTCCGGTGGGACTTTTATGGAGAAGAATGTAGATGATGCTTGGGAGTTTGTGGAGAAGCAAGCTCTAGTAATTGAGAAATACTCCCATAGGAAGAGTGAAGGGAGAAAGGCGGGAGCATATGAGGTGAGCGAGGTCACCATGAGCAATTTCAAGCTTGACGCCATCAACAACGAGCTAAAGTCCTTGAGGGAGTTGTGTGCTACAACTTTGAAGAACCAAGCAACTCCTCAAGTGCTCCCACAAGCTAACTTATCTTCCAAGGAGGAGGATGTGAACTACATGGGAAGGGGCAACTACAACAACTACCAAGGCCCAAGGAACTTCAACAACAACTGGCAATTCAACAATTACCGGCCCAACCATAACCATCCCGGGTTTTCCTACTCTAACCCGGATGGAGCCTTGAACCCTCCCGCTTCCACAAGCACAACTCCACCACCAAAAGCTTCACAAGAACCTCCACCCGGATTTACTCAACCTCCAAAAGATAGAACCGAAATGATGTTTGAGCAATTGCTTGGGAGGTTGAGTGGTCTTGAGAGCACCGTGACTTCCATTTCCAAGGCTCAAAAGGTTTTGGAAGCACAAGTGTTCCAAAAGGCGGGTGAAGCACATAGAGATCCGGGAAAGCTTCCCGGAAGAACCGAAGAAAACCCAAGAGGCCAAGTGTTGGCTATTACAACAAGAAGTGGGTTAAGCATGAAGGATCCTTTGCCCAAGGAGAATGTTAAAGGGAAGCAAGTGGTGAATGAAGAAGAAACTTTGCAAGGAGATGGAGGCAAGAGCAAGGATGTAGAGCCAACCTATGTGGCACCTCCTCCATGCAAGCCACCACTACCGTTCCCTCAATCACGAGCAAGAGCTCGCTTGGACAATCACTTTGGTAAGTTCCTTGAACTAATGTCTAAATTGCATATTAACATTCCGTTCATGGATGCCATCTTAGGTATGCCGGCATATGGCAAGTTCTTGAAGGAAATACTCTCCAACAAAAGGAAGTTGGAGGAGTATGGGGAGATAAGGATGACTAAGAGATCCTCGGAGTTGATTCAAACGATGAAGGAGGAGATGCCTCCTAAGCTAAGGGATCCGGGATCCTTTTGTGTGCCAATCGGAGTAGGAGAAGTGAAGTATGACGCCCTATGTGATCTTGGGGCAAGTGTGAGCATCATTCCGCTTGCACTTTGCAACAAGGTTGGGCTAGGAGAGCCAAAGCCGGTCAAGATGACTCTTTACATGGCGGACCGCTCAATCACTCATCCGGTTGGGATATTGGAAGACATTCCGGTGCAACTAGGGAAGTTCTATGTGCCCATAGACTTCGTTGTTTTGGACATCCCGGCGGACTATCCGGTTCCTATCATCTTGGGAAGACCTTTCCTAGCTACTTCCGGATGTCTAGTAGATTGCAAGAATGGGACTCTCTCCTTCAACATTGGAGAAGAGAACATCAAGTTCAAGCTATCCACAATGATGAAAGGGCCAACCCTTGATGAGGATGTATTCAACATAGTTGAAGAAGAGGAGTCTAGAGAGGTTGTGAGCTCAATCTTGCTCAAGGATCCGCTTGAGAGGGTTCTTAGCTCAAGCTTGATGGAGGAAGGAGTTGAGGAGAGTAGCAATGAAGTAATCAAGGCCTTGAATGCATTGGACGAGCTACCAAGTGTTGGATTTGAAGTGCTAGAAGAAGAGGAAAACAGACAGAAAAATCGGACTGCCTGGACTAAATCGGCTGATTTTTGTCCTTGTGCTGAAATTTCAGCCAGTTTTGCAAAAACAGAAACTCAGATTGACCCACAGCCAGAAAAATCGTCCGATTTTTCCTCCTGGGCCGATTTTCCTGAGTCTTTTCAGCATCAACCACTTGAGTGTGAGCAATCATCAAGGGACTTCAAGGAGGCTTCCATGGTTTTGCAATCATCGCAACCTACATTGTATGGATCGTCTCCAACCGAAAAAGGTCCTCCTCAACTTGATCTTAAACCTCTTCCCTCTCATTTAAAGTATGCTTTCCTTGGTTCAAATTATACTTATCCGGTGATTGTGAATGCATCTTTGAATGATGATGAGCTTAATAGATTGTTGAATGAATTGAAACTGCATAGAAAGGCAATAGGCTACACCATTGATGATCTTGTTGGCATCAAACCTTCTTTGTGCATGCATAGGATAATGATGGAAGATAATCATAAACCCTCTATTGAACATCAAAGAAGGTTGAATCCTATAATGAAAGAGGTAGTTAAGAAGGAGATCATTAAGTTGCTAGATGCGGGGATTATCTACCCTATCTCGGATAGTAAGTGGGTTAGTCCCGTTCATGTAGTACCTAATAAGGGTGGGATGACCGTAGTGACTAATGAGAACAATGAACTAATCCCCACTAGAACGGTTACGGGATGGAGGATGTGCATTGATTATAGGAAGTTGAACATGGCCTCTAGGAAAGATCACTTCCCTCTCCCTTTCATTGACCAAATGCTAGAGAGGTTAGCTCAACATTCCCATTTTTGCTACCTAGATGGCTATAGTGGATTCTTCCAAATCCCTATCCACCCCGATGACCAAGAGAAAACAACCTTTACATGTCCATGGGGTACTTTTGCATATAGGAGGTGCCATTTGGGTTGTGTAATGCACCCGCCACCTTCCAAAGGTGTATGATGGCTATCTTTTCGGAATACATAGAAAATATCATGGAAGTGTTCATGGATGATTTCTCTGTTTATGGTTCTTCCTTTGATAATTGCTTGGCTAACTTGTCATTAGTATTGCAAAGATGTGAGGAGACAAATCTTGTCTTGAATTGGGAAAAATGCCACTTCATGGTAAGTGAAGGCATTGTGTTAGGACACTTGGTGTCTAACCGTGGCATTGAGGTTGATAGAGCCAAGAATGAAACGATAGAGAAGTTGCCACCACCTACCTCGGTGAAAGGGGTAAGGAGTTTCTTAGGGCATGCCGGTTTTAACCGGAGGTTTATTCAAGATTTCTCTAAAATTTCTAAGCCTCTCACTAACCTACTAATGAATGATGTTGAATTTGTCTTTTCCAAAGATTGTCTTGAAGCTTTTTGTAGGTTGAATAACGCTTTGATCTCCGCACCTATCATGCAACCTCCGGATTGGAGCTTACCGTTTGAGATCATGTGTGATGCAAGCGATGTAGCCGTTGGGGCTGTTTTGGAGCAAAGGAAAGATGGGCACACTCACGCCATTTATTATGCTAACAAGACGCTAGATGATGCCCAACTTAACTATGCCACAACCGAGAAAGAGTTGCTAGCGGTAGTGTATGCCTTTGAGAAGTTTCGGTCATACCTTGTTGGAGCGAAGGTCATTGTCTATACGGATCATGCTGCGATCCGTTATCTCCTTACCAAGAAGGATGCAAAGCCTAGATTGATTCGGTGGATTCTTCTTCTTCAAGAATTTGATTTGGAAATCCAGGACAAGAAGGGATCCGAGAACTCTGTGGCGGATCACCTTAGTAGACTACCTCCTTTAGAGATTGAGAGAGATGACATCCCGATTGATGACTCATTCCGGGATGAGCAGTTGCAAATGGTGGAAGAGTGCTTGTTCCAAGTGTCTAGAGGAAGTGAGTCATGGTATGCCGACATTGTGAACTACTTGGTGTGTGAGGAAGTGCCTCCCGGATTAACATATGCCCAAAGGAAGAAGTTCTTCAAGGATGTGAGGCACTACTATTGGAGTGAACCACTTTTGTTCAAAAGAGGTCCGGATGGAATGTTTAGAAGATGCATACCGGAGGATGAGGTGGAGAGTGTGATCCGCCATTGTCATTCCTTGCCATGTGGAGGGCATGCTAGCTCACACAAGACATGTGCTAAAGTGTTGCAATCGGGTTTCTTTTGGCCAAGCTTGTTCAAGGATGTGCAAAGCTTTGTGGTAGCTTGTGATGCTTGCCAAAGGACGGGCAACATCTCAAGGAGGAACGAGATACCCTTGAACAACATACAAGAGGTAGAGATATTTGATGTGTGGGGTGTGGACTTCATGGGACCATTCCCTTCTTCATGTGGCAACCTCTACACCTATTGGCGGTTGACTATGTTTCAAGATGGGTGGAGGCAATCGCCTCTCCCACAAATGATGTCAAGGTGGTGGTGCGGTTCTTCAACCGAGTGATCTTCCCTAGGTTTGGAACACCAAGGGTGATCATAAGTGATGGAGGGAAACACTTCACCAATAGGAACTTTGGGGCACTTTTGGCTAAGTATGGGGTGACTCATAAGGTAGCAACACCTTACCACCCCCAAACTAGTGGCCAAGTGGAGATTTCCAACCGGGAGATAAAGGCCATTCTTGAGAAGACGGTATCTAGAACTAGAAAAGATTGGGCTATGAAGCTCAATGATGCCTTGTGGGCATATAGGACCGCTTTCAAGACACCAACTGGCACCACTCCTTACAAGTTGGTCTATGGCAAGTCTTGCCACCTACCGGTAGAGATGGAGCATAGAGCATATTGGGCTATAAGGTGGTTGAATTTCGACCTCAAGGAGGCCAGTGAGAAGCGGTTGCTAGACATGAACGCCCTTGAGGAGATCCGGTTGGATGCTTATGAGAATGCCCGGATCTACAAGGAGCGGACCAAGCGTTGGCATGACAAGCGCCTCATCCCAAAGAAGCATGAGTGAAGGCGACCTTGTCCTTCTCTTCAACTCAAGGCTGCGGCTCTTCCCCGGAAAGCTCAAATCAAGATGGACCGGGCCATATATGGTGAAGAAAGTTTTCCCTCATGGAGCGGTGGAGATAGGAGGAGATCATTGTGGTAACTTCAAGGTGAATGGGCATCGTTTGAAGAAGTACATCCCGGAAGCCCCGGTGGAAGTGATTGCCCCGCTTCACCTTGATTGAAACGCTCTTGAATTTGGTCAAGCTAATGACCTTAAAGAAGCGCTTAATGGGAGGCAACCCATTGGTATATATTTTTCCCTTTTGTTTTTCTTGCTTTTGTTTAATCTCACTCTTGGTGTGCTTTGTTTTTCTTTTGTGTTTTTGGGTGCTAGATCTTGTTGATTGTCATGAGTTATGAGACGCTGGAGGTCATGTGAAAACCTCATGGAACTGTTGAGAAGAAGGTGCAAGATCCGAGCACATGGACAAGGAAGAAAGCACCCAGGAAATCGGACTGTTCATGCACAAAATCGGCCGATTTTCTGGGCAACTGGTCCGATTTTTCCTCTGTAAAGGAAAGTGATGATCTCCAATCAAGCATGGGTGGAGCGGACGTGGAACTTGGACGGCTTGCGGTGCCAAGCGCGGGTTCCGACATCATAATGAACATCAAGAGCTCTCTACCATCCTTGATCGATCATCCACCATCATCATCCAATGAGAACCGAAATACCAAAGCATCACCAATTTTACATTGTGAGGACTCTCTTTCACTTCTTTATTTAGTTTACACATTAGGGACAATGTGTTTCTAAGTATGGGGTGGGGTTTTCATGATCACTTGCATGATTAGCATCTAGGATAGTTTAATTTTGTCACATGTTTCATTATGTCTTGCATTGAACATACATATTTCGAAAGATCCAAAAAAATCAGAAAATTTTAAAAAATTTTAGTGCTTCTAAAGCTTGGGAATGACCCTTATGATAAAAATTGTCTTGTGAATTGGCTATGAATGGCCTTATGTGTCAAATTGATGATAGCATATGTGGACTTGAAGTACTTATTTTGAATCCCATGAATGATTTGTGATCATGAATGTTTGCCTTGATTGAATTGAGTATTGAAAGTCGAAATTGCATGCTAGTTCTTGCACATCATTTAGGAATGAATAAGGCAATTCATCTTTCTCTACTTCTCATCTTGATCATGTTGCTTAAGCACCTCAATTGATGAAAAATTTAACCTCTTTTGACCCATCCGGGAATAGGAGCATGATAGTGTGTTGATGTGTGTGAAAAGCAAGTGTGGGGTGAAGTTGTTGATGAAAGAATGTCATGAATAAGAATGCTGAATTTGTTGTGAAAGTGTAGACAAAAACATAGGTTTGGGGACGTTAGTTTAAATGACAAGTAACTCGGTACACTTCTCATAATCGGGTGTTGGTGCTTTGCCAAAGTCAAATAAACTGATAGTCCTAACGAGCTTTGGTATGTGTGCCCGGTGTGGATGCATCTCGAAAAATAGAAAAAGCCCGAGAATGGCTAATCACCAAGGTTTCGGCTTTTGTACACCAATGCCATTGTCTCAAAAATAAAAGAAAAGAAAGAAAAGAAAATGAAGAAAAATATACACTTGAGGGAAGTTGATAAGAAATTTGAAGTTGTGGTTGTTTAGTTCCTTTCCCGGATTAGCATCACATAGCCTAGAAAATTCCCGCCTAATCACAACGTTTCTTGGCCTTCTATTTTACAAGTCCTTATGACCTACTTGCATGTGTGTAAGACTAAGTGATTTAGATTGGATATGCTCATGATCATCTTGACATCTTCATCTTTACATTTCATTGCATGCTATCAAGTTAAGTGTAATTGTCTTTTCATGTTTTCATTTATTTGATACATGATTGCTTGTCCATTGCCATGAAACATGACTATGAAGGTGATCCAAGATTAGAAGCACAAACCCAAAAAGATTTTGCCATTTTTCTGCATACACAAAACATGCTATCTTGTAGTCTATAGTTGGGAATTTGCTCGGGGACGAGCAAACCTTAAGTATGGGGTATTTTTGATAACACGATTTATGACTTAGGTTTATGTAATCATTTAGATAGATTCATCACTCATTCATGCACGGTTTAGCACAAATCCGCGACGTTTGCACTCAATTCACGTATTTTGTCGAGATAGACGTCTACACGGACTTGTGCGTTGCTTTGTAGGTATTTCGGGGGTCTTTTGGACATTAACCGATACATTAGAGGGCCAAGCCTCATGATGGTACACATCCAAAGCTTTGGAAGAGCATAATTGGAGCAACAAAAGACACAAAGACCACTATTGGTGCAAGCAATGGATCAACTCATGGCTAGACGATCATAGCAAGTTTCTGCTGAAGAAAATCGGACCAGCTAGCAGCTAAATCGGCCGATTTAATCCTACTGGGTCGATTTTTGGGCCTTTGACAGCTTAAGCCACGTGTCCCACGATCTCTTGTCCGTCCTTGCTCTTGGTGGAGAATATAAGTGGTCCTGTAGGTGGTTGCTGAGCATCTCTTCTCTCCCACACTCTCATTCACAGCTCATTGATTTGGGGAAAAAGATTGGAGGAGAAGAAAAGCTCTCAAGGATTGAAGGAAGAAGAAGAACACCATTCTAGGAGTTGAGTGAGATTTTGAGTGACTTTTGAGTGATTCTTGTAATCTTGGATTGAAGATCTATTGCAAGGATTGTTAGGAGCGTTTTAAATCTTCATTTGAGAGTTTGTAAGTCTTGCTACAACTTGGATTCAGTTGAGATTTATTGATTTTACTTGCTTATCTTTCATTATCCCTCTATGAACACCATGAATGCTTGTATGATGATTTTGGATCTTGATATGCATATTATTGGCTAGTTTATTGTGATTCTGGAGTGATGGATTGATGGTTATGGCTAGGGTGATGATAGAATGGACTTATATGTTAGTTTTGGATGATTTGTATGCACGAAACTCAAACCAGTGAGAAAAATCGCCCTGTTCTTCATGATAGATCGGCCGATTTAGTGTAGAACAGCCCGATTTATTCTCCTGTTGCTCTTTAATTGATGAATCTGTATGATTGGGGTGTTAGGTTGTTAAATCCTAGTGTTTATTAAGCCTAATTTAGCTTAGGATCACCTAATGCTATCAACCTAAGTGAGGGAAGAGATCTACCCGATGATTTCCGATCTTAGGTACCTTAGAAGATGAATTCTAGGTAGTAGTGAGCCTCATAAGCCGCTATTGGATCGAGTGTGCTAGGATTATTGCTTGAGATTTCCCTATTCCGAGACCTACCCGGTAAGGAGAGGGTTATCCCTTAAGTAGAATCCGGTTTGTGTAGAATTCTCAACTTTACCTCCTTGAGACCTACCCGGTAATAGGAGTTTGATGCGAGACTAGTGAAGTGAGAGACCTACCCGGTAATTGCTTCCATTAGTGAAACACTTTTCCCCGAACACCGCAGCTTGTCCTTAGAATCCTTAGAACCTTGAATCCTATGCCATAACCGGAAATCTTGACCTCTAGAATCCACTTTTTTCTATTAATCATATATCTTGTGCTTGTGTTACTCGTTTGCCTTGCTTTCTCGAGTTGTTAGTTTGTTTTGATATCTTGTTCGATTTGTGATCTTGCTTGATCACCTAAAAACCCACCAAAAACATTTGGACTTTCTTTTCTTTATTTCTTTCTCTTCTCTTAGATTAGATCCACACTATCTATGACCATTGTTTGACTCGATTTCACCTTAGTCTTTGTGTTCGACCTCGGAATACTTATCTTTCTACAAACGTCCCGTACACTGCGGGTTCGCTAGGAGTTAGGATAAATATAACGAGTATAAATTTAAGACTTATTGCGTGCACATCACACGATCTTAGCATAACATGTATATAAACAATATTTGATCAATGGAATAAATAAGTCTTCGGTTATGGTATTAGAGCATTTTCCTTAACATACGCTTCCGCAAAAAATAAAACCCTAAACCTCATCTGAAACTCTAAAGTTGTCGTTCATCATGATATTATGGCCGACGACAAACAAATACTTGCTCATACTTCAATCTATTACTTGCATCCCTTGGATCATCCTAGTTTGCAAATATGATCTATTCAACTATCCACCGATAATAACGGTGATTGGTCTATTGTCATGCCTCACTCTCTAGCAGCAAAATGAAAATTTACCTTCGTCAACGGCAAAACTACTCAACCAACCACGTCGTCGGACGAATATTCCGACTGGGTTTGTGTTAACTCTATGATATAGAGTAGGATTCTCAAATCCATGGATCCATCCCTACGAATTTGGTGGGCTATTGTGTTAGTGCTCATCTTCTTTGGAAAGACCTCAGGGAACGTTTTGATGTTGGCAACGGCCCACGTCTACTTCAAATACGCGCAGATCTTGCTCGTTGTACACATAATGGTCAAACAATTACGGTCTACTTTAGCCACCGTAAGAAGATAATGGATGAGATAGCATCTCAACATACCAATATGTGTAAATGTGCATGCACATGAGGTAACAAAACTAAAGCCAAAGAAGAGGAAGAAGTTCATCAATTCCTTCTTGGGCTAGTGACACTATTTATCCATCTCTCAGGTCAAATATTGTTGCTCAAGATCCCTTTCCCAAACTCAACAAGGTAAATTCTCTCGTAAATTAAGAAGAGCGTCTAAAAGCTATAGCTCGAGAACGGGACAACCGCCCTAAAATAACGGATTTTTTTGGCAACTTCTCAACACAATTCTCGTACCACTTCACCACCACAAGACCAACTCTTTTGCGATCATTGCACAAGACCGGGTCATACGTCAAAAACTTGTTTCAAAATCCATTGATATCCATATTGGTGGATCGCTTGTAACGGTCCAGCTCCCACTCCACCATCCTAACCGTCATCGACTGGTGGCGCTCGTTGGTCAGCACAGACTCCTCCACCACCAAAGTCACCCTCTCGCGCAACATCTGTGACCATTTCCAAACCATCCGAGTAGGTCAAATTTGCATCACTTAATGCCTTAAAACCTCAGGTTCGTAAAGACATTGGTCTTGCAATTGATGATAGTTGCTGGAAAACCATTATATCTACCTTGAACTCCTACCACTCTCATTCATCCCAATATACTACTTTAGGTATTATTTCGCAGTCTTGGATGCTTGATTCCGGAGCCTCTTTTCATATGACAAAGGGATCGCTATCTACTCTCCAAACTCACACTAGTCACCACATGCCAGATCAAGCTCCCTAATGGAGTTCTAGTCCCAACCGCACATGCAGGGAGTCTACACATAAATGCCTCCCTTCACTTACCCCAAGTATTAATTGTTCCAAGGCTTGATTTTCATCTTCCCTCCTTGAACTAGCTAAATACGGATTTGAATTGTGTTTTTATGATAAGTAATAAACTTTGTGGTATATGTGATCGTATTTCGTGGACGGTGAAGGAAGTAGGTGAAGTTTGTGATGGAATCTATTGCTTCACTGGATGGCAAACACTTCTTCATCACTTTCATGCCCTTACCACTATCGACAACACCATCCTTCACAACCGTCTTGGTCATCCTTCAAACACCAAAACCGCCTCTCCACGTGACATTTGTCTCCGGGTCAAACTACCTAGATCATCTTTTCCTATTAGCATTTATCGTGCTTCTTCTGTATTTGTTTTAGTTCATTTAGATACTGGACACCTTACCGCACCCTTTCCACTTCTAGGTGTTCTTACTTTCTTACTATTTTAGATGATTGTTCTCGTTGGACATGGGTTTATATATTAAAATGCAAAGTCAAAGACATTCCTGTAATCCAACTTTTTTTTATGGTTGAAACTCAATACAATTCTTGTTTTAAAACCTTTCGCAACGATGATGCTAAGGAATTTATTTCTCTTCGACCTTTTCTTCATAGCAAGGGTATCCATTTAGAAACCTCTTTCACCTACACACCACAACAAAATGGGAGGGTATAACACAAACACTATCATATCCTCAATGTCTCTAGAACCCTGATGTTCAAGGGCAATTATCCATTTCTCTTGGGGGAGAATGTGTTCTTACGGCCTACTATCTTATTAATCGTATCCTACACTCACCCTCCATCACAAAACTCCTTACGATCTACTTCATGGCTATCCACCTAATTTGGACCATCTTTGGGTGTTGGGTTGTTTGGCTTATTGTTCCCTTATACCTTAGTCTTCGGACAAATTTTGACCCCGGGGTTGAAATGTGTCTTTATATGAAATTCATCTTCTAAAAAATGCTTGGGAATGTTGGATCTTGATACTCAAGTAATTTTTACAACGCGAGATGTGCGTTTCTACGAGAACATTTTTCCGTTCTCCACATCCACAAATCACCCCAAACCTTCTGACCCCATCCTCACAAAAAACAACAGATCCACCAAATTTTCCTACCCCCCAAAAATCCTTGGCCCCCACAACCCCCTAGAATTTTCTACGGGCCTCTTGTCGCACTACCCCGCAGGACCCCCCC
>BSUD01000007.1:19177085-19288995 GCA_033239045.1 Fagopyrum esculentum
AAAAAAAAAAAAAAAAAAAAAAAAAAAAAAAAAAAAAAAAAAAAAAAAAATTTCGGGACACGTGTCGCCCTGCGGTACGGCCGTACGGCCGTACCGCAATAAAAGGGCCGTACCTGAACATTAACCTTGAAAAGTTTTTAAAATTGTTTATAAATAAGAAAATTATTTTTTGAAGTAATAAAAAAGTTATACAATTTTTTTAGTAAGGAACCAGAAACCAGAAGATGATATTATTATTAGTGATAAAAAAAATATTTTTTTTTAATTTTGATTTAAAAACCTGAAAATGATATGATTCATTCCAATATCTTACCAATTCTAAAAACAAAACTACCTTTATATATTTTTCTATAAAAATATTTCTCAGTCGAATTATTTCTTTTGGTAATAATTGGAATAATATTTTTACTTTTTCTTGAAAGGGAATAATATTTTAATTTTAAGACTAATAAACCAGAAAGAAATTGTAGAAATATTTTTTCTTTGTTTCATTTTAATTGACTATATTATTTATATAATGTACGAATTATATTAAATATAATACGTACGTATAATATTTGAAGAAGTGATGACGTGGAATTGAGGAGGGAGAGAATAGTAAATTACGCGGGGAGGTCGCAGCCGTGGGGTTGCCAACGCCAGTAGAGATAGTCCCGATCAGGACGGCCGTGCTCTCGACACGTCAGCTGCGGCTGAATATAAGGGCACTCCGACTCGTCGTAAAGCGGGCGAGTCAACTCGTCTCTTACCCACCTCCCGCTAAATATGTCGCATCCCTCCGGCGCTCTCCCCACCGCAAACGGCAACAGCTTCTCCGCCGGAGCTTTATGTTTCTTCTCTGCATATGTAAATAAAGAGAAATTCAAAGGATTATCGATTGCTGTAAATGATGAATGAATTATAATTTATAATTACCGGTTTGGGAGATTGAGGAAGAAGAAGAATCATCTTGGAGAGAGTAGAAGTAGTTGGATAAGGAACATGAGAAATTGTCGCTGTACAGAACCACCACGAAGACCAGGAAGGTTAGGGATGCGAAGAGGAAGTGTGAGAGGCGTGGTTTTCTGGGGATCGATAACAGAGTAGAAGAAAGCGGAAGCTTCATCGATGGAAGATGGTTGGAGACTGAAGAGGAAGTGTGAGTTTGTTGTTGAACTATATACTCTCACCAAACTATTCCTCTTTTTCATACTTCAACTGTCGTATAAATACATTCATATACCCATTATAAATAAAAAGGTCTAATTTATCCTTTAGTTTATTGTTTCTTTTTTATTTCCTAGCTTATTTTGGTGTTTAAAGTTAGACGTGAAATGGTTTGGGTTGAGAATTGAGATTGAATTTGGGTGAATAAAAGTTCACACAAAATTATATATTATAACCGAAACAATAAGGATAACATAAATATTCCTAGTAATTATTTTTTGGTGGGGAAAAAGTCGGAGATCTCCGCGCATCTATACGCGTTTTATTATGAATATAAAAATAAGGCTAAGTGTTCCTCAAGCGGGAATAGTCAGACCCCTTACATCATAATTAATCCAGTTTATAACACCCTCGGGAGGATCAGACAATACATGAAAGCATAGAGAAAACCAAATGCAAAATGACTAAATGAGGGAAATAGGGCTCCTAAAATTTTACTTTTGTAAAGTGGGTTCCTAGTATAATATAGGCCTGCAAAAAAACTAATAGGCATGCAAAAAAATTAATAGGGGTATTTGTGAGCTGTAAAGAAAAGATGGATGGATAGGCTGCCAAAAAAATTGAATTTTGAATGACTGTTGGTATTATTTGGAGAGGAGAAAGAGAAAACATTCATTTGCTTTGTAAAGAGAGAGAAAACATATCTACAAAGGAACGAATGAGAGGAAGGAGAAATAGAGGGTGAAACGGAGATCCGCCGGAGTTTCAACGACAAGGAGCACTGTTTCGCCGCTAGGACATTTGGCCACCAAGCCGACACCGAAGGGTGAGCGAGAGATCTAGGATTTCCTTCGAGCGGGAGAGATCTAGGGTTTCCGTCGAAGGGCGAGCGAGAGATCTAGGGTTTCGCCGTCAAGGTTGATACGAGGAGGGGCTACGCCACTGGTTTCCGGCGCCGGGGCCGCTGTCTGATTGTCGTTCCGTCACCAACCCTCCTCTCTCTCACCGTTGTATGCTCCGTCATTGCCGGGAACCAAATCTGTATTTTTTTGGTAAGCTATTTCTACTAGATTTTTGGTATGCATTTGATTCGTTTTAGTAAGTAGTAGTGGGTATGTGTTTGATTTTGTGTGTGCAGTTTGAGTATGTATTATGAAAGAGATTGATTACTTAACGTTTGAATTTTTTGGGTATTGTTTTAAATTGAGTCTATGTGTGTGCATTTTGGGTATTCATTATTGAAGATATGTTTTTGTTGTTTGGGGTATGTATTTGTTATTGAAGATAGGTTTTTTTGGGTATTGATTATTGAGTATATGTGTGTGCAGTTTGGGTATGCATTTTTTAGTATATGTGTGTGCAGTTTTGGGTATTTGCTTATTGAGTGATTGATATGCATTTTTGGGTATTGCTTATTGAGTGATTGATATGTATTTTTTGGGTATTGCTTATTAAGTATATGTGTGTGCAGTTTGAGTATGCATTTTTAAGTATATGTGTGTGCAGTTTTGAATATTGCTTATTGAGTGATTGATATGCATATTTTTGGGTATGCATTTTTTGGGTATGCATTTTTGGTATTGCTTATTGAGTAATTGATATGCATTTTTTTTTGTATTGTTTATTGAGTATATGCGTGTGAAGTTTGGGTATGCAGTTTTGGGTATTGCTTACCCAAAAACAAATGTTGCTACTTACCCAGAAATACAACAGGGGACTGCTTTCAGATTCCGGTGAAGGGAAGGAGAAAGGGCATGCGTTTGGAAGAATTTGAGCTATGGAAGAAGAAAGGACCTGCGTTTGAGGCATGAGTTTATAAATAGGGGAAAAAAAAAGATGCATTTATTGGGCACAAATTCCATGTAAAATGTCCATCAACATTGTCACAAATCAAATCAATGGTTGTCACTTTTTTGTACTTTTTCTGATTTCATCTACTATATAGGAGCCCATTATATAAATTACAAATTGGGAGTCCCTAACTCATAACTTCATGGTGTAAAAGGCCTAAAATGTCAATTCTTCCATGCAAAATAAGCTAAGGCATTCGCGACGTTATTCGTCTTGCGGTAGACATCACAAAACTGGATGCTCCATTACCTTTTTATAAAATCTTAACATCTGAATACTAGACTAATAAGAGGGTGACATCAGGGAATGTCCTTAGCAAGGAACATGAATGTCCTTAGCAAGGAACATGGCTACAAATTGAGTTTGTTTTCAACTCAACTAACCGGCACTTTCCCAAGCCAAAGATAGGCCCTGTAACATTCCTGTGTGGGAACCGTACAAATGCATGTGTTCATGATGTGGAGTCGAATAACTATATAGCGGGAGAGTTGTTGTAATTAGATGTTTATTATTGTGATTAAGTTTGATGTCATCTAATTTATTATTTTCTCACTATAATCACCCATAAAAAAATTGTTATTTAAAAAAACATTGGTTAATATATGACAACCTACCTTTAAGATAGAGGTGTTTATATTTAAAATATATATTCTTATTGTATGTAGGATTATTTTGGCTTTGTCTATTATCATTTGACAGTATGTATTTGAATTATGCTGAACTATGTCAAATAAATTTAAAAAATCAGACACAATATTAATTTAATTTTGACGGTGATGTTTCTTTTGCAAAATTTAGTATTTGTTGACGGTTTTGTGCAAATGTCAATTGAACGGGCCTTTTTCTACAAATAGTCATATTTAATGGGTTGTTTGCGCTATTTACCTTTTTCAATACATCCAATTCATACGCAGGGACGAGTGAGTGGTGAGATAAAATTTAAATATTTTTGTTATAGGTCTCGAGAGCTTAATAATTATGAAGTGGACCAATTTGCCCTTCTTTTTTACCATGATTAATCTTCTAACTTACGGTAAGGCCTACGGATTGGTAGTCATCATCACAAACATGGAAGTGGAAAATTATCTTTGCCAAAATAACAATGAAAATGTTTTAAAAAATAAACTTATTAGGAGGGGGAAAAAAAAATAAAAGGACCCCATAACTTATAACCAGAAAAAAAAGAATAATATAATGAAAAAAAAAACACATGGTCTATAAATTAAAATTGTGACGGTGACTTGGTTTTGGAGAAATGTTCATTAGTTAGGGTTAAAACTTAGTTTTATATCTCAAAAATAATACAATATTCGATTGTAGTAAAAGGGTCTTAATAAATTGTTGGAAAAACAGAATAATTTTTTGACACATCAACGATAAAATCAATTAATTAACAAACACACATGATAACACGATATAGAAGACAAAGAAACGGCCAACAAAAATAGAGAGATCGACTAATCAAGGTAGAAGACAAAAGAATGACATAAACGAATAACATAAATCATGATAGGGAAAACACACTCAACTCGGCTCATTTGTATATATTAGTCGGCCAATTGATCACAGTTCTGCCCGTGACTAAGAAATGAGTTTGTCCTTTTTGGAAGTGATGAGGTCGCAAAGAGGAAAGTAGGGCTCCTATTGACTAAAGGTTGGTCCCGGCCACTTCTCATCAATGGACTCCTGAGTCCTGACGTATACGAAGGAGTGCGGTTCCAACAAATTAACACAATCATGGCAATGCGAGAGACTTGTTTGACGACCATCTGAACGTTACCGTGATGAACTGGATGATCAAATAATGTAATATTCTCTTTACATTATATATAATCCTAACAAAAATTAGATCATTTACGATAGTGATCATGAGTCACGACAATAAAGCCTGATCTAAAATGATTTTGACGATAATCAAAACACAGATTTTGACAATAATTAAAACATGTGTGGTTTTGTAACATCTCGTAAAATTGTCATCCAACATCATTTGAATGAGAATTTGTCATCCAACATCATTTTGACAAATAACTCTAGAGTTACGTGCTCGTACGGGGAAATTTCAGGGTGGATGACCTTGTATATACAACATTTATACGAAAGCTTTAGCTGCACTTGTCATAAAACCTTGTACGTGTGGGGCGATGCCAATTAGAAGCCATGATGATCAATATATTCTTAATTAGCACAAGCGATTAACAACCAATAATATTGTAAGAGGGTTACTTAGTATATTTGTATGTATGAGTTGGCCCAACAGAAGTAGTTAAGAAGACAAACAACACATCTACAATTAGCACAACCATATAATATACGCACAAGTCTAATATATGGGGTTAATAGACGTACCGACGAAAATCTATAATTGTAACTCCAACTACGCTATTCGCGTGCGTAGTTGTTAGGGTCCCCAACTACGCTTTTAGGGAGCGTAGTTGGAGTTCCCAAAAAAATAAAAAAAATCAACTACGCTTGTGGGGAGCGTAGTTGGAGTTCCCTAAAAAAAAATTTAAAATTTTTTTGGAAACTCCAACGCTCCCCAAATGAGTAGTTGATATTTTTATTTTTTTTCTACGCACGCACTTCGCGTGCGTGCGTAGTTATGGTCACTAATAGAGATTTTCACCGGTACATTTAAAAATTACGTAATATATTCTTAATTAGCAAAAGTAGTTAAGAAGATATCATACCCCTAAATAATACGAGATTTTGTAGATTCGTATAAGTATATGATGTGATTAAATGGATAGGTAGAGATTGTATAGTTGAAACGAACATATGATGGTGTGTAATCATTATTGCTTGCCTTCTAAGGGATACATATATATTCAAATTTGGTAAATTGAGTTTACAAGCTACCATGTTTCCTTTAATTTCCCACAATAAAAGATCCTTAAAGATTCTAACACTTTATTTCACCAAAAATAAGGATGACTCAATTGAGATAAAGAACAATGAAATTAAAGTCAACCACAAAAAATGTGTATTTATATTGTAATTTTGTGAAAATGATTAGAGTATCGACAAAGAGTTATATACTTTCTTATCTAATATATAAAATGGAAAAAAAATTATGTAAATCACCTATTTTATAAAAAAATATGTTTATATGGAGTTTGACAGATCCTTCTATTATTTTTTAGTTTTTGTATAGTATGTTCCAAACCGCTTTACCTTTATAATATATTAATATTTTTATTTTATAATAAGATAAATGATAACGATAATTACATAAATCCACTAATTATTTTATATACTTTTGTAATAAATTTGTGGGCAAATTTGGTTAGTAGGCCTTTTTAAGTTTTAGATTTAGTAAGTAGGCTTTTTCTATTTTTAAGTAAATATACCCCTACTTTTTTTTAACCGTTCATCACTAATGAAACCCAAAGTCAGTAAGTTTGTTCTCCTCTCTTCCCTTTCCTGTGGCCGCCAAGCACGTCTCCCCTGCTCTCGTTGCCGTTACTGTTGCCCTCTCCGTATGCGCCGTAGCCATCGTTGCTCTCTCCCTTTTCCTCTACTTCCGTGGCCGCCGCCGCCGCCGTGAGGATGAGACTAAATCTTCTGCTACTGTTTCTAGATCTGACCGTACTCGCCCTCCGGAGACCTCTACGCCACTTGTTCCTCCCAAGAGGCCGAGGAATAGCGCCAATCTCTTACCCTTTTCCTTCGCTCCACTATCGAGTCAACACCACCACCGCCGCCAATGGAGTTCGTTAGTGTTCAATAATATCTTATCTCAGGCACTTCCGACCATCAACCTCTCCAAGAAGGTTGCGAAGCCAGGTACGAGTCGATGGGCGTCTACAAGCAATGTTGTGAGGTTGGCTCTTGAAGAGTTCGGTTGCTTTGGGCGTTTGTAAGCTTGATTTTTCACGATGGTTGAATTTGTTGAGATTTTGTGGTTTTATTGTGTATAATTGTTGTTGAAGGATTTAGACGTAGGAATTTTTCATCCCTTGCAAGCTCAGTTCATCAAGACCACTTGGGAACCTATTAACGTTTGGCTGGCAAGTTTGTTTTGCTTGTAATGTTGTATCCATTCTTCATGATTCAGCAAACTTTCGAACATTATTTTGTTTTGCTCTTTAAACTAGTCTTCAGATACTATATACTTTATTATCAACAAAAAGAAGATTTTATATGACCTTGGTATTACGTATACATATAATCTTGAGTTGTGTGATTTAGTTTCATTTTAATTGTAATGTGGTTGTGCAGGAAGAGGTTTGCCTCTTTTAAATGAAGAAGGTTGTTGATATCCATGTGATTAAACACACTGTTGGGCCTTGAATTAGGTTTTGCAAGTTGTTTCAAGTTGAATATAGTATATCAGTCACATAATTTTTATAAAAATTCTGGTATAAAAATTCTTGCAAGAAATTCTGGTATAAAAATTATAGTATGAAACTCTTGTATAAAAAAATCTGATATGATAATTTCTGCTATGAAAAATTCTGTTAAGAAAATTCTGGTATAAGAAAATTCTGGTATGATAAAAATCTGGTATGATAAAATTCTGGTATGAAATAATTCTGGTATGTTCATTACAGAAAATTTTAAAAAAAGACAAAAAAAAAATAATAAAATAAAATAAAAAACAAAATTCTGGTATGACAAAATTCTGGTATAACAAAATTCTGGTATAAAAATTCTGATATCTAAATTCTGGTATCTAATTTCTGGCATAATAATTTCTGGTATGATAAATTCTGGTATGATAATTTCTGGTATGAAATTTCTGGTATGATAATTTCTGGTATGATAATTCCGGTATGAGAAATTCAGTCCAGAAAATTAAAAAAAATAAAAAAAGGCAAGAAAAATAATAAAAGAAAAAAATTCAGTAATTAAAAATTAAAACTTATACTTATATAACAAATAACAAACATCATTTATTATTTCTTTCTAAATAGAAGGGTTAATAATTTTTACCTACTATTAAATGAAAGTGGTAAAAAATTTGGGGTACACTTTATTAAACAAAAACTCAAAAAAGCCTAGTATGTCAAATTCTCCCTAAATTTGTTAGTAATGTAAATGATCTATATAATATTATAGCAGAAGTCTTCAACGTATTGTGTCATTTTTTTGTGTATTTCGTCACCTGAATTTATAAATCGAAATTTTAACAAGAAAACTCACGGAAAATCCAACGGTAACTATATGTGGGGAAAATTAGGCGGGGATGGGGATTTCCCTACGAGGATGGATACCCGACAAACTTAAGGATGAGTACAACATTTAATCTCCGCACGGGTAAGGGGAAGGCGATGTAGGACATTTGGCTAAACGGCGAAGGGGATGAGTGTGTCACTCCCCAAACTTGCCCCATTGACTAGTGGGAAAGCCAAACAATTTTTAGGGGGGAAAAAAAAGTTATATATATATATATATAACATTTCGCATATTAAGTTAAATTTATATATTTAGATGATAGCTAAATTTATTTTATATGTATAGTTTATTTTATAAATAATTTGTCAAATAAATTAGATAGTGGTTGATGAATCATTGTATTTTAAGATATATTGTATTGATTAGATTAACTGGGTGTTGTTCAAGTAAGGCACATTATTCCGGTACGGCCGTGCGGCCGACCGTGCGGCCGACACGTGTCCCGAAATTTTTTCTTTTAACGAGTAAAAGTAATAGTTCAAAACTTATTATGGAATAGTTCATAGCTTATAAAAGGATAGTTCATGAATTATAATAGAATAGTTCATGAATTATAATAGAATAGTTCATGGATTATATTAAAAAGTAATAGTTCATGGATTATATGGGAATAGTTCAAAGTTTATAGGAGAATAGTGCATAAATTATAACATGGTAGTTCAAACAAATTTTCATTCGTTTCTGGAAGAAAAAAAATCGTTTAAAAAAAAAAAAAAATTCGGGACACGTGTCGACCGCACGGCCGTACCGCATTAATTGAACCGTACCTGAACAATGTACTAGATTAACTAGGAGTGAAGTTAATAATAAACTTCACTTAATCCATATATATTTATAAAAAAAAATAAAAATATATAATAAGAAAGTTTGTTTTGTATATTAATTTTAAAGATGTGTTTCATAAATAAATTGCTAAAATAATATTAGTTGATGGTTTATAAACTAATGTAGAAGATTATGTTGAGTTGATTGTATTAATTAAGAATTAATGAAATAATAAATTTACTTAATCTTTTGAGCTAATTTATTGTATTTGCTTAAATAAATTCATGAAAACATATTGTATTGATTAAATAACCAAGTGTGAATTTAATAAAAAATTGCATTTTAAGATGTTCATTTTCTCTATTTATCAAATGAACTAGCAGAAAATATATATCATATTCACATGAGACAAAATAATATCTAAAGAAAGTAAGGACACATTCCCCTACATCCGTTACACCCTTATTATTTGGCCAAATTCTTTTTATCTACTTTAAAAAACATTAGGGGCTCGTTTGGAAGTACCTGTAATTATTCCCGGTAACGGAATAATTCCGAATTAATAAAAAATTACGTTTGATTAGAGGTCTTTTAACACATAAAAGTAATCTCATCTATTCCATTTCCTTTCTCTACTCTTATTCGATTCCATTGTGTTTCCATTCCACCCTCCAACCAAACGGACACTAAAGTTAACTTAAGCATCTTTAATTAACCTTGCCTTTTTTTTAGTTTTTTATACTCTGTGATTTTTATAGCAAAAGGCAATTATGTCATGACATTAAAAATGATTTTCAAAGAAAATTAGGTGGATAAATGACGTTGCTTGGTCATTATTAGCTTCACAAGTACCTAACCTAGCTCATTAATACAATAAGATAATATTTGTGTTTAGAAATAGCATTAATATGCATTAAACATATTTATGTTTAGAAATAGCATTAAACATATATATGGGTTATGGGTAGGTGGGAATAATGTTATATTGTGGTTAAGCTTTCATAATCGGATATGGGTGGAGGTTAGTTGTGACTTACGATCTCTCACTTTGTTCTTACACCTAAACGATATGAGCTACACTGACTCACCACCTATATTACATATTCATTTACATCATTAACCTAAATGTATCAAGGATAGTAGGATACCTTGCATATAGGATACTAGTCAAATATAATATGTATATTATGTATTATCATACTTAACATTACCGGTATTATAATATTAGTATATACTATATATAGTATCATATAAAAACATATATTACAGTAGGAAGTACAAATTTATATCATTCACATCATATAGACAAATGAACATGTTGAAGTTGATAAGCGTGTGTTAGGTTCAAACCCACTACATAAACTCATCATGTTAAAGTTCGATACAGACAAACCGTAGAGCGGGGTTATGTGCATATGAGTTCACCTGCGTGTTAGTTGCAAGTCCAAACACATAAGACCATCAGGTTTCCATCCTAAAATTAAATGACAGTAAGATGAGTAGCTCACTGAGCTTATATACTAGAACTCGGAATGTCTTCAATTTCGATGTGGGAACATATTATGTTCAACACGCCCTCGGAGTGCAACTAGAGAATATAGATCGAGTTGTATTTGCCCTCATGTTAGGATTGCGAGCTGAATAGAGGTTAACCGCTCTGATACCATGTTAGAGTCAGACATAGAAAGACCGTAGAGCGAGAATCGATGCACGTTACACCCAAACCCAACACATAAATCAACAAGGGTTCATCCTAAAATCAATTGGTAATATGAGGAGTAGTACACCGACTTTATATATTAGTCTCGGAATATCTCACCTTCGATGTGAAAACTTATTATATCCAACATAATCTAAAGTCTATACGTGCACATATGATATTCACTTTGCACGACTACTTCATAGTTCATCCTATGTTTTACAAATTTGCACGAATGTGATGACAAATGTACACAAAATAAATGAATGAATATAATCGTGCACAACCCTATACGAGTATAATATACTTAGACATTAGGAATTTTAAATAGAATTATCACTTGATTAAGGAATCGTGTTTACACTACTAGATTTCTAGCATAGACATGCACAATGGCTATACGTGCATATGTGCAAAGTTTATGTTCAAATGACACGATTGATTATGACAAGTAAAAATCTTACAATACAATAAAAATGTACGAGTGAGCAACGCAATAACACTACAAAGCGAGAATCATTATTCTAACGCACAATTGACGTGGATAGTAAGAGGCCGAAACATGCAAATTGATAATCGTTAATCATTTACATACACACTAACACAAATAAAGAACACGCATATGGTTACTTGTATACAATTTCTTAGTGTATCATGTTATTTAGTATCCCTATAATCAAAATATTGTATCCGATTATATAACGTTATCATACGCACGATAAATGTAATAAATTTATATAATCGATTCCTTTTATAACCCATCAATTAAAGACATCCGAGTTAAATTTCCCTGAGAAAATGTAGAACGGAGGGTGGACCAGTGCTCCATATCAGGCCCATACGCATACCGGCCCAACTGTTTTTGTCTTTTTCTAGGCCCATCGGTTTCTGAACCAGGCCCATTTGCACACCGCCTCAACTGCATGCTCCTTCCAATTCTCTCTTGGGCCGCACGCCCGCACCAGCCCATTAATAGAAAAAGCCCGCCATGTTGTTTGGGAAGTACGTAAAGTAAGGAATTAAGATTATGAGAATTAAAAGAAAAAATAATTTTTGTAATCTAATTTAGTAAGGAAATGAAGAAAATTAAAGGGGTTAGATTATGGAGATTAAGGGCCTGTTTAATTTTAACTTTGGTATCGGAAATGGAGTGAAAACAAATCTAGTTTATACGTATAACTTGTTCATGAAAGTTTTTGGAATCATTCCTTATGGTTTGAAGTAATTGGAGTAGAGTTTGGTTACTTTTGATACATTATAGAAAGACAAAATGCGAGGTAGCAAGTGAATTTTGTATTAAACCACAAGGAATGATTCCATAAAATTTCATAAATAAGGATATACATATGGACTAAATTCGTTTTCATTCCGTTTCTGTTTTCAGAGTTATAACCAAACGGGTCCTAAGAGAATTAGATTATGAGAATTTTGTAATCCTATAAAACTTAGATTAAAGATTATAAGAATTAATAAGGCTAAAATCTCCCTTTTACCCATCTTCTTTTTCATCTCTTCCATCTATAAAAAAATATTAACACGTTTTTTCGTAATTTTACCTACAATCATGTTTATTTTACCACACATTCATTTCACTTATATTCATCTTCATGCTCTTAAACAATTTCATCCCCTTAATTCTTTATCTAGATAATTTTCTTTATTCACATCTTCATTTACGTAATCTTACGTTATCAAACGGTCCCATTATAAAATTTTAGAAATTACGGGAATAAAATTAATATTTCATTAATTCAATGTATCACTGGCCAAAATACGAATATAGAATGACCCAACAAAAGCGTGTAAATTGGTGGTGAAGCCGACACGTTTTGTTCAGCCTTTTTGTTAAACAAATATCAACGTTATTGTCTATGCAAACAAAGAATCAGAATTATCCCTAACATCTCTTTTGACATTCCAAACATTGTTCTTTCAAAACGAATTTGTATATACTTGGATTATAGTAACAATGTTTATAGTATAAAAAAATGAGAAGAATGTGGTTCTTTTAAAGTTTACTTATTGTGGGCTCATTCACACTGGATTCCCACCCAACCTCCCCTAACTTTGATCATGACTCACTGATACGACGAACGCTCATGCCGAGATTTGAATGCATAAAATCGCAGAAAAACACGAGAATTGGTAATTCAATAATCTGTTACTATGTTTGAGTACTTTCAAGTTAGGGTTTGCAGATGTAACCTATTTTTATAGGATGTTGAGATGTAAGGAAAAAGTCTCACATCGATAACATGCAATAAAGTGAACCTATCATATAAGCATCTGGGCTACTCCTCTTATTGCCAATTGGTTTTAGGATGAAACCCCGTGTGCTTGTATGTGTGGTTCGCTAGACGTGCGCCCTCCGGATCATTTGATCCCGGGACGTATATAAGAAAAAAAATATATGAAACAATTTAGTTTATTAGACTTTTTTTAGTTTTGTGTTTACTAACTGTATCCCTTGAGAGAAGATGTGTAGAGTTTGAAAATAAATACAAAAAATTAGGGTATATTTACTTAATTGAAAAATTAAAAAGTCTAGTTACTACTCTAGTTTTTCAAAAAGGCTAGTTACCAAAATTGTCAAAAAAATATTGGTAATTTTCAACGTTAAAGTTGATTTGAGTATAATAATAAAAAAAAAGTCACTTTACATTTTCCTTATGTCCTACCACTCTCAAAACTTAGTTGGATTGTTGACAATTGGATCAATCAATAATCAAACTTGATAATCCAACGTGTTATACTAAGTTACCATGCATGATATTTCCATTCTTGCTCTCATAATTATCCTCTACGTTCGTTTTTTTATTTATTAAAAAAATGAAAAGCAGTTATGAGAGAACTACCTTTACGAGAACACTAAATTTAGGGTCGTTAGAAAAGAGTGTATTGGGGTTCGAAATTTCTAAATGGGTTAATCGGTTACCAACACAGTTGATTTCTCTGAACAAATGTATGACACGGACTTCCTTACAGAAGTGAAAATCCATTATGAAGTCGGATATGATAATCTCGATCACCCAGGGACGACTCTAAAGTTCTTTGAGTACCTTAATAACACAAAGGTTATCACCTGAGGTTGGGGTTTTGAGAGTGTTAGGTGGGAATACAACAGTAACTTTTTTGTAACATATTAGAGCATATGCATCTACCTTACGTACTTTTCTTGCACAACTCTTCCATACTAATTGGATCCACACAAATCCAAATCCCTAATCTTCTACTTATCCTCTTAATGGATAGATTGCCCCTTTGCTTCTACCTTTCAAACACTCGTCACCCCCTCTTTTTTGACTACCGATGCTTTTCATATCAAAATACCCCTTTATATACGTTCGTCCAACACCCATGCATATTCAAACCTTCAACACATAACAAACCAACTTCGATTTACACATGGATTATACGCTATCTTCGTCTTTTTCGACTTCTCGATCCATGAATGATAATCGTGAAGACATATGGGATTGGCTCCATAGCCTCCCACCTCTTCATCAATGGAAACACAACTCCATGTCTATTGCCCTTTGTTCATCTCCTTCATCGTCGTTATACCTAAGTCTCTCTATCTCCAAAATAATTTCTTCTTCTTCTCCTCCTTCTTCTTCTTACCTTATTATGTCAATTCTCGCAAACTTGAGTACTCTCCCAATCTCTTTATGGTCATCCAAGCCCTTCAAACCAAACCCTTCATCACAAACCCTAATCTCACCTGAATCAATCCAAACCCTAATTTTCAACACCATCCAAGACATTCTCAAGTATGGTGGCTTCTCCATGCAACAACTCCCATCCACAATCATTTCAACTCTGTCCCAATCATCCACCACTTTCCTCAAAGAGTCCTTCAATCTCTCCCTCCTCACCCTCGCCTTCCTCGTATGCATCTACGAGGCCCCACTCGACCTCAGACCACACTGCCTCGTCAACCTCAAAGACCGTCTCTTAACCCCACGATCCCAAAACGCGTCCAAGCACCTACTAAGGACGTTGGGCGCCTTCCTCGAGGAGCGTTGGATGCGAACCCTAAATCTCGCAATAACTAACTGGAAAGCGGTTACAACCAATAGCCAGGTCATAAGGTGTCCTTCACCTATGTTTTCGAACTCGGTGTCAGGGTTCGGGATGTGGAAGCTACAGTTTTACTGCCCTGTGGTTGCCATGGAGGTGGAGAGCTCGAACGGCGGCGTGGCTGACGAGAAGTTGATGTTTTCATTGAAGTATCACCAGCTTGAAGGAGTTGTTCAGCTTAACCACAAGGTTGTTGTCACGGACAAGTGGGTTGATGTCATGGTGAACATTGATAATATCAGGTAAGTTCATATTTAATAATCCTTATACTATTTCGATTCTATGTGCAAATTGAATGAATTGATGTCATCGTATAAGGGAATAAAGCAAGAAACTGAAAAGATAACCGAATCAATCTTAGATAAAAAAAAAAAAGTAATATGTTAGAGATGATAAGTTCATACATCGAAAGTTATTGTCCCTTCGAGTCTGGTATATAAGGTCGGTGAACTATTTTTCCTATTGACAATTGGATTTAAGATGAAACCTCATCAGATTTATGTATTGGGTTTTATAGCCTAATACATATGTATGTTTGTACGCACACGATCTCCGCTCCGTTTATATTAAACTTTTATAAACTTCTAGTGAATTTCATGCACGTGATACAATTTTGTTATGCAACTTTGTTATGGTAGAGAATAATACATCACATAAAATATTGAAAGATATATAAACGAGTTATGTCCACTACTTAGTTGAAAATCATAGAGGAAGTTCAATTTACTAGTCACCTCGATCTAGTTAGAATGTCAACATTTGATATGATGTGACAAAGGAAGAGGAAGTTTTAGGTCATTGAGCAATAAAGTCCGAAAAACACAAGACACGGTTTTCCAAAAGAAATTTGTAAAAATACAACACATGAAGATCAAGATTTACCTCTTTCTTTTATTGTTAATTAAGTTTTATGATGCAATTTATATTAGGTTTGTTAGGATAAGAGAGAAAACAAAGCACTAGAATTGATCATCTATTCGTCACGAATTTGTGACAGGATCCGAAAACACTGTCAAACCAAAGTTTTACCCTATATTTTTGTGACGAACATTACAATAATTAGTATGGGTATAAATAGACATATAGGGTCCGTTTGATTTTAACTCAAAAAACGGAAACGAATCTAGTCCATTCATATATCTTTGTTCATGAAATTTTTTGGAATCAATTCTTGTGATTTGAAGTAATTAGAGTAGCTTTTGATTAATTTTGATGCCTTATAGATAGGGAAACAAAATGAAGTAAAACAAATACATTTTGCATAAAACCGCAAGAAATAATTCAAAATAATAAAAAATTATGAACAAGGTACACATATGGACTACATTCATTTCCACTCCGTTTCCGTTTTCGGAGTTACAACCAAACGGGAACATAGTATTTGAAATATAGAAACCCTAAAAGGAAAACTCTATTATTATATTTGATACTCAAACTGAAAATAACAGTTCATATACAATACACTAGACTTCACAACCCGACAATGTTTATATATCAAACTTGTTTATCAATTATCAAATTTGTTTCCTTCTCCCCTCTTTTTCTTAATTTTATATCCATTCTGAGGCGGTCAAATTTTATTTCATTTTCATTTTTATTTTTATTAAAAGAATCTTTGAAACCTTATATTATTTAATAAATTACAATAAAAAAAGTTATATAGAATGAATATATTAAAGTTATTATTAAAAATATGTGAACTTATAAAGTTATCCCAATAAACTCTTTGCACCAGTCAATAAATACCCATTTGTTGAAAACAAAGGAAACCCTAGTGTGTTTTTTTTTTTTAATAAGGAATCTGATTTTGTGATCGAAGTTTCTTTCTATAAGAATATTAGTTATCCAAAAGGGAACATTGCTTTTGACTTATGGTTCTACGTTAAATTTGTACGTAATAGTCTAATAGATATCAATTCTTAACACACGCAAATTCCATATATGCATTTTTATAGACCAAGTAAAGCTTTCGTGGGTATTTTGATTTATGAAAGAATCAATTCTATTTTAGTTCTTCACAACGTAAACGTGACTACTAAACTATTCTCTTAATACAAATGACAGGCTTAGCATAGTGCCACTAGTAAGCGAGGCTCTCCTAAGCAGCCGAGGCGCCGGCACGTCCGAGAAACACTTCCCGTCACGCATCTCACTCCAACTCACACCGTGCCCACCCTCGACCGACATCATCAGCGTGTCCGTGAGCAAATCCTCCGACAACCCATCTCGTGAGATAGGGCACGAGATGGGCTTTGAGGGCTCATTTGAGCCTCCATCTTCCCTAATCCCGGCCTTAAGACTCTCAGCAACCGAAACCACAACCACAACCCTAAAACCATGGAAGTTCGAGGAGTCAGCCCATGGGAATAGTGGAAGTATTAGTTGGTTTCTCCATGATGTGGGAGATGGAAGAGAGGTTTTCTCGTCGAGACTTTCAAAAATGGCGGTTTTTCAACCTAAAGCATGGTTTAGGAATCGGTATAAGAGCGCAAACCGGCCTTTTACGCGGCAAGGAGGAGTCGTGTTTGCGAAGAACGAGTATGGGGATCAATCGGTGTGTTGGAAGGTCGATAAGGGTTCGATCGGGAAGAGGATGGAGTGGGAGCTCAAGGGTTGTGTTGGATTGACATATTGGCCTAATAAACATTGGAGTTTCTATAATGAGACAAGGAGGGCTGAGTTTAAGGAAACTTTGCATCTTACTTTATCTTAGGATTCAAATACTATTATTACACATTGTGTTATTTGGTATGTTTGTATATTCATATTATGGTTTAAAATGTTAGGTTAGGCAAAATTTGTATTTGATTATATTGAAGGGGTGTGTAGTATGTTATTGGAATTACATATTTTTGAAACTTAAAAAGAATGTTTAAATGTGTGTACGAGATCAGCATGTAACTAGCTAGATATTAGCTGTAAACATTTTGGTTGCAGCCCAATAAAACATTACTTTTACAATGTATGTGTAATGGATTTATGTACATCTTAATTATTCCTTTGGTATAATACACCCCAATTCAAATCTTCTGCCCTCTTTATGCCTTACTCTACGTGTCCCAAGTATTAAGGCTATTCAAACGGTTTGGACCGGACCATTTCACTGCTAGTGTGAAACGGTTATGGACTGAAACGGACCGTAATTGTCCGGTTCACCACGATCTGGTCCAATACGGTCCGCTCTTCACCGTTTTATTATTTTAAAAAAAAAATTTGTATTAATGAAATCCGGTCCGAGTTTGGAGCGGATTGGACCGGATACACTTCTTATTCAAAAAAAGTTAAAATGAGAATTAACGGTCCAGACTGGGCTGGACCGGCCGGACCGGATTTTTACAATTACGGTTTAGGACCGGACTGCACCGTAATTTTTGATCTGATCCGATCCAAAGCTGTGCAGCCCTACCAAGCATCTAATTTATCCACGTGACACAATTCTTTTTAATAAAACCAATGTAAAATGTCTTCACCATTAATTAGAGCTTGTTAGTCCATATACCCATGCAACATTAATCTCATGGAAAGTTAATGTTTCTTATGAAGGTGTTGGATGCTCCATTGGTTGCCGTTGTGAGGGCTACAAAAATGCATTTGGAAGAAAGGATGCTGGTGACTTTGCCCTTCTTAAGTTTCCATTTCAAAAATCATGATTTTGGCATTTGTAACCACCCAAGTTCTGAAAACTCGAAGCGCTACGGGTTATGACTGCACAATGGGTCCCGACCCTCAGAGTAGTAACAATAAACGGATCTTACAACAAGACACAAACGAATGAAAACCAAAACTCAATATAAAATCAAAGGTTTAAACAAAAGAACGCGTAAAAGACTCACAACCGAGTTCAAAACAAAAGGGAAACAACAAAAGAAACAAAACCCGATCCCGTCCTATAATGTACGGGAACCCGGCTAACCACACCATCCGGATCACTCATCAGCATTCTGAACCTGTGGAACATCTACAACGACGGTATAAACCATTAGCTAACATTCTACATACTAGCAAGAGCGTAAAGGCACAAACACACATAAGGTAAAGGAAAACACATAGCATGCTTGCACACAACCGGTGATTATCTTTCATTAAGGTTATCCATTACTAATCCAACTTCTGTTGTCACACGAAAATCTGCCGAAACTCGCCTCCGCTTCCGTCTACCAATAGGAATAGATCAGTACTATCCGTTACCTACGAGCCTGGGTTGCAAGAGCACATTCTAGTCTCCTGTAGAACTAGACAAGCGGTCACCGCCCGGTTATCCTACACTTGGGCCAATTAAGGTATCAAAGGGTGAATCCTATTCCGGTTATCCATTATAATAATAATAAACAACACAAGCAAGCCAATACAATCCAACTAATTCGCGGAATGAAGCTAAGTAAGTCCAAGGGACTTACCTCACTCGAAGGTAACACAAAGCTCAACAACAACTCAGGAACAACTCAGTTTCCCTCAGGAAAGGAGCAAGGAAAGCCTGTACGAACAAGCAATACGGATCAGGAACAAAGTGGTTGCTATAAGTCTATAACTTCTAGTCTCAACGATCTCTAAGATATCTCCACAAGCTAAGGGCTCAACCTTAGTCTTACAGCAACTCAGGGGACAAGGAACAAACACAAGGAACCAAGAAAGGAACGAGGGAAGGAAGGAAGGAAGCAACTCACCAAAGACGGGAGTTACTACAGAGCAAACCGCAGGGGCGGTTGGACAGAGGCGCGGGGGCGGCACGTGACAGAGGCGCAAGGGCGGCTCTGTGCAGGCGCAGGGGCGGATCTTCGTCAAAAGCTATTGTCGGGCTTCTCTTCGACATATCTCACAACAGAGGCAACCAAAGTTCGCACTTTTGATTCCAACACGTCAAGACTCAACTCCAGAGAGCCTGAGAACAACAAAGGATCAACAACGGAACGCTCCACAAGAATCAAGGCTCAAGCTTAATCCTTGGAGAAGAAGAATAGAGAAAACGAAGAGGAAAACGAACAGAAGAGAAGCAAGGTGCAACAACACATGAACGATGAAGAACAAGGGAGGAAGAACTTACACGTTCAGCAAGATCACAAGGGTAGGGCTGCAGCACTCTAGGGTTGAAGAAGACGTAAGCAAGAAACGGGAAAAAGAGGAAAAGAAGGGAATATATAGGGACGGGCTGGAAAGATAGACGGAAAGGTGTCTAGGGTTTATAAAGAAGATTAGGAAACCGGCCCATAAGATAGAATATCGGATATTTTATCTATGGAAGGAAGATAAAAGAACGGAAGAAAGATCGGGCACGATCTGTCGTCATCCTCAGGGGCGGATCACCTCGGCCACAGGGGCGGCCTTTTTCACCGCGGGGGCGGTGAAGGCAAAACTGGGGTCTTACAACATTATTTTCCGGTTTTTAACTAACACTCTTTTACAAATCCGGAACTATAGTACTCGGCTGGGCTATTCGCATCTTTTCTTGGACAAGTCATCTCTTCTTGGTGGTTCAAAAGTGAAGGGCGACATCACTCTATGACTTCTCTTTCACTATCGTGAAAAGAATGGACGATGGAGCCGGTGAACAAGACGCCTCCTTTCTGTCGTGATTGTTAATAATGAACCCATATAACCTAGTTTTTTCTAGAAGAACTGAACCCACTTTTCATCATTTTTATTAAAAGAGGACGGAAATTAATATTCGGAAAATGTCTTCCGTCGGTAGCCAATGTTGTACCAAGCCGGAGGTACGGATGACATCGCCATCCAGGAACATATCACTTCCATTCAAATTCAAATAGAAAAGCACGATCGTTGGACCAGCTTACATTCAGATTCAAAGACACAATCGCTATTTGTTGGCCCAACTTACATTCAATTCTTATAAAAGCATGCTCATTAAGGTCCAAGACACGTTTGGCATTCAAATACAAATCACAATATTTAATTAACAAAGCACGATCGACACCCTTTACATTGTAACAACGCGACCATCCACATACAGAGCACGCTTGTCATCTATACACCATGTTAATTTGTCATAAGAAACATATGTTTGACATAATAAAATATATTTGATATTTTGTTCATTCTCATATAAGGTAAGTGTATATCTTACCTCTTAATATAGTCAAGTGAACCCCTTAAAAACTATTAATATGAAGCGTTGATGGTTTTAAATCTTATTGATCTTAGATGTTCTCACTTCTTACTGTAAAAAAGGTTCTCATATAATTATATAGTGTGTGAAAATGATCAACTAATACATTTTTATGATTAGGAGTTAGAACATCTAAACAAAAGTATTACACCAACATATTATGTCTTTGACCTTTTTCAATACTTTCATTTTACATCGCTTTGTTTGTTCATCTACATTTGGCGAACAAAAAAGTAATTTGAAATGAAAAAGTAAAAACTCTAGTGTGCTTTGGATCCGGACAAGTGAAGTTGAGTACCAACTTCATAATGAAGTTGGACTTATATTAGCCCTTGATTAGAATCGAAGGTTGAGATTGATTTTTCAATTAAACTATAAAAGATAATATAATATTACCAATATCATCTAATCAATAAAATTTAATATTCTCCTTGAATTATTTTTAAATGATTTCAAAATATAATTTCCTAAATTATAATTATTCTTTCTTCCTCCATTACCAATTAAAAAATTAATATTATTGTGTGACTATCTACTCTATTTAAAAACCTAAAACAACAAAAATAAGCAATAATTTATAATTTTTTCTCTAAAAAAAAGTGTAATAAAATAAATAGAAGTCTTAGAACTTGCTTATTAACTTAAAATTATCAGGCTGAAATTTTTTAAGAGATTTTTTTTAGATTTAGTAAGTATTTTGGTAAATATCATCAAGGTGAATTAAATATTTTTGTTTACAAGATTAATAATATAAGCTAATAAATGATACTTTATAAAGTGGTTTTTAATTTTATAATATTATAAAAAGATTAAAATAGGAAATTTGACATTTTAATGAATAATATTTTATATTATTATCATAATATTAATAATGAGGACATTACTAATTCCGTGAACTTTAGTATATTATAAATTTGAAGCTTAAAATCTTTTAATGATATTTTATTTTATTTTATTTTAAGAAAATCTTAACTTGAATATCTTAAATGATGAATTGTTATGATACCTTTAATAACGTAACCAATACAATCAATCTCAACCTTTGATTCTAATCAACGGCTAGTATCCATCCCACTTTATCATGAAGTTGTTCCCCAATTTTACCGGAGCCGGATCCGTTACAGTTGCAATGGATATATATGTTTACTAATTAACTTCTAACAATTCCTAATGAACCCGGTCTGATTAGCTAAAATGGATATAGTGTAAATAGTTGTCTATCCTATAACCTTTTACCAATAATTTAGTATGTTTTAAGCTATCTATCTTATATTTTAATGGTCACTACCAACGAAAACAATAAACAATGAATAATAAACAATAAACATCATAATAAAAAAACTAGATCCTGACCACATAAGAATTGCATTTCTTATTTGGTGTGTCATTTGTTGTTTTTCAAACCAAACGATCTCCAACCATCAAGACACCTTAGAACAACGATATCAAGAAATTTGTTAAATATCATAATTGGAGATATAATGTTCCTTATGCAATTTTTCTAGAAGGATAAACCCTAAGGGTCTGTTTGGTTTTAACTCCGAAATTAAAAACGGAATGGAAACGAATCTAGTCAATACGTATGCCCTTATTTATGAAAGTATTTGGAATCATTCCTTGTGGTTTGAAGTAATTGGAGCAGAGTTTGATTACTTTTGATACCCTATAGGGTAACAAAATGTGGGAAAGAAAGTGTAATTTGCACTAAACCACAAGAAATGATTCCATAAAATTTCATGTATAAGAATATGCATATGGACTAAATTCGTTTCAATTCCGTTTTCGTTACCGGAGTTGGAACCAAACGGACCCTAAAACTATACCTCGTTATAAATGATGCTCTTCATCGGCCAGTTTAGCTCGTCTGCCACCTAACGGTGTCTCGTACTACTAGACCCGTCAAGCACCAAGATCATTTTCGGCCCTCTATCCTTTTAGAAAAATGCTTAATAAGGCCATAGTCCAGAGTGTTGACAGTGCTGATTGACAGAGTGACACCACCTTCCACTTTCTTTCAACTAAACTTTGGACGATATGACAAAAATCGTGCAAGCCCAATGGGCCCGAAGGACGTCTTATTTGATGGGCCCACTTGGAGCCCATACCCTATCAATAATCATGGCTTTTGATGGATGAGAACGATGACGTGTAGGTGGTGTAAGCGGATAAGGACAGAAAGCGGAGCACATCCTATCCACTACCTACACGTGTCTCTAGGTCTTTCCAGATTAATCATGCTCTGCGCCCACCTCTATTCGTTGAACCGACATAAACGCGTCATTCACTCATTCCGTTGAATCCCTTTGAAAAAAGAGAAGACTTGAAATTCCATTTATACCCCCACCCTCTCGTCTAACCTCACACGTGTGTAGACATACCCGCACACCAAATGCAATATTTCACATAGTTGCATCCAAATTTAGATATTCAACTAAAATATCTTTTCTTGGCTATATTAAAGATATTTTTATTATCACTATATTTGTTTTTGTTTGAAAATATATTAAGACTCCAAAATTTACATGTCTAAGAGGGTGCTAGAAATATAATAATTTTCTATATTTTTTAATTTTATATTTATATATTAATGTAATTTTATTAATTAAATTTTTTTTTAAAATCAAAGTAATACTTAGACTTTTTAATATTTCAATCAAATAAATATACTTCAACATTTGTATTTATTCTCATATATTACGCACTCTCCTTCTATACAAAACTAGAAAAAACTAATAAAAATCAAATAAATATACTTCAACATTTGTATTTATTCTCATATATTACGCACTCTCCTTCTATACAAAACTAGAAAAAACTAATAAATCAAATATTTCTGGTATAATTTAGTATTTTTGTGATGACTGAATAGTTAAAAGAAGAAGGTCACAACAACTTTCTTATCCTCTTTTACCTTTTTCTTTTTTTAAAGCAGATATTTTATCTCCGCCACATGATTTTGTCTATCTCATCCAAAAGTCTATATAAAGCCCCGTCTCATATCGTCAAACTCAGAGCATCCTTTTTCCAATCCATTTCAATTTCCGGTCTCATTTCTTCACTTTCCCTTCTCATTTCCGAAATCTCAGTCTCACCAATGGAGGTTCTCCGTCACCAAACACCGCCACCACCACCGTCTTCTTCGACGCTCAATCCCAACGCTCCGGTTTTCATTCCTATGGCTTTCTATGACGTCGTCGAGGACTTCTCCGATCAGTGGTGGAGCCTCGTCCATTCCTCCCCTTGGTTCCGTGACTACTGGCTCACGGAATGCTTCGAAGATCCTCAGTCCGATAATCTCTTCCCCGATGAAGACGATCTCCTTCCAGATCTCGAGTACCTCATGAATCGTACGGATCTAAAATTTTTCTGATCAATCTTGGATCTCGGTTGACTGATTTTTCTACATCGTTTTGTTTTTGTTGATTTGGATCTGTATCTTAACTTGATTTCTTGCAGAGGAGGAAGCGGATAAAACAAGATCGGAGAACGAATTGATCTCGACGAGCGCGTTAAGGTGGAACAACTGCAAGGCGCGTGGTAGAGGTGATGTTCCAAGGTTCATCGAGAAAGCGCCGAAGGTCGTGAATATCAAAGTGAGTCCGAGGCCGATTCAGCAACCACGTTGAAAAGATCGTGCCGAGTTCGCCGATCCGAGTTATCGAGTTCGGAATCCGAGTCAGTAGCTATTTGGTGGAATGTTTACTTTTCCTTTCAAATTAAAAATAGGGAAAAAAAAAGGATATTAAATAGAGCAAAAATGGACACTCACTTTTTGTACAGAGGATGAGTGTTTGAAATCTCAGTTTCATTCCTGTTACTTTCATTGTGTAGAAGTAGAAGCTATGTAGATCGCTGACGCTGCTGACTTTCATGTTCAATGAAAATTTCCGCCCTGAATATAATGCAAAAAATAGCGCAACTCCATATCTTTTGTTGGATATATCATGTTGTGTACTGAATCATCCATGTCCTTTTTGAATATTTAATTTATATATTTTTTTGAAGGGATTTAATTATAATTAGTGGATAAGTATGACCGATTATTGAACCACAGCGGCTTTGTTGATGTGGCCCATGTGGGGGAGTGGATAAGTCTAGTGGCGGTTTTGGTTGAAATCTTCGATGCATTGATTGCTGAGCAAATGTAGAACTGTGGGCTGGCATATTTGGGCTCTGATTGGGCCCCGTCTTGATACAAAGGGCTTCGATAAGGTGTGCGGCCTATTGTTTGCATGGCCCCAACTGATTCGACCAGTTACAAGGTTCAGAGCAGTTTTTCTGTAAAGAAAAAAAGAAATGATAAAGGTAGGTTTCTCACTGTATCGGCCTAATTTTTGTTCAGTAAATGGTATATAACTTTTATGTCAATTCGAAGAAATTATAAATTGTGCATATGGACAGTGGCGAGAATGGTTTGTAAGGGGACTAAAATTTCCAAAAAGTTTCGCACATGTTATTTTAAATATCAAGTCAAAATAATGACTAAAATACTATATTAAGTAACGATAAATTCATTTCATAAGTATATGTTAAGTTCATTATTACAAACTATTTTGTTTTAGTAATTGGATAAGAGCATCTTATAAGTTATCATGTTCAAAGTACTTAATTTTAATTCTTTCTTATAAGTTCTCATATTCTGAAACTTAAATTTTCTCAATTGATTTGAATTTTGATATTTTGTATATATTTTACTGTTCAAATAAAAATAACTAAAATAAATTTATGGTAAAAATTAGAAAATATAAATTACATTTAGCTGATTAGATTAATGGAAGAATTGATAATTATTTCCCTTGATTTCAATGAAAGATTTCAATTAAAGAGTTGTTACATCAAAATAAAAATTAAAAATTGGATACTCGACATATAAAGTCCTTTGTTAAACTCAGTGGCGTGCAACTCGAGAGGCTTGCAGTCCGTACACCAGGACTCATCGCTAAGCTTCAATGTATCAACCCGATTCCGTTGTCTTTGAATTAAATTGGAGAGGTGAAAAAAAATAATGTGCTCCAATCGCCTAGAGAAATCTATTGTTTTTTAACCTTAGAGAATTTCCTCCTGCTTAAGAGCCCGATCCAGATGTTCAGAGGCTTCCTGTCCCGGGTATAAGCCGTTGAATGAATCGATGATTTATTAATGATGATGTAGAGGGTGTATATATATACATGAGAGTTGCAGATCCTCTACCGAGATCTTTGAGATCTCTATTTAACAACCTATTATATATCTCTAACAGAAGATGAGAATATATAGTTAATTGTTAACATATTATTGTTTACATTCCCATTCAAGTGAAGCATCATTCTAAGCTGTAAGTTATGTAGTAGTTGCTGAAAACGATGATGCAACAGAGGCTTTGTTAATATGTAAGTTGTGTAGTAGTTGCTGAAAACGATGATGCAACAGAGGCTTTGTTAATATGTCAGCAAGCTGTTCATCGTGGAGACGAAGCTGACACGTAAGTATTGGTTCTTCACTTGTTCACGTACAAAGTGATACACTAGAGCAATGTGTTTCATCCTTGAGTGAAACACCGGATTGACAGATAAGGAAGTTGCTCCCAGATTATCACAATAAATCACTGGGGCGAGGCTTGAAGGTTGATGAAGCTCACATAGGAGTTATTTGATCCAAAGAATCTCTGATGTTGTATCTGTCAATGTTTTGTACTCGGTCTCTGTGGAAGATCTAGCTACTAATTTTTGCTTCTTCGAACTCCAACTCACCGGTGTAGATCCAATGTAAACAATGTATCCAGTAGTAGAAATGTAGTCATCCTTATCACCTGCCCAATCTTCATCTGAAAAGGCGTGTAGGTTGGTTGTTGAAGACCTTAATACATGCAAACCAAGATCAAGTGACCCAAGAAGATAACATAGAACCCGTTTCAGTGCAATCCAGTGTGTCGATGTTGGACATTGCATGTACTGTGAAAGCTTGTTGACAGAGAAGCCAACATCAAGTCTAGTTAAGTACAGATACTGCAGAGATCCAACAAGCATTCGATAATCTGTTGGATTAGGCAGCTCACTTCCAGACGTGCGTTGGAGATTATCAGTTGGTTGTAGTGGAGTAGAGATAGGCTTGACATCACTCATTTCAGCTTTCTCTAAGAGATCAGCTATGTAACGCTTCTGGGACAAGAAAATACCTTGCTCAGTAGAAGTGACCTGAACCCCAAGAAAGTAGGACAATACTCCTAGGTCTTTGAGAGAGAATTTATTGGCTAGTGTTTGTATCAAGCTCTCGAGTCTTGGACTGTTACTACCTGTAATGATTATATCATCGACGTACACAAGTAGATAGAGCATATCCTCACCATATTGATAAACAAATAAAGATACATCTGCAATGGAACTTTGGAACCCTAAACTCAAGAGAAACACCCTCAACTCATTGTACCATGCTCGTGGTGCTTGTTTTAACCCATAAATTGCTTTCTTCAATTTGCAAATATGAAGTGGTTTGTCCTTGTCAACCATACCGGGAGGTTGGCTCATGTAGACATGTTCAGCCAAGGTTCGCTGAAGGAACGCATTATTTATGTCAAGCTGATGGAGAGACCAACCTTTCGACACTACAAGCAATAAAACTATTCTCACTGTAACCGGTTTGACAACCGGACTAAATGTTTCTGCGCAGTCAGCTCTTGGACGTTGATTGAACCCTTTTGCTACAAGCCGCACCTTAAACCTATCAATTGAGCCATTTGGGTGATATTTAACACTATAAATCCACTTACACCCTACCAAGTTCACTGTTGTAGAAGGTGGAACAAGATCCCAGGTCTTGTTAAAACATAGTGCATCAAATTCAAACTGCATAGCATCCCGCCACTCAGGGTTCTTTAGGGCCTGGGTAATGGATTTTGGTTCAATGGTTCTTGATGTGTGTTGGTCAAGAACAGTATGAAAGTTGAGTTTCTGAATAGGCTTCACCACATTGTTTTTGGATTGAGTAACCACACCTTGTCTAAATGGAGGAGGAGTAGGCTGGTCAAGAATGAGTTCAGGTGAGGGTAAGATTGGTTGATCAGCTGTAATTACTGGGTTTTCTAGCGAATCAGAGATGTTGGTCGTAGGATTGGAAGAGGAATCAGTTGGTGTATTGATCACTGGAGGAGAAGAGTTGGAGCTAATGAAAGGGATTCCAATCTGAGCCCATTCTTGAGTAACAACGGAAGATAATGTTTGATTATTTGACATTCGACTATAAGGATATACATCCTCGAGGAACCGAACATGACGAGAAGTGTAAATCTTCTTGGGTATAGGATCTAAACATTGATAAGCTTTTTTGTGTGGCTGAATACCCAATGAAGACACAAGAAATAGATTTTGGGTCTAGTTTATGTCTAGTATATGGTTTTAGCCAAGGAAAACACAAGCATCCGAAGCTCCTCAATTTTGTGTAATTTAGAGACATGTGGGTTAGATTTTGGAATGGATTGGTAAAATGATGTGATGACGATGGTAAGGTTGCCATGATCATAGCCAATGACCAATGATCTAAAGGCATGGATGCATGAGTTAACATAGCTAGACCCGTTTCTACAATGTGTCTATGTTTCCGTTCAGCTAGACCATTATGTTCAGGAGTGTGTGGAGGCGATGTAAGGTGTGTTATACCATTATCACCAAGAAATTGATTGAGGGACACATACTCACCACCATTATCGGAGTATAAAACTTTGATTTTAAGATTGAAAAAAATTTCAACCAAAGATTTAAGCCGAATGAATGTATGTTTGGTTTCAGATTTATATCGAAGAGGATATAACCATGCATATTTTATAAAGTGATCTACCAAAATAACATAGTATTTGAACCCATCGAAGTATTTAATTGGTGAACTCCAAACATCACTAAAGATAGACTCAAGAGGGTGAGATGACACAATCGAAGAATTGTAAAAAGGTAATTTGTGTGTTTTATTCAAATGACAAGAGTTACAATCCGATTGAGAAAAGGAGCGACAACCTAATTAAGCACTTTTATTGAGAAAATGAAAAACTTCTATGGAAGGATGACCCAGTTTGTGATGCATGGAAGAAGGAGAGACACGAACAACAGTGTGAGTCATAAGACATGATAGAGGCCATATATAGACACCATCAACACAAGGTCCTTTAAGTATGGTGGTACTTGTTTGGAGATATTGCACATGGAAGCCATTAGAATTGAAGATAACTGAGTATAAGGAATCATTTGTGAGTTTTGAGACTGAAACAATATTTTTGGTCATACTAGGCACACACAACACATCAACCAAGGTGAGGTGGAGTGGAAGGTATGCAGCAGGTTTGTATGAGGAGGCGGAGTAGATGGAAAGCGTGTAGATGAAGGTACTTCAAGAGTAGGATGTAAGGACTTGTAAGTAGGGCATTGAGCCAAGACATGACCCACTTGGCGACACTACTGACAACGCCCCTTAAAGGGTTTTGGTTGGTTAAATTGGTGAGGTTGTGTTTGTGAATTGTTAAATGAAGAATATGGGCGATGGTTTGGAGGTTGATAAGTAGCTGGGAGATATGCAGATGAATTTGACTTACCTGAGTTTTTAGAAGACCTGGTTTGAACGTTAAAGGCCGTCATTGCTCCTCCAACCTCTTTGTGGTTATACTTCAATGATAGCTTATGATTTATGAGTTTCTCATGAAGTTCATCAAACACGATTGAGGAATCCCTTGCATTTATGGCATGGACGACGGGTAGGTACGGTTCATCCAGTCCCTTCATTACATATCAGTGATGTCTTCAAAGGACATAGGAGACTCGAGGGATGCTAGTAGATTCGTTGCGTTCTGAATGTTCTACATATATGTTGAAATGGAATCAATGCCTTTTTCATGTTGTGTAGGCGTTCCTTGAATTGCTTCACGTGTCCCCTTGACGGATTTCCGTAGGTGAGACGTAATGCCTCCCACACTTCTCTAGACGTAATTGTAGTGGCCACAAAACTGGCAACTTCTGTAGTAAGTGTACCCAACAAGGAGCCAAAAATCAGACGATCTTGACACTGATAGTTTTTGTATTCTAGATTGGGAGAAGATGAGTTTGGTAGCATCTGTTGTTGTATGGCAATTGTTACCCATCTAGGTCATATCCTTGAACAGTGGCAAAAATTGCAGATTTCCAAATAACATAGTTGTGTTGTGTGAGTTTCATTATGTTCGTGAGAATGACAAGGACGAAGGGTTTAGTTTGTTCATGGGGGTTTTCTAGTGTGTTTGTGTATTCAACCATGGTTGTTTGATCTGAAGGATCGAACTCCTCTGATACCATATAGGTTGTTGAATGAATCGATGATTTATTAATGAAGATGTAGAGGGTATATATATACATGAGAGATGCAGATCCTCTACTGAGATCATTGAGATCTCTGTTTAACAACCTAATATATATCTCTAACAAAAGATGAGAATATATTGTTAGTTGTTATAACATATTATTGTTTACATTGGGTATCTACTGCTTCCGCCCTTTCCACCGATTTGAATCCTACGGATTCACAAATACTATCAGCTCTATCTCCCGATACATGTGTTTCAAATTGAGCGACAAATTTTGGTTTATACCTTCGAAGCAACAACCGCATTGATCTTGGGAAACTAGGCTTCACTATTCCGAAGTCGTTCCATATCATACTTATAATAGGAAACTAAGGATGGGACAATATGAGCCACCCAACTCAAGGTTGGGATTTTGGGATCAGCGACACTTGCGAGTCAACAATCTCGTCCTGGGTATCAGTTTCCATAACGTCCTCCTGGGTACTAGAACCCACCACTGAGAATACCATGGTACCCTCTTTATCCGGATGGAGTATCTTCACATGTTGGACGGGATAAAAGAGTTACTGCTATTAACCACCTTGGAACCTAGAGCCACCGGTTTACTCATAAGGCTTTGTTGGAGCCTCTCACCCGTCCTACATCATTCCCGGTCTCCCTACCTTATTGTTCTCTGTCCTTCTTCTTGTGGTTAGAATTAGTAGACCACTCTCGGGATTACACTACATTGCGCCACAAGTTTCCTCTTTTCGGCTTTCTTACCAGTTCCCTCACCAGCCATTGCTAGAGTCTGACCTTGTACCCGAACAACCTGAGCATTATGTGATGAGGGACCATCCTGGACACCAAATATACAAGAACCAATCACTAGATCAAGGTCAAGAAGGATCCGAAAGGAGATGTTATTGTAGATGATCAAGGACCCAAGGATTACGAGCCAGTGAAGAAATGTCGGCCCAAAGACAGAATCTAGGTCGAGATATGGAGCGAGATACCGTGTTTGTCGAGACTTATAAGATCCGTTGAAAATATTATTAGATAGAGTTATCTTCTAGTTATTTTTAATACTTTTAAGCTTTCAAACATTCACATTCTGAAGGTATCTTTTTGGTTTTGATCCTATCTTTTAGGATTATTTTAGTATTTAATTATCTTTTAGAGAATTTATCCTATAAATAGATTTAGATGACGAGATTCATAGGAAGATTTGATTTTATTAATATTTCCACAATATTATGTGAACTCGCTGCTTCGCTTACTAAGATTGTGTTTTATTCATTCTTATTCAATCAAAAGAGAGAGTCTTTGATTGAATCATTGTGAGTCCTTGCTAGGTTGTGCTTGTGTGTGTTAATCTTCTTACAGGTTGTGCTCATGTTCAATTCTAGTCCCTCCTTGTGCTTGTCTTATTTAGAAGACTTGTGTAAGGTTAAAGAAGGGAGGTTAAAGAAGGGAGATTTAAGGTAAGCTCTTCGTTAAGGGGTTTTGACACATAATTAGTCAAGGTTCTTTGCGAAAATACGTTGGTTCGTATCTTCCTATATTTCCATCAATTTCATTCCATATTATAATCTTCTTATCTTCCATTATCATTCCATCAAACTCATGTTATTTGTTTGAAGTTTCATAAATCTCGGCTTGTATGCAGAATCTCGCCCGAGATTCCTACGCGAGATTTGTTATCTGAGACTGTTCGTGGACTTTCAATCTAGGTCGAAAATTGTGGCTTAAACCCCGCATCATTATGGATCTCCCCAACTCTTGGTCTATTTTGCTTGGGTTTCCTAGGGACCACCATCCAGGGTCCGTGTCCATTCACTACACCTTGGGCGACAAGCACCTAAGATTCTCATTCAACAACTGCTTCAACAGGTTTATCCCCAATCTTTTCTACAGTAGGAACCTTCTCTCCCCTTGTGGCCACCTCATTCTGAATTCCATTTTTTCTGTGAACGCAATTCTCCCCAAGATAGCCATAAAGACCACAACCAAAACAGTTAGTATGAATGCTCTCATATTCTAGCTTCAGTCTACTATCATTCAAGATCACTCCATCCTTCAAAGGGCGGGTTAAATCAACTCTAACACAAACTCTAGAAATGCGACCTCTCCCAATCTTCAAAGTGTTCCCATCAATCCTCAAAGGAATGTCGATCGCATAGGCAATTACCCTGGGCATATTGTTGTTATACATGGAGAAGGGAACCCTTAGTTCCAACCCATATGCGAGTGCAAGAGATTATCGATGTGCACATGCCAAATGACAGATCCCACTACTACATGAGCATGTAATGTCCAAACATCTTCCATGGACCGCTCGGTAGAGCTTCTAACATATTCTCTTCACGGCGTGCACACTCGAATTGTATAAGGAAAAACATTCTGTAAATTAATGATATACCATCCACCTATCGGTTTCCATATCAGTCGGATGATCCTTTTGAATACTCCATATGACACCATACGTCCTAGAAGCTTCACCACATAAGACTTCATACAGGGTGCATTCAATACCTGAATGGTTTCCGGATCTACCGTAATAGCAGGGATAGAATCTTCGCCGTGAGGAAAATCAATTTAAACCTTACCAGTTTCAATGAGATCTTCCGGAATCATCGGAAGTTGTCACCATGTGTGGGCTCCAAATAGTATACAACTCTAAGAAGGGGATTTATTTGGCGGTTTATAGGGTCGCTTTGATCCCGAGGGAGGGGTAGGGGTGTAATACAAGCCGAACGAGCCGAGCATCGGCATGCTCAAGCTTGACTCGTTTATAAACGAGTTGAGTCCGAGCCGAGTGTAAATTTTATATGACCTTTGAAATGTGTTCATATTCGGCTCGTTTAGAAAGTGAACTAGCTCGAGCCGAGCTTTTGACAAGCCGAGCCCGCATAGCTCGGCTAAATAATGCTCATATAGTGTTATTTGAGCCGAACGAGCTGAGCTTTACCCGAACGAGCCGAACATTGACATGATCAAGCTCGGCTCGTTTATAAACGAGTCGAGCCCAAGTCGAGCCTTAATTTTGTACGAGCTTTAAAATATGTATGTTTCGGCTCGTTAATAAAATGAACGAGATCAAGCCGAGCTTTTGACGAGTCGAACGTGAGCCGAGCCCGAGTAGCTTGTCTCATATTACAACCCTAGGGAGGGGTTACATCGGCGCCCGGAACAGAAGGTGGTAGAGGTATTAGGTGATGACACGTAACAGTCACCGTCGAATTTGTTACATCATTAGGGTTGAAAGTAACGTCCATCATCGTAAGAGTCGCCGAAAGGATCGCCATAAAGGGAGCGGTCGTGAGGAATTCTTGCTTTTCGGAAATTATATAAAACAATTGGCATTTTAGGTCCCCAAATTGGTCATCTTTGTGTTCTGGGTCCCTATATAAAATAATATAAACTAGTACAATAACTAGAAAATAGGGGCACTATTGGGGTCTAATTGAAATGATGGTGGATGTACAAAATTTAGATATGATTAGACATTTACTTTTCGGATTTCTTGGATTTTGTAAATAGAAAGAGGGAATCATCATATGCTTTGTAAAAGAGAGAAAAATGGATTGGGTATGTAACGAGAGAGGAAGGAGAGAGTGAAAAATAGAAATAGAGGGGATATGGTGAAACGGATATCCGCTGGAGTTTCGAGCCATGATTCCGACGAAGATAAGACTATCATTTCGGAGGCCCACGAGAAAGAGGAGTCCAACGAGGCTTGGTTTCCAACTGCCAGAGTTTCGAGACAAAGATTCCGACGAAGATGAGGCTATTGTTGTGGAGGCCGACTATAAAGGGTTAGTCCGACGAATATTCCGACTAGGCTTGATAATTTTGGAACCAGATCTGTATTTTTTGGGTAGGCTATTTCTACTATATTTTGGGTATGCTTTTGATCCGTTTTGTTTAAGTAGTATTGGGTATTTTATGTTATAAAATTTTACCCAAATTATTGGTACGGTTGGCCATGTGGATTTTATCTTAAAGCATTATATAAGTTTGGTAAAATGTTACCCAATTTATGGGTATGATTATTTTATTGGGTATATGTTTATTTTTTTGTGGTATGTTTATTATTGTTGAGTATGTTGAAAGTGAAATGTTGGGGTATGTTTTATGGGTACCCAAACTTTGTTAAAATAACCATATGTCATTTGATATTGATGTTTGTGTAAAATTTGGGTATGACAAATTCAAATTGGATATGCTTTTAGTATTAAATGTGACGTAAATTGAAGAGAAAAAAATGGATTGAGTATGTATACATTGAGTATGAATATTTTACAAAATAAAATACTACCCAATTTATGGGTATGATGTTTTTTGATATTTTAATTTTTTGGGTATGTTTGGGTATTGGGTATGCGTGTTTTCGAGTATGTTTGTGTAGTTTGACAAAATTATTTTGGGTATGACAGTGACATTTTTGGGTTAACGAATTTTTGGGTAGAAGGTGGAAAAATATGCATGTTTTTTTTTTTGAAAAGTATTTATATTAGTAACAGAAAGGGATTTACAAACTTTACTAACAAAGAAGGTCAGTAGAGAACGAGAGGGGGATAGAATAACATGAGATTATGAGAGATTTATGCCTCTTATAGAGGCCTAAGTGAGAGATTGTTGCGATCTGTCCTTCCCATGGCTCATAGTGAAGGCAGTGGTGGATGTGATGATGTTGTGGGCGCAAGAGACTTCATGAGTGACTTTGTGGTTAAAGATGGCGTCGTTGCGAGATTTCCAGACGACATAGATATATAGTTCGTGATGGTGGAGACAGTGACGTGGGAAGCAAGATCTTTTTTGTTGAGCTTCATAGCGGCAAGCCAAGTCCAAACATCAAGGCTATAAGGGTAGGGAGGTGGGATACGGAGCCATTTGGAGATGAGGCTTAGGACAAGTTTGGAGTAACTGCAATGGTGAATAAGGTGGTCGACAATTTCAGTATGGAGGTTACACAACTTACAAGTCGTGTCAAGGTCAGGGTTCCAGGATTGCATGGTGGTGTGGGTTTGGAGTCGGTTATGACTAGCCAGCTAGGAGATGAAGCTAGCTTTCGGGGTGTTCAGGCCAGACCAGATGGCGTAGGCCGGGTATGAGTTTCTAGGTAAGGGTGGTTTCCAGTGGTGGTTATTTGCAGAAGTGGTAGAGTATTTTCCATTTGGTTTAATTTGATGGTATTACTGATAAAACAGGTTCTGTTGGAGGAGGATAGGATCTCATCCCGGATTTGGATGATTTGGGACCAAGTGTACCTGTGCTTGTAATTGAATCCATAGGTCCAAATAGAGCAGCCTTTTAGAATGTTGGAGTTGATCCAGTTTGCCCAGAGGTTGGATGATCCGTTGGAGTGATCTAACTCGAAGATGAGCTTAGCAAGGCAAGCTTTGTTCCAAGAGAGTATAAAAGTATGCAGGTTGAAAATTGTGCATTTGTGTAGTAGGTGAAGATAAATATCAAACGTCAGAATTGACAAATCAAATGGATGCAAAAATTAGTGGCAATGATTATTTTTTACCTAAATTACAAAGATAGAAAATGTTGAGGCCAAATTAGTAAGTACTATAGCCAAAAGGGCTATTTTCATAAAAGAAAAAACGCCCTAATATAATTAAATTCTATCTACTATTTGAATTAAATCAAATGAAAATGACCTCGTCATTTTGTAGAATTATTATATGAAAATAATCTAAAATGAAATTTTTATATAAAGTAATTTAAATTCAAAAAACTATATATTAAGATGTTAGTAGCTATTATTTACAAACAATTCTGCTTGAACAACTATGAGCCACATGCATGTTGAATTGTGATACAATTTTGCGTAATTAGTTATGATTTGTCTAGAAATAAAAAATGTTTTAGTTTGTCAACATATATTTCATGTTACTTCATACTTCCTAAGCATTCACACGTACCAAATCGTATGTCATCATAAGGTAAATTATATATATATATATTAAAGCTATCCAACATTGGTTATGGCTTCGTGGTAGTTTCTCATCGCCGCGTGTTTGGATTATTTATACCCGTAAATGTTTACTTCTCGTGTCATTTTAAGATAGCTACAAATATTTTAATAAATAATTTTGGTCTACGTAAAATGAAAACGTGCTAATTTTGAACTTTATTGTAATAAAATGAAAACGTGCTACTTTTGAACTTTATTGTAATTAAATGACCAATGGAGAGTATAAATGAGTATGGAGATCGAAGGTTAAATCATAAGCATAAATAAGTCACTACAAAGTCGATTTTGTCTAGTACAAATACAATCAAGCTTGAATATTAGCTCGATATATAGATTGAAATGGAGAATATTGAGAGGAAGAAATGGAAGATTAGGGTTCATGAGGAATTAAGTGGAGCTTCAGGGCAAACGTTAAGAAAGATCCTTAACGAGATCTCGTGCAACCTTAATTCCGATGATGATGATAACAAGCGTAAGGTTATTCATATGGGTCAGGGCGATCCTTCTCCCTATCCTTGCTTCCGCACCTCGGTTGAAGCCGAGGATGCGGTTGTTGCCTCGCTTCGATCCGCTGCCTACAACGGTTACTCTTCTTCCATCGGCTTGCTTCCTGCTCGAGAGTATGATTTCTTCTCTACAACTCTTTAGTTCTTTGATCGAGATCGATTGATTGTGATTGTGTTCGAATTTTGAGTTATAACGTACGAGTAAAACATTTTTGATGGTAGGGCTGTTGCAAAGTACCTTTCCCGCGGTCTTCCGTATAACCTTACAGCGGAGGATGTGTACCTAACCGTTGGGTGCGAGCAATCGATAGAAGTGGCACTCGCGGCTCTTGCGAGTCCGGGAGCCAACATCTTGTTGCCTAAACCAGGCTATCCATACTACGAATCTCGTGCATCGTATTCGCGGCTTGAAGTTCGACACTTTGACCTTCTACCCGAAAAGGGTTGGGAGATTGATCTCGATTCCCTTGAAGCCCTTGCCGATGAAAATACTGTAGCAATGGTCATTGTTAACCCCGGCAATCCTTCCGGAAGTGTCTACACGTACGAGCATTTACTAAAGGTGATTATTTGTCTAAAATCAATTGACAATATAAAGATCTGTATGTTAACATTATATAAACACTTGTTTATAGTTGATTTAATATTAATGTTGATGTTGGTACGTTTGTGTTTTAGGTGGCGGAAATGGCGAGAAAGCTTGGGATACTTGTAATTGCGGACGAGGTTTATGGTCAACTTACATTTGGAGACAATCCATTTGTTCCGATGGGTATTTTTGGATCGATTGCTCCGGTTCTTACCCTCGGATCCATTTCGAAGCAATGGGTTGTTCCGGGATGGAGGCTTGGTTGGCTTGTCGCGACTGACCCTTGTGGTATATTGAAGGAATATGGGGTATGTAAACATTCATTTTTTGAAAAGAAAAATATGTACACATTATATTTATCTTACATTTGAATAAAATCATAATAATATTTGTTTCTTATTACTAGGTTACTGAGTCTATTAAAGGCTTCCTCAGCATATCTTCTGACCCTGCAACCTTCATTCAGGTATCTATATAATTCATTACATTGTGAATTGTCTAATACATCAATACATCAATATATGCATTCATTTCCTGGGGGAAAATCAAGCAATATATATATAATATAATTCGGTATTACATTTTTATATGATATTATACAATATATCATCCTAGAGATATTAGGATAATTAAATAATATATTATGGATTATGTTAGGATTATACATAATCTTGTTATTTCATAGTACATCTTCCCGGTTCTCAATGGTTATCATTTGAGTAAAATACATACATATTGAGAAAATTAAAATTAGAAGGTATTTAATATGTACAATAATTTAAAAAAAATGTATAAAAATAATGGTAATATTTGGAAAGTTGTATGAGAATAGAAGAAAGAGTGTTTTGAACTGTAAACAATAAATAAAAAAGGTGAAATTCTAATTATGGAATGCTGGAGTATTAATTATATCTACAATGACATATATTGTGGACCAAAATTTTAAATCTCGAATACTAATCATTGAGACCAGAAAGAGTATATACTTTTATAATCGCTATAAATAAGCATAATAAAATTATTAATATATATACTTTTTTCTGCACCATTTATATAGATTCTCAAACCCTAACCATATCAGTATATCTTGTCAGGCAGCACTTCCTCAAATTTTGGAGAAAACAACTGATGATTTCTTTGCAAGGATTCTTGATATATTGCGTAAAGATGTTGATATATGTTGGAAAAAACTCGAGGAAATTCCTTGCATTACTTGTCCCTACAAGCCTCAAGGCGGAATGTTTGCAATGGTAAGGAAGCCTATATTATAGACAGTCAATCACGACCTACTAAATTTTAATGTAAATATTTACTTATTGCACACTACTTGATCATGTAGGTCAAACTAGATACTAGCATGTTAGATGGAATCAAAGATGACACGGATTTCTGCAAGAAGCTAGCCAAAGAGGAGTCTCTCATCGTTTTGCCCGGTAAGATTCGTCAATAAAAAGAGTAGTTTACTAACCTTATATAAAGTTATATGTTTGTTTATTATCGATGCGGCCAATTTCATCTTTCCATACGCATATTCTTGATCTTCTCTATGTTTTCACTCTCCGTAGGTGTTGTAATGGGTATGGTGAATTGGCTTCGGCTATGTATTGCAATCGAACCAACCTTACTCGAAGAAGCATTTGACAGGCTCAAAGTGTTTTGTGAAAGATATGCAAAGAAACAATAAGACTCTAGCTTGATTCTTATATTTTAGCTCGACTATGGTAGCAATTTGTAGCATAACATCAAGTCTCTCACTTCCTAGTAGTCGTGTAATTTCATTTATTGTAAAAGAAGGGTAGTTCTTGTAATTTAATTTATAGTTTTCTCAAATGTGTCCTAAGAACCTAGGTTAAAATATTAAGTTTTTGTATATAGTTTATCACCTTTCCTATGGATAAAGATTGTAATATTATAATTTATATCTTTTTTCTTTTTTTTATAGATCTTCTTTTTATATATATATATATATATATATATATATATATATATATATATATATATATATATATATATATATATAACCTTGCCATTGTGAATAAAACAGATTACGGGTTTCAATATATACTTTCATGGTATCAGACAAACAATGTTTCTCTCCTTCGATTACTTGATCTCTCTCAAACACACTTATTTATGGCGCCATCAACAACTCTAGCCATTATCTATCCCTTCTATCTTACCCCTTAGATCAGCCGGGTCTCACCATTTTCCCGGTTATCCTCAATGGTAACAACTACTGGGATTGACAACACAACATGCTAAATGATCTACGTGTCAAACGCAAGCATAGTTTCATTGATGGATCTATTGTTGAGCCAGAACCAGACACACCTGAATATGGTCATTGGACCACTATAAATTCTATGCTAATTGGTTGGATCAATGCCTCCATTGAAGTCGGTCTTCGACCCTGTCTCGCTTCTTGTGAATTGCTCAGGAACTATAGGAAGTTATTCAACAATGCCTCTCTCATTAGGCAACGGACCTCAAATCTTGAAACTCCGATATGATATCGGTGATTGTAAGCACAAGGGAAATCTATAATTGCATATTACAACCGGCTAAGACGTTTATGGGATGATCTTGTGGTATGACTTCCATCCCATTCAAAGTTTTGTTCTCCTTGCACTAAACTCGCATCGATTGAACACGCAGATGAGCAAGTCCACCAGTTGGGATTGGATGATTTGTATGCTCAACTTTGCTCCTTTGTAATCGCAAGAGATCCTCTTCCGACTCTTAATAGAGTTTATGTCCTTGCGGTCCCAAAAGAATGCTCCTAACAAAGTATTATGCTCCTGCCACTGACATCATGGCTCTCGCAGCTCGCTCATATTCCCGTCAACTACGATTCAAACCAAATAAAACAAATATTATATGCAATCATACTACGGTGTCATCTGATCTCAGCTATTCGGACAACGGAAAATGAGTCGTCAACCCCTTCACCGGTAAACCACCGCCTACTCAGACTCATACTCGTGAAGGTAACAACAATGCCGTTAAGTTTTCTCGGGCAAATTCAGCATCTACTGCGGTGTCATCTGATCTCAGCTATTCAGACAAAGTTGCTCTTGACCCTAACGTAGCAGATGACCAGTGGGTTGTGTTATTTAAATTTTTAAAAAACTTTCATAAGGATCTCACGACACTCAATCATGTATAATCTTGGCCCCGTGGATTCTTGACACGAGGCCATCTTTTCATATGACGAGTGATAAGAATATTCTATCTAATCTACAATTGCCTAATGGCGGTCTTTCTACTCCTTTTGTTGGTATTATTAAATTGTCTTCTACATTCACTTTATCTAATGTATTACTCAACATCGGAGTTCAAATAAATTTGATAGTTGTTCTCAAAAATCAAATTTTTTTAGGTTATCCTAACGGTAAAAAAGGATGGCGTCTTCTAGATCTAAACACAAGTTCCGTTTTTCTATCCCATAATGTTATTTTTTATGAAGATATATTTCCTTTTAAAATATCTCCTAATACTAATTACTCTAATAATCCTAAGCATTTTTTCTCACCAAATTTTAACTCTCAATCCTCAAATATTCAATATATATCTACTTTCCCTATGTCAAATATTCAATATATATCTACTTTCCCTATGTCAAGGGATTCTCCTTCTCGCTCTAAAAATTCTCTACAGACTCCATAGTCCAATCCTCTACATCTAATATTCATTTTCCTAGTATACCAAATCTACTATCCTACTCTTCTACACTTATGCCGCATTTTTTTGTCTACTCCCTCTACACAAACTACGGTTATCGCTATTCGTACCACGATTTCGTGCTATACGTACCCGGTGTACGGCTACGTCTCGCGTAGCCGTAGTAGGCAAAAAAATATTTTTTTTTTTTTTTTTTGCCTTATACGGCTGCGCGAGGCTTAAGCGTAATCCTTTTTCCTTAGTATTTTTATGGGAATTTTTGATATAGGCGACTACGCATACGCCATGCATAGTCGTGGTCCTACTACGACTACGCATACGCCATGCGTAGTCGTGGTCCTACTACGACTACGCACGGCGTATGCGTAAAGATGTCCACGGGTTACCCGTGACCGGCGGTAACCCGGCGGGTTACGGGTACGGGTAAGGGTCGAGGTGATCCTTACCCGTGACCCGGCGGGTCGACCCGGCAAGCATTAATTTTGAAAAAAAAAACTCAACGGCTAAAATAGCCGTTGGCGGGTCGACCCGCCGGGTCATCTTCTTTTTTTTTAAAAAAAATTGGTTTTTAAAATAAAAGGGCCAACCCGCTAACCCGCTGGGTCTGACCCGTGACCCGGCGGGTTGGGCTTTTACACGGTAGCTAAAATAAATTCTGTTAAAACCTTTCTTACAATCGCATCCATTCGTCAATGGGAATTACATCAATTAGACGTTCATAAAATTTCCTTCACAAAGGTTTACACGTAGAAGTTTATACAGCCATGCCTCCCGGAGCTTCTTCTCCTAACAAGGATATGGTGTGTCGACTTATCAAATACCTCTATAGACTCCGTCAAACCCCGAAAAATTGGTTCTCAAAGCTTGCTTCCGCCCTCAAACACTTCGGTTTCCAACAATGCTACGCAGACTATTCGTTTTCTCCTACCAGCAGGGCATTGTTTCTCTTCATATTCTCGTTTACGTCAATGACTTAATCCTTGCTGGTAATGATTCTAACTCTATATTTAATCTTAGACAATTTCTTAGCAAATGTTTTCACATGAAGGATCTAGCTAACTTCAGTTCTTTTTCAGGATTAGAATCACTCGCACCCCCAAGAGTCTCTTTCTTTCTCAAAGAAAGTATGCGCTTGACATACTCGGCGAAATTGGTCAACTCGTTACCAAACCAATCTCGTTCTCCATTGAGCCACATCACGCTTATGCTTTGTCCAATAGTAGCGTCTTTCCTGATCCAGACCGCTTCCGTCGCTTGGTCTGTCAGCCGGTGTACCTCACGCTGACTCGCCCGAAGCCGGTGTACCTCACGCTGACTCGCCCGAAGCTCAAATCATCTCTTGGACAAGGTATTTTTCTATCTCACACGAGTAAATTAGAATTGGACTCATTTTGTGATTCGGATTATGCAACATGTCCTCTAACTCGCTGTTCTTTAACCATTTTTTTATGGGTAAAATGGATAAGTATGTAGTTTTTGTAATGTTGTGTATAAACTAGGCATTTGTGGGATGTCGTTGACAAACTAGGCCCCTCCATTAATCAAAAAAAGCTTTATTATGAAAGAAAATAAAGATTCTGCAATCTTTCTCTCTCCTATTTATAATTAATTATTTCCTATATTAAATATGCTAATTGATGTTAATAACCCTTAAATAAGGAAGTCTTCAACAACCTTCTTCCTCAATAGTTTCTGAGATATCACCGTCCTTTTCCGAAAACAGAAGATGACGTTTTTTATTATCCTGTGTTCGGCACCCGTCATTCATACAAGGAGAATTGATCGAGATTTGTGTTCGACTCAATAGAACATCAAATATTCGGTAATTGTTCTTTTAGAAATTTTGATCGTTTTGTTATTTCTTCGATTTTAATTGCTTCATGGTGTTTGGTTGTCAAATAACTGGTATACATAAATTATTTGGATACCAAACATAACGGTAACCCTGTGTACATATTCTATTCATATTCGTTAGCCTAAAAACTGCCCAGATTGTTCTTGAGTTAATTATGAGATCTCAATTGTGTTGTTTCAGTATATGTGCGCTTCTATAATTGTGTACGTAGACTATTTTTTATGTACACATTGATTGTGTTGTTGACTTTAGTTTATGTTTATGTAGTTATATATGCATGGGTGATTGTTTATGTAAACGTTTGTCTATGTTATGTACATAATATAGTATTTATTGTATTGGTATTCTGTTTATGTCCATAATGTATTGTATGTACATATGTATCTATTCAATAATGTGTTGTACATGATACTTTATTTTTTGTGTACATTTTACTTGCTGACTATTAATGTATTTGTAAACATTAATGTACATATTGTACTGTATGTAGATGTAGAGGATGAAGACGGCGATTATTGAAGAAATGTTAAAGATGACGACGGCGAATGTTGAAGATAGGTTGACGAGTTTCAATGGAGTAGATGAGAGGAAGAGAGAGAACTGCTTTTTATATTTGATGATTCATTTTACGATTGATATAAAGTCTAAAAGATTTGTAGAATCTTCCTTATACAATTTCTTTTTTTTGTTAAACGGTTTTAAAATATTTGACAGTTTTTAATAAACATAATTACCTAATTAGCTTAACTTCATTCCTTAATTTTAGCCTATTTTAATTATTTTATTTTTATTCTTAATTAGAAATTTGATAGGGGTCTAGTCAGTATTCAACAAACAAAAAGTGTCTTACGAACTAAATTTTCACTTTTGTTATCATGTCCGGCGAGTCCCCCATATTGTGGAAAACAAAAAACAATCTACCGTATCACGTTCGTCCGCCGAAGATGAGTTTTGCGTTATGGCGTCTACAGCTTGTGAGCTAATTTGTCTCAAATCCTTGCTCAAGTCTTTAGGCGTTTATCATCATTCTCCAATGAATCTTTGGTGTGATAATCAAGCAACTCTTCACATTGCACCAAATCCCATTTTCCACGAATGAACAAAACACATTGAAGTCGATTGCCACATCATTCGAGACAACTTCAACATGGGACAATCAAAACGCATCACATCCGCTCCATCAATAATTTAGCCGACACCAAAACACTTGATCATCAACCGTTTCATCACTTACTCTGCAAGTTGGACATTCGGGACATTCATGCGCCAACTTGAACATATTAAGTTTCTATATATAGTTTATCACCTTCCCTATAGATAAATATTGTAATATTATAATTTATGCCTTTTTCCTTTTGCATTTTAAAGCTATTCTTTGTATATGTAACCTTGCCATTGTAAATATAACAGATTTCGAGTTTCAACCTATTCTTTCATAAACATTAATATATAGTAAATAAATATGATATTATTTTTTCATAACAACTAACAGTATACTTATTATCTCTAAGTTAATGATTAATCAGGAAAAATCCATTTTAATTAAACTAATTTAACGTATGATGATAAACTTTTCAAACCAATTGCATATAACAACTTTAACATATAAAAAATTTACATCTAATGTATAGAAAAAATTACAAAGTTGCAATTGCAATCGCATGGTTTCCATCAAAAAAAAAATTGCAATCACATGGAACCTTTTCTAAATAATTTTTTTTAATTTAACATAAAATAATAAAATTACATCTAATATATAAATATGTAGGTGATGATACGTGTTCAAGTTCTTGTTAAAAAGTAAATTACTAAGTAGCAATACGAAAAATCAAATGCATGAGTAATATCATTGTAGCTAAAACCTGTTATTTAAAAGTAAATTATTTTTTATAAAAATTTGAAAGTATTGGGTTAAATAAGTTTTTTTTTTATAGGTTTTTGTTTTGTAGACCTATCTAATTAATTTTACCTTATATATAATTTCTGTCTAGATGAAAGGAATTGGATTAAATAGGATATATTTAGTAAATGAGTTTATGTTATGGGTACTCTTGAATAAACGTGGATTTAAATCTTGACATGTATTTGACCTCTTGTTCTTCTTCCTCGATGTCGTTGATGAGCCATTGACATTATCAACATTTACCTTTTCGGAACAAGTACTGATGTTATGGTCATTCCTCTTGCAAATGCCGCACACTCTAACTTGTTTTGCTAACTATTTTCCGCCTCTTGCTCGCTTTGTCTAGGGACGACCTTTTTGTTGTTGGAGTTGGAGGATATCCAACAACATCACTCATAGCTTTAGTAATATTGAAAATACTCGATATTTCAACAATAGAGGTTTCTTCGTTCAGAACTAAACCAACTTCATAGCTACGGTATTCATCACAGTACCAACGCAAGTGCAAAGCTTGTAAGCATTTTATATTCTTGTTCCTTTATAGGGGACACATTTCTCAAATATGCCCGGCAAAGTATTCTCAAAATTCAAAGTTCTTACTATCCCAAAAACCTTATACTTTTGAGGATGTAGCTCCTTGAAATGTTGCAATATGAATATTTTAGGACTCTCTTCACATACCATGTTTTGAGTTGCCTTCTCAAACTCATCTTGAAACTTTTTGAAAGCAAATCTTGTAAGAATTTGATGTCTTGTTCCTCTATACAATACAGGGGGACAAAGTTTTACAAACATGACCCTTTATATGTATCAAACATATACAGTTTGTTGTAATTTTGTATGACCAATGTCCTCAACGGCAAGATCCATCTTTTAAAATGGCATACTTATTTGATCGGTTGGGTTAAAAATGAAGGGTTTGAAATAAATCTCTTCAAAAAAACAGATACTCTCAAATGTGTTGTTGACATATCACCCAAAAAATGTTGGCGTAATTACGCTAGGATCCAATATTGATTCACCTTGTATAGATCAATTACATGTTTATTTCCTTGGAGATTGAACTTTAAAACCATAAGACATCATTCTTTTTAAAAATCATCACGGTTGTCAAGTATGCATTATAGAAATTAGCACACCAATTTAAGTATAAATGCTTGCTTGCAAACTGAAGGGGAGTCACCCACAAAAATTTTCATTTATATGCCATATACAAAAATCTTGCTTTGTAAGTGGCATTTCAATGGAAATGGCTTGGGTCAGCAAGTAACCTACTAAAGGTAATAATGTTGAAAAATAAAGGGTATCGATAATATAAATTTATTTAATAAATATATTTTCATTGAGCACAATTCTTTTTATCTAGGAAAAATTATATATGAGATAAAATTAGAGGAACTTATAAAATAAAAGCCTATAAAAAAATATATTTAATCCAATTCTTGTAAAAATAAACATGATACAGTTACCTTCAGTAGCCAACAAGTTATAGCCACTTTTCATTTCAAAGGAGAGCACAACTAAACATGATAGTCCTGAAGGTTTATTAGATGCTTTAAGCGAAATTTCAGATCATATCTAAACATCTAATCGTATGATCTACAAGCACAATTGATAGGCAACGATTTACTGTTCATAGAAAATACCTGTTGATGCGTGAACCGGATCTGATCGCGAAGGAACGAAAGAGATGAGAGCCCCACGTGTTGCTCCTCTAGTTGGTTCACACGAGCCCGGTCAAGATCGCCTTTGGTTTCGACTGCTAGGACGAAGATCGCAAAGCGTGCAATCGAATTGCTTCGGATGAAGATGGTAGTCAACCCTCTAACAACCAAAAACAAAACCAACGTTTGGCTTTTTTTTCTTCTTTTGCTCTCTTTTGGGTCTCTCTATATTCCCTTGGATTCCAGGTGATGAGAGATGTTTCTCTTTTATTAGGAGGAGGGATCTTTCTTACTAATTAGGAGGAGGGAGTTACAAAATGTGTAACTCCTCTAATTAACCTCCCTAATTAATATCCACTAATTAATTATTTCACAAATAAATAATATGGATATATTAATAATATACAATATATATATATATATATATATATATATATATATATATATACACATTAATTTTCAACCATCATTCCCGTTGATCTAGTCCGTCAACTCAAAGTGTGTGACCGCATAGGACCCATTTATAATAGTTATGGGTTTAACTCGTTTAAGCCCATTAATCGTAGTTGGCTTCTAGCAAAGCACTACGACTCCTAAAATAATCGGATTGAATTATCTCCGTTAATTGTCCTATTCCAAGTTTAGTCATTGCACATTAAATTAAAGGACACAATTCCTTCAATCTCCCACTTGTCCTTAAACAAGTGTGCAATATAAGATACCTTTGTCTCTTAATGTCTTATTTGACGATATGGTGACATTCATATCTAATGTCAAATGTGTTTCTTGAGCTCTGAGTTTGAACTGTCAATTAAACGGATGATTACAAATAATTCATTCGAGCATGGCCATGCATTTTCAGTTCTCGCTCTTCAAGTGGTCGAGACACCAATCCTGTTCAATGTATCACAGTATACACGAACCAGGAGGACTTCTCCAATCTTGTATGACTATGGCTCCCACTCAACTTTTGGCAATCCTAACTATTGCCTTTATAACTCCCTTTTACGGAAAGCGTTTAACAGTGTCAAAGAAATATCAATCATCAAGTGAGACCACAACATACTCATGTCTGAGGAATCTACTAATCATGGGTTAACTTAAGACTCTACAATCTCTTTTAGAGAGTCTTAAGGTGGGTCAGTCTTACATGTATCATCCATACATATATATGTAAATGACTAGACATCTCCATGTCCCTAAATCCCATGAAACCTGGCTCTATTAGTCAACTTACAATATAGTTACTAATTAAATCATCCATGTCCATTTGATGATTTCGAACTATAGACTTTTTCAATAATTCAAAACTTCATTTCACTTAATGGGGTTTCATTCACCAGAACACTTAAAGTGATCCCATTTGTTAATAATGAATTATTTGGACATATTATTCAATATCGATCAAAACAATATATAAATAAGGATGAAATATCATATATCATAAAATCATCAAGTCAAACATAAAACTAGTGTCCAACACTCATAAATACACAATGTAATATAAAAGCAAAATCAAAGCCATTCTCCAATGTGCTTGAGACCCTTAGCCCTAGTGTGACTCTCATGCTTGGGCCTAGGCATAGGCTTGGTCAATGGATTTGCAATGTTGTCATCAGTATGCACCTTACACATCCTAATGTCACCCTCAGTGATGATGCGTCGAATAAGGTGATACTTCCTCATAACGTGTCTGGATTTGGAGCTTGAACTCGGTTCTTTTGCTTGGGCTATGACACCATTGTTGTCACAATAGATGTCGATAGGCATTGAAATACTAGGAACAATACCGAGTTCATCCAGGAACTTCCTCATCCAAACAGCCTCCTTTGCTGCTTCACTAGCAGCAATGTACTCAGCCTCTGTTATAGAATATGCTACTGTGTCCTGCTTGGAGATCTTCCAGCTCACAGCTCCTCCGTTAAGGATGAAGATATAACCCGATTGAGACTCAAAGCCATCTCGGTCAGTCTAAAAGCTTGCATCAGTATAGCCTTGTACGATCAATTTTTCATCTCCCCCATATACTAAGAAATTATCCTTGGTCCTTCTCAAGTACTTTAGGATATTCTTAGCTGCACTCCAGTGTACTTCTCCAGGACTTGATTGGTATCTGCTACATGCTCAAAGCATACGCAACATCAGGACGTGTACATACCATGACATACATGATAGATCCTATAGCAGAAGCATATGGGATCTGGTTCATCTTCTCAAGCTCAGCAGGTGTTTTAGGACACTACTTCTTGCTGAGATATACACCATGTTGCATGGGTAAAAACCCCTTCATGGAATCCTGCATCTTGAATCTGTTAAGAATATTATCAATATAAGTTCCTTGACTCAATCCAAGCAGCCTCTTAGATCTATCTCAGTAGATCTTAATTCCAAGTATGTACTCGGCATTTCCTAAGTCTTTCATTGAGAAACATTTCTTCAGCCATTTCTTTACGGACTCTAGCATCGGAATGTCATTCTCAATAAGTAGTATGTCATCCACATACAAGACTAAGAAGGCTACATTACTCCCACTAAACTTCTTGTAAACACAAGGATCCTCTTCACATCTAATGAAATCAAACTCTTTGATCTTTTCATCAAATCAAAAGTTCCAACTCCTGGATGCTTGCTTAAGTCCATAAATGGACTTCTTAAGCTTGCATACCTTCCCAACATCATTTGGATATTCAAAACCTTCAGGATGTGTCATGTACACATCTTCTTCCAAAAGACCATTTAGAAAAGCGGTTTTGACATCCATTTGCCATATCTCATAGTCATAATATGCGGCAATAGCTAGGATTATCCTAATGGATCTAACCATGACAACTGGTGAAAATGTCTCGTCATAGTCTATACCATGAATATGTCTAAAACCTTTGGCAACTAGCCTTGCCTTGTAAACATACACATTTCCATCCTTGTCAGTTTTGAGTTTGAAAATCCATTTGCTTCTTATGGGTTTTACCCCATTTGGCAAATCTATCAAGTCCCATACTTGATTTTCAAACATCGAATCCATTTCGGACCTCATGGCCTCAAGCCATTTCTTGGAGTCTGGACCCGTCACTGCTTGCTTATATGTAGAAGGCTCACTATGTTCTAACATAAGAACATCAAGACTTACATTCAAGATGAAATCATCATAACGTCTTGGTTGTACCATTGGCCTTTCCGATCTACGAGTGGGCTTAACTTGTTCAACAACTGAATCTGAAACATGGTCTACAATTGTTTGTAGATCCTCTTGTTCCGGCTCTTGAATGATCTGAGGCCCTGGGCCTTCAAAAGTAATCATCTCATCAATGACATCATCCATGTCATCTTGTTGTTGAGTTTGTTGCTCTTCATCGTCTTGAAGTATTTCAAGATGAATATTTCTCCCACTTGACTTGTTGGAAAGGAACTCCCTTTCTAAAAAGACACTATCTCTTTTAACAAACACCTTTTGCTGAGTTGGATTGTAGAAGTAGTATCCAAAACTTCCTTTTGGATACCCTATAAAAAAGCATTTATTTGATTTTGGGGCAAGCTTCTTTGTTTGTAAACGCTTTACATAAGCTTCACATCCCCATATTTTCAGAAAAGACAACTTTGGAACCTTTCCAGTCCATATCTCATATTGAGTTTTGTCTACAGTTCTTGACGGAGTCCTGTTTAATGTAAGTACAGCGGTAGTGAGGGCATATCCCCAGAAGGATACCGGAAGATCAACAAAACTCATCATTGATCGGACCATGTCTAACAAGGTCCTGTTTCTCCTTTCAGACACACCATTAAGCTGTGGTGTTCCTGGGGTAAACAACTGTGTTACTATCCCACAGTTTTTCAAATAATGATCAAATTCGTGGCTCAAGTATTCACCACCACGATCTGATCGAAGTGCTTTTATTTTCTTGCCACTTTGAGTCTCTACTTCATTTTGGAATTCCTTGAACTTTTCAAAGGATTCCGATTTATGTGACATTAAGTAAATATATTCATATCTACTCATGTCATCAGTAAACGTAATGAAGTATCTGTAGCCACTAGACATGTTGCCGGTTCCTAAACCGCCGGTTTAGGTTTAGGAACCGGCGGTTTAGGTTTGGAAAAAGCCAAACCTAAACCTAAACCGGTCAATGAGGAACCGCCGGTTTAGGTTAAACCTAAACCGGCGGTTTGCCAAACCGCCAAACCGCCGGTTTGGCGGTTTGGCACATGACTTTAAAAAAAATAAAAAATAAAATAAAATAAAATAAAATCTGCAAAGAGACGTTGGCTTTTGCCAACGTCTTTTTTTTTTGGCCAAACCGCCGGTTAAACCGGCGGTTAACCGGCGGTTAACCGCCGGTTTGGCCAAAAAAAAAAATAAAAAAATAAAAAAAAACGGCTCAAACCGGCGGTTAACCACCGGTTCGAACCGTCGGTTTAGGTTTGAGGTTGAACCAAACCTAAACCTAAACCGCGAACCGCCGGTTCAACCAAACCGGCAAACCTAAACCGCCGGTTTGGTCAAACCGGCGGTTTGAGCCGGTTCACAAACCGCCGGTTCGGCGGTTTGGTTTGAACTGGTAACATGTCTAGTAGCCACCTCTAGCTTATGTGGCCATTGGCCCACATACATCAGTATGTATTATGCCCAACAATTCAGTAGCCCTTTCATTGGTTCCTTTGAAAGGTGACCTTGTCATTTTGCCCATTAGACATGATTCACATGTATTAATGGATTCATAATTCATGTCTTTTAGAAGTCCATCTTTATGGAGCTTCTTCATGTGATTCACACTAATATGGCCCAATCGACAATGCCATAGGTAGGCCTCACTCAAACTATTTGGTTTTTGCTTTTTGTCATTTATATTATATACATCCGATTTGAGATCCAACACAAAGAGTCCATTACTCATTGGTGCACTAGCATAGAAAATATTGTTTCTAAAAACAGACATAAATCCATCTTTAATGCTAAAATCAAATCCCTCAAAATGTAATAATGCAACCGAAATAAGGTTTTTGGTAATGCATGGAACAAAATAACAATTATTCAGTTCTAATACTAAACCAGAAGGTAAAGACAGACTAAAATCTCTCACGGTAAGTGCAGCAACACTTGCTCCATTTCCAATGCGTAGGTCTATTTCCCCTTTCTTCACTTGCCTTTTATTTCTTAGTTCCTGCACATAAGAAATAATGTGAGCACCACAAGCGGTATCTAATACCCAAATGGGATCATATTCTAATGTGAGAACATCTGTTGTCATTATTTCAATAACATAAATACCTGAAGTGCTGGAACTCACAGTTCCATTCTTCTTGTCTTCCAGGTACTTGGGACAGTTCCTCTTCCAATGTCCCTTGGCCTTGCAGTAAAAACAATCATGATCACCAGCCACCTTTGGCTTCTCACCACCCTTGGGTTTGACAACTTGCTTGCCTTTCCTTTGGTAATTGCTCTTACTCTTAGCCACCTTCTTAAAACCCTTCCTTTTGTTGACATTCAGAACTTCTTTCTTTTTGTCATTAATAATATTGCCCTCAGCACTTTTAAGCATGCCATGGAGCTCATTCATATCATGCTTCAGACCATTCATATGGTATTACATTCTGAATGGTGCAAAACCATCATGCAAAGATCTAAGAACAGTATCAGCGGCCAACTCTTGGTCATATGGGGTCCCCAGATTTTTCATCCTCTTAAAAAGCCCAGTCAGGCTAATCACATGAGGACTCACTGGTTTTCCCCTCTCAAGCTTGCTATCAAGTATAGCTTTGTGAGTCTCATATCGCTGTATCCTTGCCTGATCCCGAAACAACGTTTTCAGTTCAGTTATGATAGTATAAGCATCGGAATGCTCAAACCTCTTTTGCAAATCAGGCTCCATTGTAGCAAGCATGAGGCAAGTTACAGGTAATGCCTCAGACCTTACCCGAGTTTATGTTGTCTTCTCCTCATCTGATGAGGTGTCGGTCACAGAAGGGATAGGGGTAGCTAGGACGTCCTCACGTCCCTCGGACCTGAGAATGATTCTCAGATTCCTTTTCCCAATCAAGGAAGTTCGTTCCACTGAGCTTGTTTTTCTCAAGAATTTAGAGCAGAGAGAATTTCAAATTATCGTTCGACATTATCTACAAGATATAAATGACATACAAATCAATATATGTTTGAAATTGCAAATACTTATATTTAAACAATTTAAAATAAGTAAAAGCACATTTATTCATTTGTTGTCGTCCCTTTGAATAAAATATTCCAAGATTTCATCCTAGACAAGACTCAACATACTTTTGCACTTCCTTAAGTCCTATGTGTTCAGGGTAAGTAACAATTACTAATTATAACTCCTTATAATTCTTGGTTGATGATCCACATCCAATGCAAAAATCATCCCATGCCTCAAGATCCAAAACTTTGCCTTTTGTTCTCTCGTTGGGTACTACCATATCAAGGTTTATGAACCACCGTATAGATTCACCCTCACTCGGTCCAAGATTATGGAAGAACACTCTCACTTTTGTGAAGTCCATCCAACCAAAAATCCAGAACTTAATGGGTTATGATATGGAAAGGCATTGCCCCAATTTACCTTTGGAACTTAAGTCTTTTTATTTGTCTTTTTATTTATAAGTGAAAAAATGTCATAAATAAAAACAATATAAAAACTTAAATAAAGCATTCAAAACGCAATAATTGTGATCCTAGTATGGCCCCTACGGTGCAAAAAAAAAAGATCTAATCTTCATAATCACTTCATCTTGTATTCTTCATGGATCTCCATCTTTAACCTTCTTATGTCTTGTACTTCTTCTTGTATTACAATTTTGAATTACTCTAATTGCATAAATTAAATTAATACAAAACAAACGATGCGCAGATCGTGTACAAGAAAAATATAACGATACACAGATCGTATTTATGGGCCATACTAGTCACCTTATGCACGCAATATATCATAATATAAAACAAGCATAACAATATATCTCAATTTAAAATTAAATCCTTATATGGTATTAATATATATTAACCATAAAATGTAATAATTGGATTAAATTGTATGAAAAAGATATAATATCAAATATTTAATCTTAAGTGGGATTTCCTAACTTTTAGGAAACAATTAAAAAAACAATATCATAATATTATCCATCTTAATTTTATAGGCAAAATCTCAAATCACCGGCATATATTTTATATCAAACATTTTGTGACCTAGCCAAAAATTTTATGGCAAATATTTTGCGGCATATTTTTATTTTTATTTTATTTTTGTATATCAAATATATTTTGAGATCTAGCCAAATATACATACGGAAATCATCCACCGGTTCGGTCAATTTTGTGGCCTTTCCATCACCTAATCGGATCGAATCTGACTTGGTTCGGTGGTATCCAATTTCCATATCAATTCATACAATTTCATGTCTCAATTCATCAAAATCTCAATTTCAATGTTACATCTTTATCCATATAAAATTCACCACCAATTTAAATCAAGATCCGCATCAAATCATTGATCCTATCTATCTATGCAAGATCGCTCTGATATCAATTGGGTTTATTAGATGCTTTAAGCGGAATTTCAGATCATATCTAAACATCTAATCGTAGGATCTACAAGCACAATTGATAGGCAATGATTTATTGTTCATAGGAAATACCTGTTGATGCGTGAACCGGATCTGATCGCGAAGAAACGAAAGAGATGAGAGCCCCACGTGTTGCTCCTCTAGTTGGTCCACACGAGCCCGGTCAAGATCGTCTTTGGTTTCGACTGCTAGGACGAAGATCGCAAAGCGTGCAATCGAATTGCTTCGGATGAAGATGGTAGTCAACCCTCTAAAAACCAAAAACAAAATCAATGTTTGGCTTCTTTTTTTTTCTTTTGCTCTCTTTGTGGTCTCTCTATATACCCTTGGATCCCAAGTGATGAGAGATGTTTCTCTTTTATTAGGAGGAGGGATCTTTCTTACTAATTAGGAGGAGGGAGTTACAAAATGTGTAACTCCTCTAATTAGCCTCCCTAATTAATATCCACTAATTAATTATTTCACAAATAAATAATATGGATATATTAATAATATACAATATATATATTAATATTCAACCATCATTTCCGTTGATCTAGTCCGTCAACTCAAAGTGTGTGACCGCTTAGGACCCCTTTATAATAGTTATGGGTTTAACTCGTTTAAGCCCATTAATCGTAGTTGGCTTCTAGCAAAGCACTACGACTCCTAAAATAATCGGATTGAATTATCCCCGTTAATTGTCCTATTCAAAGTTTAGTCATTGCACATTAAATTAAAGGACACAATTCCTTCAAGTCCTTCCATTGTTGTGCAAAAATACTGAAAGGCATATCACAACAAAATTATCGTATATGTTGTATCAAAAGCAACTCCGTCGAGTTTTGCTCATCCTTACTAAGAGACGAGAGATCTCCATGCTTTATATTCTTTTGCAACTCCATGACACATATTATCCGATATACATATGTTCATCTTCTTCTTAAATGTTAGGAGGAAAGAAGTCACTTGCACAATTGATAATAACTCATGATTGTGTTCGGATATAGATTGCACAATTTCTCACTATTCTACAAATATGTCAAAAGGTTTTTCTTCATTTTAATTTTTGATATTGTCTTACATCCACATCTTAAAGACCCTCTATTTTGTTGTTCTTTAAAACTAAAAAGGGTTAAATTGTCGTCATTAATGGATATGATAGTAATTGTTAACTGAAAAAAATAATATATTTTCTTGTTACTAAATATGGCGTTTAACATATCTATAACGGTATACGAGACAATTTGTTCGGGCTCGACTCTTCAAAAGCTTGGATTGAGCGTATTCTTTTTCTAAACAAGTTGAATTAACACATTTTAAAACGCGTATGAAATTTAGGTTCGACTTGTTTATAACGAGTTGAGCTTGAGCGTGACAATGTTCGGCTTGTTTGGGTAAAGGTAGGCTCGTTCGGCTAAAATAACATTATAAGAGCATTATTTTATTTGATCTACTCGGGATCGGCTCGTCAAAAGTTCGGTTCGAACTCGTTCACTTTCGAAACGACCTCGTATTATACCCTTTTTTTTGGTAATGAATACGTTGGCGGATGATTCCTCCGTATGCGTTTTATTTATCGAAAAAAGAAGCTAACAAGTAATATGTCATTGGGTCGCTACTCCGCTGGCATCATTGTTCAAAACTTGAATAATAGAACAAGGTGCACTAGACAATATAAAAAACCGAGGGGGGTAACTTGAAGCAATTGACGCCAAATGATCGGCAACAAAATTAGCTTCGCGATAAACGTGACGAAACTGGACTTGCCAATTCCTACTCAAGAAGCCTTGACACATCGATGTCAAACTAAATAGAGGATGGGAGGGAGCAATCTGATGGGTAATAAGGCGTATGACGAGTTCCGAGTCGGCCTCCACAAGAATCTTCCGATAACCTCTCTCCCAAGTGAGATAAAGACCCATTGCAATGCCCCACAACTCAGCCATAGGGACGGTGCAAACGCCGATGTTTGCCACAAAGCTGGAGAGCCAGTGCCCACAATGATCACGTATAATACCCCCTGCTGAAGCAGCAGACCCTGTGGAATGACACACCGAACCATTTGTATTCAGTTTCACCCAATCTTCTTCCAAAGGTTCCCATCTGACTTCTACCAAAGCACGGGCAGCATGTACTTTGTTACCATGAATCCAGGTCCAAGCCGTACTTACATGTTTCGTGTAAGTAGCAACAAATGCGACCTTCTTCTCAGGTGGGATAACTTGTCGAAAGACATAATCGTTACGCCACTTCCAACACCACCAAAGAGTAATAGCAAAACATCTATTCCAATGGAGCCCATTATCGATAATGTCATTCCGTTCCAAGTTGGTACGCAACCAAGTATGCAGGTCATTTCTGAAGAAGTCGACAACATACGGTTCGGAGATAAAATTGCACCATAAAGAACTGGCTAATGGACAATCCCTGAAAAGATGTAGAAGGGTTTCTAGAGTTCCGTCAAAGACCCCATAGGAGCAATCAGCTGCAAGATGTCTCCTGTGACGTTCGGCGTTAGTGAGCAACCGTTGATGACCAAGTAACCAGAGGAAGGTTCGAACTCTTTCTGGAACTCTCAGTTTCCATGTGGACTTAAATAACAAGGAATAGTGAAGTGCTAGCCCGGAATCCTCGGTAAGCAATATCTACGCAGAAGAGGTTGAAAAACTCCGTCAGCCGAAGGATGCCAAATGATGCAGTTTGACAGATTAGATTGAAGATCCAAAGAGATGCCCGCCATAGTGAATAAAACATTTGCAGGAAGAGAGTCGCTGAATCTGTTCCAGTCCCAGCCGACACCGATAATCCAGAAATCTCGAACCTTGTCGTTAACAACACATGGCACATACAGGCCCGTCCAATAAGAGGTGTCATTCGACCTAACAACACAGGGCCCCTAGTTTTTTTGGGCCCATAATATTAACTTTTTGTTAGTTTAAAATAAAAATGTGTACTTGTCATAGTGGTTAGAACACAATATTTAGACCTCTTGGTCAAGAGTTAAAATCGTCCTTTCTGCATGTTTTGTAATTTTTTTTCATTGTTGTTTAATATTATTCGTTTATACATTTTACAAAAAAAATTTGTAATATTTCTTTTTTTTCATACATGTTATATAAATTTTCCCCTGTTTTGTGTAATTTTTTTCAAAAAATTACTTAAAGTTAAAAAAAAAGTTTGTTTGCTTTTTATTGTCATTCTTTCATGCATTTTTTATTAAAAAAATTATTTTTTTAGTTTTTTTTTCTTTTTTCTAATAAAACATAATTTTTAAAATTGAAAAAAAAAACTATTGACACAAGGTCTCCAAAATTCATTGTACGGCCCTAGGCACATACATATCAACCTTTATATCCGTTCTGAAACGTCCAATGAGCCACAAACCACACATATAAACACACGGAATTTCATCGTAAAAATGGAGTAACCTTAGACGGTAGTCTCACATAATATCGATGTGACTGAACTAGTTAACATTTTACACATTTTTTTTTCCTTCACTACATACTATGTTATTTTTTTCTTTTTATAACAAATTAGAAAACCCGTTTCATTTATCGTATAAGAAGGTTTGTCAGTGTATTTTTTGTAATTTCATTTATTATAAACGAATGGGGTTTGTTTAGTTTCCCATTTTGATGCAAGTCGTTGACCAAGTACACTACACTATTCCGTAATAAATTCCTTGATTTTCTCGAGTTAGCTACCTCCCTAAGCTATCTTATCAAGTTAATACATTATATAACAAATACCCTTATATAGAAATTAGGTTTTAGTTTATCCATTTAATATTGTTTTTTGTACATCAATGGTGTAATTGTGTTCATCAATAATGTTAATTGATACGTCTCTTAGTTTGGTAACAAATATCGTTGGTTTAGTGGTTTAGTGAAGTTTATACAAGAAGATAAATATTGTAGTTGCAATGATCCTATGAATTCGATGCTTCTCGGATCTGACACTATTCGATTCCAGTCCCCATCAAACCATTCACAACCAATAATATGAAAACATAGATTTGAAAACTCAACTTTTATTGCAAACTCATAATTATAAGCATCAACAGATTCAATACTCCATTGCCAACAACAGCATATCCTCTTCATGATGCCCTAAACCACAAACCAAACACACCCTTAAAAACAATACCAAAATATAGTAAAGTAGTAAACAACAGTAAACCCGGTCCACTTTATTTTAATTATTACGGTTCAACTTTAGAGAGCGAGAACCAAACCGGGAACCGACTTACCGACCCGGCCAGAGAGCCGGCTCTCCCAAAGAGGCTCACAGCGTTTGTTGCGAGATCCAGCACTAACGATTTCAGGAAGCGCGTTATCGTCACCGCCGATTCGAGTAACAGTAACGGAGGTGTTAAAGTACTCACGGACCTGAGTAATTATCCCATCAGAGACCGTCCAAGCGTGTACCCACGAGATCGAACGGCTGTGATCGCAGCCCTCGGCTAGAACGAGTGATCCAAAAACGGCGATCGATTGAGGAGCAAAGGTGAATGGCTGAGATTCGTCGGAATCGGAGCCAGTGAGAAGGCGCATCAGAAACTGGTGTGTAGGAGGACCATGGAACCACCACTCCAAGTCCGCGGCGAGGAGCGCGTGGACGGAGTCTACGTCACGGGAGCTCAAGGCTGCATATAAGTTGATTACATGTGATTTGTTAATGGCTTCTGAGAACTCCAGAGCTTTGGATTGGTTAGCCAGTTGTTGAAACTTGTGGATTACGAATTGAATGCGAAGATGACAGAGGCGGAGAATTGGGGATGAGATTTTGTGCGGGTGAGAGAATACCTAACCTAAAACAGCCTTTGGAGGAAATATCTTTATATAGAGATTGTGGGATAAAATCAAACTTACGTGGGCCCATGGGTGGGCCCTACTTGCTTTTGGGCCCCTTTGACAAAATCAAAGCGTCTATGAATTGTATTCGAGGATGGTGGATTGGTGGTGGGTTCACATACATAATCACGATTTGGTTATATTTTTCTAACTAATTTATGAGGTCGGTTTTGCACTGACCAAAAAGGTGATTACGTTACGTTTTTCACACTAAAAAAAAGTGTTTTAAAGATCACTAATTCATGGCATGCGTTATCATATTCCAAGATGAAGAGCAGTTTTCAAAAAGTATAATTTAAATTTCTTAACTACTCCGCATTTGTGTTGGTCATTAAAATGATTTTTTTTTTAATTAATAGGATATGCTATGAATTAGGGATTGTTTGGTAGGACGGGATTTTTTTTTTTAGTTTTTGTAAGAAAATCAATACACGGTTGGTGTACTAGTAAAGCGGCATAGACCCCTAAATGTTGATATAAGAGATTGAGAGGGTTTGTCCAGAGACATTTCCAAAAAATAAAAAAAAATTGATACATGTTAAAGAATTAGGCGGATTAGTTTCTAAAAATCGATCGGTCTAATGTATTCTTACGGAAGAGGTCTTGAACATCTTTCGGAATTGCATTGACATTCATCTTTAGATTGTGCCCATACATGCAATCTTGTCCGCAGGACCGCGACCGTGTTGATTTCCACGTAGACATGTTTTACTGTGGAGTAAGAGAATCCCGAGATCGTATTGAAGATATCAGTTATGATCATATCATGTTCCCATGGGGTTTTCATATTCGATTTATCGAATTAATGAGCATCAGGTTGTGTCATTCTATCTCGATGGATGTAATTCGTAACTTCTTGGCCTTTTGTAGGCCCTCCCGCAAAGCAAAGGCTTTTGCTTCCAATACTGAATCAACATTATAACTATTGAATCCTACAACAATAGGAACGACGCATTGATTTTCAACAGTTACTATTCAAAGATATTTTAAAAATCTTAAAATCTTCCCAATAAGCTACTAAAAACTCTAATTTTTTCAATAAACTACTCCCACCAAACATCGGGCAGTTTTAATTTATTTTTCCAAAGCTTCACAAAAATCTCCCCAACAATCTCTACCAAACACCCTCTTAATACTCAATTCGAACGGTAAATTTAAGGTATTTTAGCTTTTGACACAAATTTTTTTAGTAAAGTTAGTACTCCCTTTGTCGGTATGTTGTTAAATTAGGGCTTGTTTGATTCGTGTGCTTGAAAATTATGGAATAAAAACGGAATAGACTAAGAAATTAACTAATCTGATTCCTAAAATATGGTGTTTATTTAAGATTACAAATAAAAAAAATTGGGTTTAAAAGTCATCGATTTTATAAAATAATGGTTGATATTCTAATTGTTCCATAATAAATCAATTACATAAATCATTATCGTTTCAAATATAATTGAAATGATTCAAACTCGGGGAAAAAAGAGTCAAGAATCAGAAAATAAAAAATATTAAAATCACTCATTTTATGAAATAATTCATTCTATAATTTTTGCTATCAAACACAAAAATCGGTTTGAATAATTTCGAAACTAATTTATCATTTTCAAGGAATCATACCAAATGAGCCCTTAATGCTCACATTTGAGCTCAAAATCTTAGTTGTATAAGTTGTATCAGATGACCCTCCCCCTCCCAAAATAATCTCCAAATCTTATATATATTAAAGCAGAACACTTATTGTCATATGTCCTTTCGACAATTAACGTCAGTAAAATATATTCAATAGTTTTAATTAAAAAATATATTCAACATTTTTAATTAAAAATATTAGCAAATTAACGTTAGCAAAAACTGATACAAAAATAATTAAGCGAAAATAATTAAGAAAATAAATGACGGATTTTTTGTACTATTATTCATAAGTTTTGATAAGATTTCATCTAATTACACTATGCTTTTATCTTTTTTAAACAATAGATGCATAATTTTAGAGGTCTTATAAATTAGACTTTTGTCTATTTTTACAAAATCACAATTTGATGGATTACTTTTTATACGTTTATAGACCATAATATTTATGTGTTTCCTTCATTTTGTATTGTATATGAAATTAAAAATATGACATGATAACTAGACAATTTTCTTTAATCGTTAGTTAAAATTATGATAGTGACACTTTTAAAATGTGAAATTTATTTCAAACAGTTATATTTTTAATTAAATAATTTAAAAATGAGGGCAATTTTGATAACTAGGCCTTTTTGAAAAAATAGAGTAGTAAGTAGATTTTTTAATGTTTCAATTAAGTAAATATACCCCAAACTTTTGAATTTATTTTCAAACTCTCCACACTTTTCAGCTTGAGAACAAAGACACTAAGAGCTCGTTTGGTACAATTCCTATGGAATCAAAAATCAAAATCGGAATGAGTCATACCAATACCTTGTGTTTGGTAAGGTTTGGAATCGGAATGAGAATGATTCCATGAAATAGGTGATTCCAACTCTAGAGGAGTTGATTCCATAATACGAAGGTGCGTGTCATCTATTCCAACATAAACTCATTTCAAATTTAAACAATTATATATTTTCATTATATATATATATATATATATATATATATATATATATACTTATTTAGTTTCATAAAATAAAAATAATAATTTTTTATATACAAAAATTATTGTCCATCAATTAATTTGAATTATATTGTGTTTTGTAGAAAAACATGATTTTGACAAAAAAAAATTCAATTATAATATGAATATTTCATTGGATGAGTTTGTTAAGTAGGCACAATACCTATTTTTGTGTACATAGTAGGTATGTTTTGTAATATGTAGATAAAGTAGGCACTTAAAATTATGTAGAAAAAATTAATTACAAAACAATAACAAATATTACCTAATTTGGAGATATTCTCTCCTATATTAAATAAAATGTTTTCCTAATTAATACATTAAAAGTATTTGCCCATACGTTAAAATAAGTAATAGTTATTAAAAATTTCCTACAATCTCTCATAATTTTCAATTACACAATAGTAATACATAATTTCAAATACACAATGTTAATAAATAAAAGACTTGTGTAACAAAAAACCTTGTATACGAAATACTTGAGCGATATAAAATTACTCGAGCGTACATAATGTACCTACATATTATTCAGGAAAGAAATTTAGTGAAAGGTATTTCGTACACAAGGTTTTGGTTACACAAACCTTTTATTTATTAACTAAGTTTATATTCCGCACTTTGTGGGTATATTTATATTTGATGTTTTTTGAATAATTTTATAAATATTTGTAACAAACTGATTATGTTAATTAATATTATTCTGTAACAAATCGGATTAAAAAGGTATAGATTTTTTAATATCTTTTTAATAAATATTTATTTAATAAAAAATGATTTGGTTGTTAAAGCTGATTTTTTTTAATTAACTTTATAAAATTATTCAGTAATAAACCGTTTTTGTTAAGCTGAATTTTTATAGAAAAGTACTGATCGTGTTAATTAATAATTTGAAAAAATTCAACTTTAGAAAGAAAGACTTTATGGCTTAATTAATGAATTTTAAAAATTTTAACTGTTAGAATAAATCTCAGGCCGCCACGTCAACAGTAGTGATTTCTGTTTTAGTATAGGTATATAGATATTGTGTATTTGAAATTATGTAAAAATATTGTGTTATTAAAATTGTGTATTAATATTGTGTATCATAAAAAAAAATACACAAAGTTTAATTAGTTCAAATGGTATAAGGGCGGGTAGGATTTATTGGTGAAATTAGGGTGCCTAGTTTGTATCTAAGATAAAAAAAAATACCTTATTTCACCAATTTTCTCATTTATTTCATTCAAGATGTAATGTAACCGAAAAATGCTCGAACACAATATAATTGGTAAATTACAAAAATATATTTGATCGAAGAAGTTATATACCTATTTATTTGGGTTGCAGTTATTTGATGTTTATTCTGTAAATTATTAGTTAGTATTTTTTTAAATGTAGTTTAAAAAATAGCATATGCTTACATTATAAACAATCGTTTTTTTTTGTGTGTGATAAGTGTAATAACCAAAAATTTTAAGTGCCGGTAAAGTAAAATTAAACAAAGTCCGATGAGACCATCGTAAATAAATAAATAAGTAAAATAAAACGAGTTTAATTCTATCATTTTATGTGACCGAGATTCACATAAAATGATAAATTAAATGACCTAAAATGATTTTACGTTGGTAAAATAAAAATAATTATAATTTATAAATACGGAATTTAATTCCGTATTATATAAATTTTCCGCACAACAATTAACGGGTTACGAGTTCCGCAAATTGTTTTAGGAGCTAACTGCTCAATTATTCCATTTGGGCCCAAGCAGCCAGCCCATTATACTCAGCCCAAAAATTTAACCTAATTTAATTAACCTAATAATCTAACCCTAATCTAATGATACTGCCGCTTCTCTCTCCTCCACTGCAATTACACGCTACACTTTCTGAAAAGAAAACAAACGACGCAGCCATGCCTTACCTTCTGTAAACCGATACATCGACGCAGCAGTAGACCGGAACAACAACAGACCAAAGCGGTAGTAGACCGACGCAGCAGCAGCCCTCAGCAGCAGCCCGACGCAACAGCAGCCGCAACAACCATAGTCGCCCAACGCAGCAGCGCTTGATGCTGTCCGTCCAACGCAGCAGCGGCCGGTGCTGTCCGTCCAACGCAGCAGCCCGTCAACAACCAGCAGAACACTCAGAAGCATACCTTCACCCTCTGCACGCCTCCAGCGGGGACGAGACGGAACCGATCGTGTTCAGGCCGCTGCAGACAGAAATCGGGTAAGCCATGTCCCTTGCTGTCCATTCTCCTCTCCTCTGAATCGAAGCTGTAAATCCTGTCTTGCTCCAGTGCAGTCGTTTGTCACACTCGGAAGTCGATCTTGCTCCAGTACAGCCATACCGAGTCACACTGCACACGGAACCTGCCCAGCCGCGAGTCGCCTTCCCTGTGAGTCCTCAGTTTAGCCTCCCGTCTCTTCTTATTTTCCGGTTTGAATCTGTTACATTAGGGACAGTGGAGATGGTAAGATGGGTGAGAGAGGAGTGTGTAGAAAGGCTGTTGGTTGTGTGTGTGTTTCTGCATATGATAGACATAAGGGGCTGCTGTAATTTTATTTTAATCCCTTCAGTTTTTAGGTTACGAACAGCCATCTTGTCGATCAATTATAAAACGTTTGAATAAAGATCCACCGTTGAATTTTGGATATATTGTAGACGGATATATGTAGTTTATCATATTAAAATTTGGAGAGAAATGAACGGTCGGATTGAAAGTTACGAGCTCCCGAAGTTAGGTAGTTGAGCAGTTTTATTAAACTTAAAATTTGACTAAGTATAGGAAAGTAGAGTGAGGAACCGACTTTGGGAATTATTATAAAAATATCGGCTGAACAGTTTGGAGAAATTCTTTCTTCTAAGGCTAGATAGAACCTCATAGATGAGCTAGATATTTAATTCGGAAATTTTATAAGCTGTTAAGAATTTTATTTTTAGAGCCGAAGTTAAACCTTTTTCGATTCTTCCGGAAAATAGAAACATAGGAAAATGTCAGTTTCGAACCAAATAAAATTCTAAGAGTTAGAATATAATTTTAGAACTTCAAATAGGAGTTTGGACATGAATTTTAGGGTTTTCGAGAAAATCGGAACCAAGGGTAAAATGGTCATTTTACCCTAAAACTAATACTGTAACTAGTACGTCTTAATACTTATTTGATCTTAGAAGTTTACACTTCTATCTACGTGAAAGTGTGTTAATACACTTATCGCCTTTGACAGGCAACTGAGTGGGTACAGTTTACAGAGCGAGTGGTTATTAAAGAGTCGAGCGTTATAACAGATAAGTCCTTTGGGCTTACTTAGCTGACTGCTAAATATGAGTATAAATGATGATGGTGGTGTGTGATTGACATGTTAGAGAGATAGGTTGTGATATATAAATACCGACCTGTAATTTTGGCCTAAGAGTAACGGGCGGTGACATTCCGCTCAGTAGCTCGCGGGGCGCTGGGGGTTTCTTTCGGGACTAGTCCACACATGGTTTGTAGTGATGCTACCAAAGGAAGTCAGCTAGACCTACACCAGTTGGATAAGGATCGGAGGCGAGAACTAATAATAGTTCTCGTGCCACAACTTAAATTGAATAATGTGAATCACTTAAATAATAGATAATAATTGGTTGAGTGCCAGCATGATGGTTGTTTTTTTTTTTTGTTTCTGCTTGTGTTTGTGTTGTTATCATTTTTGCTTATATTTGGATAGTTAGCTAACGGTTTATCCGTGTTGTAGATTTGTAGAGATAGACAGTTGCAGAAAGATCCGGAACGGATGGTCAGCCGGGTCCACGTACTCATTAGATGGGGACGGGGGAGTCTTCCATACGTCATGCATGTTATGTATCTTTATATATGTTTGTAAGGCTGTCACATGTGTACGTTTATACAGTAAAAATATTATGTTTTAGAATTTGTTTTAAATACGTTTGTGCCTTGTTGTAAGATCCAAGTAATGTTGTTGTTAAACCAAGGTCGGGACCCATTGTGAGGTCCTAACCAGTAACTCCCCGAGTTCCGAGAATTTGGGGTGTTACAATAAGAAGCCTTATGACACTTATTTCCTATAAGTGTACAAAGAATCTGAAAAACATAGCAAAATTACAGCAAATTCAAGAAACCTTTCAAGCAATTCGATCTTGGTTCTCTATCAATATTTATAAGCTGAACATTACTTGTCCACCATTTTCCTCTTTCCTTTATCTTGGGCGAGCTTAATTGAATCCATGAATTTGGGTATGTAAGGAACCAACTGTCGTCTATGCTTGTTATCATCGAGCACTGCAAATTCAAGTATGCTCGAGCAAGAACTACACTTGACCCGATTTCGTTTGCTCAAGACGAGAAAATCCAAAGGCAACTCTAGCAGTTCCAGACAATGATAACAACTAACAAATGGAGCTGCACCTAGCATTGGACAAATGTGTCTTGCATCATGTAATCTTCTCCTCAAATGGAATCTACTCGTATAGTACTCGGATTCCGAGGGTTCCACATAAGAATCATAGAGATGCAGATATGGGTCATAAATCCAGTGTCTTAAGTAGCTTGGATGTGAGTAAATCTCTCCTAACACTTGTCCTCTTGGAGCGGCAACCTCTTCCTCTTCACCATGACCACAAGCAACTTCATCGTGCTCAGCAAAACTCGACCAATCAGTGCTTTTACATGAGGGACACCTTACCACTCTCACATTTGATTTTGAAGGCTTTATCTTCTCCATGCTGTACTGATATCTCAATCAAAACAAATTCCATGTAACTTTAATCTAATGATCAGAAGCAAATCAAGAAAGGGATAACAAGCACTTCAAGTGGAATGTTTTGAATAGTAATCTTACATGATATTGGGGGAGAAGAGATGTAACAGTAGTTCAATGGAGGGTTTGTTCTTCCAATCAAAAAGAAAACATTCTTAAATTCAAACGATTGCTCCTCCAACTCCAAGTCCAACCTTAAAGGGTCAGTGGGTCACCAAGATTTCAAAGAAAAACAGATAATTTTATGAGGTACAAATTTGGCAACATTGAGTGAAGTTGAATGACAGTTGAACATTCATCTACCAATTTCGATCGGAATTATTGGTCTTAAAGTTACTTTGGGAATGATCTTGATGTCAAGAAAGATAGGGTTCCAAATTCCAGTGCAAATTGGTTTAGCTTTATGATCATGGTGTTACTTGCATGACATCTGTTTGCTTGCAGAGGCTAGGTCACTAGTTTAGTTCCGGTGTCATGCATGAATTTGATTTTTAATTAATATATTATATGTATGATTTAGTTTATTGCGATAGTAGGATTAAAAAAAATTGATTATTAAAAATTATAAATATATAAAAATTTTAAGCTGGTAGATAGGGCGAAATGAGTAATATGACTATACATCCAATTTATCCTTATATGTAACAATATTAAGTGTTTATAAAAAAATTATATTAAAATAGTTTTTTTGTAATAATATAAGTGTAAATATGGTATAAATATGACATCCATATTTGTAATATTTAATTTCATTTTTATAATATAGTCTCTCTAAATATATGATATTTCAATATCTCAAATTAGAACGTAGTACATATTAATATCTTCATTGATATGCATACTTTTTTTAAAATAATTAAAATAGAAATAAAAATAATGAGGTGGCATAATCTCAAGACGACACATATAAAAATATGAGGTGACTTATTTTAAAGATGACATATATAAATTTAATGTGGCGATGACATGTGACAACAACCACTTCTATTTTAGTAATATATAGTAGAATAGTAGATTATCACTATTATGTTACCAACATTAGTTTAATGTTATCCATGTATATACAAAAATATATATCCTTATATGTATTCTCTAAAAGGATATCATATATTCTATCAATATTTAGTTTTTTCTTTTTCTTTTTTAGGTTTTCTTTATTTAATCGATTGAACATTTATAAACGGATTTCGAGTTGATATTTTATCCTTCATGATATCGGACATAACCTCAGCTTGACTTTTCTAAAATACTCGAACTCAATCCACCTTCTCTCATGTATCCATGGTTGCAGTCACACCCCTTCCTCTTACTAATCCATTCTAGCTTCACCCATTAGATCATTCGGTTTCAATATTTGTCAGGTTATCCTCAAGGGAGACAAGTGAGAACTACTCGGATTGGCAGCGTAACATTAATCATGCTATATGTGTTAAACTTAAACACGGATCATCCGACGAATCCATCGTTAAGCATGCAGTCACCAATTCAAATCACCCTCATTGGAGTACCGTGAACTCAATGTTGATCGGATGAATCAACGCATCCATCGATGTCTCTCTTCTCCCATCATTGTCTTCCTACGATACCGTAGAGGACTTATGGGACGACATCAAACAACATTTCTCCTTAAAAACGGCCCTCACATCCTTAAACAACGTCATATTCATTATCAGCACCTGCAAATTAACAACAAGGTCAGTCTATTATTAATTACAATGGACGTGTAACTTATATTTGGGATGAACTTGCAATTTGTCTTCCTTCTCACACCAAGATTTGGGCGTCTTGCTCAAAACACTCGCCACCGAGCGTGACGATGAGCTTGTTCACCAATTCCTTATTGGACTCGATGGCTCTTATGCACATCTATGTTCATATGCCATCGCCAAGGATTTGTTGCCTCCTCTCAACAATTTTTGCACTTGTAATACAAGTGGAATGCTCCCCGCTCATAATAAAAGAGTTTGACCTCTTTTTTCTTTTCTTTTTTCCCAAATTCAATTCATGGGATGTTGAAAAACTATCCTAACACATGGTGGAGGTATACCATCAAATTTTCAAGAAACAAGAATTTGCCTGAAGCTTCGTGCTTTCTTAAAAAGTTCAAACAACCTTTCCCAACAAAAGATTGAATATTTTAATGTTAATTCTATAAAAATTTACAAATTTCAACTCTATCATTAGAATTGATAGATTTCATATCTTGATATGAAGAGTTGTTGAAAGAATATTGTTCGCAAGGGGATCAAGGAGAAGAAGGACACTACATGAGGCATTTGCAAGTTGTAACTCCTAAAATCCTCAAATGGTCTGGAAAATAGTCGGGAAGACCCTACGAAGGTAAATATACCACACATAGTAGGACAAGAGAGCATCACACTCAAGATTGTTCATATGAGCATAAGACGCTCGAGATTGTTTAAGGAAGGTGTTAAAAGAGTATATTCGATTACTCGATAATCACTAGGAAAAAGTATTTGATATGAGAGCTTCACATGTCATCACTCTCATTCCTCCTATTCTTCTTGATAGGTGATGGAATCACTATCATTTAGGGTAGTTTTTAGAGTCTTTTTATTGTATTAGTGTCGGTTTATGCTACTAACTCCTTGGTCCAGAAGAAGAAGATGATCAAAAGAAGCTAAGGAAGGAGTTATAAGCACTTAGGAGCAAAGATCGATCAAGAAGCAAAGTTTCTGTTGCTCCACCGCCCCCGCGGGCCCTTGCAGCCGCCCTAGATGGTGACACTTCCCACTGAAGCGCTCCCAGCACCTTCACCAGCGCCGGCCAAGATGCAGGTCACTGCCCCTGCGCCACCCATCGGCGCCCCTGCGGTGACTTGCCTTGACAAGACGAAGGCCAGCTCCCCTGCGCCTCCCACTGCGCCCTGCCTGCGCCTCGCCTTGGGAGCTGGAAGGCGAAGAGTTTGTGTCACCGCCCCTGCGTTGGCCTTGAGGCGCCCCTGCGCCTTGACATCAGAAACGTCAAGAAGGCGAAAGGTCAGACGTTGAAGTACATTAAAGAACCGCCCCAACGGAGCTGTGTAGCCGCTCTAGCAGTTATGAAGAAGATCAACCGATTCTGCCTAAACCGCCCCTGCGGGTCCTGAAGGCCGCCCCTGCGGTTTAACACCAGAAGCTTTACTCCGGCTGTTTACACCACCTTTATGGCATTAAAGGTGGCTGTTTTAGGCCGGCTATTTACTCCTAATTAAGTGTCTTTTGTAGTATAAATAGTTCATGGCTGATTGCTAGAATCATGCATGCTTTCCCTCACAAAAATCCATTTTAGACTTGAGTTTTCCATTGTAATGAGTTGCTAACTCCCACTACAAAAAATAATTAGATTTGCGACGAGATTTTGCGATGGCATTTATTTACCGACGCCATTGATGATTTTTGCGACGGCCAAAGACAACTCGCGTTACCGTCGTTCGTTTGCGTCGGCAAGCTATCCCGTCGTTGATAATCTATGTATCTAATTTTTTTTATTTAGAAACATAAACAGAAAAATCATAACCCTAGTTGGTCCATCGTTCTCTCTTCCGCACAGCCTTTCTCTTCTCCTCTTTCACGCAACTTTTCTCTTCTCTTCGTTAGTGTTAGTGTATTTTGGTTTGATATTAATTCATCCTCGTTCTACTTGTCGGTCTCTGTGTATTTAAGCGCACCTCCTCTTCAAATTTGATCATTTCTCTCCCTTTAACCACACAACTCCGCCAACTCTCAGTTCGATCCTCTCTCACCCAATACCGGACTCAACGGGCACCGAACGACAACTTCATATGCAGTATGTCCATTTATCTTTGTGTAATTTGAGTTTTTGAGAGTAACCCTAACCAATTGTATAAAATTAGGGAATCTGAATTTTTGATAGAAGGCTCTCTAAAATTAGGGAAGAATCCCCTTTTCTACATTGTCTTCCATGACCGTTGCTCAATCAACAAAACGACGCTAGCTTCCCACGCCACTAACACCGTCCAGTCTCGGAGTACACAATTGGATTTGGAATTCTGAAGCTGTGAAAATATTTACGCTAATTTTCAATTTTGAGGTTTGACTGTTGAGATGCTTGCTTTTCAAATCCATTTTAACAAGTGAATCTCCTTTTGTGTTGAGCTAGCAGGATTACTTGATTGCTGGTGTTAAGATATGGTAATTGTAAAACTAGATGGCTAGGTGGATGTAATTTTCTCTAATATGTTTCTACTGACATTGACTTGGTTTGTGAGGGGTAGGTTGAGATGCAAGTTTGTGTTCCATTATTACCTTAATCTACTTAATAATATATGATGCTTAGAGTAGCTAAATTTGATTTTTCATGTCTAGATTAATTTAATATCTAGTGTGTGGTCTGTTTTGATTAGTGCAAGTAGCTAGACAATGTTCCAGTGGTCTTACTATAATTTTACTAGAAACAATCATTGTGTTGACCTTGATGAACACATCAATGTTGGACAGTTTGCAAACTTATCAGCTTGCAATCTACCTTTTTCTACTTTGTGTAAGCACATGATACGAGTTATTAATTGTATTCAGCTTGCACTTGAAGGCGTCAAATTTTATTGCTATCGTCATACATTAATCTTAACCCTTATATATCATAATATAATCTCTTATTCATACATTTTTGCTAGAACTACAGGAGAACTACACAACATCTAGGACAGTACTGGCCGGGTTTGGTGTGGACCACGAATATCTGGTTTCCATTGCTGAACCACTTTTATCCAACTTGCCTGTTGTTCCTTGCCCCAAGGCTCCAATTTCTGTGTATGTTGGCGGTGACTACCGTTGTCAAGCTGGTTCCGGGGTGTGTACAATTAATTTTGCTTAATTCTTGTTAAATTTTCAATCTTCAAGTTTTTTTGACCATGATTAGTTATAAATCTGAAATTTGTCTTTACTATCCCTATATTACACGTTTTGTCCTTGCTTTTGAGGCTCCTGGCTGTAGGTTGAATAGAAAAGAATTCAACTGTTTGGCTGTTCTTCAGGTATTGCCATTTTTTTTCAAGATTGGTGAAATTGCATAAGCTTTTCTTTTTGATGAGTTTTGACTTGTTATAGATTCTTATGGGAGGGTATAGATCTGCCTCAAGTTGTACCGGTACAAGGTTATGTCTCAGTTTGTAAATTGAATAGATTCTTATGGAAGTATGTTTTCATTTCCTTAGTTTTGACTCTATTTTTCTATTCTTTTGTGAATGCAAATGAAGCTCACAAGAGTTCTGTAGTGCTGGAGATGATTCTTGCCTGATATTGTGGGATGCAAGAAGCGGCACTAGTCCAGCTATGAAGGTCAGAATAATGTATCTTTTTACTTGCCTCCATATGCCCATACACAAAAGAATCACCTCCTGCACTTTCACCACCCAAATATGGTTAAAAACATGGGTAAAATTTAGAGTTTTAGGGCTAATAACTTAAAGAGGCTTATACTGAAGAGAAGCTTACGCTTAAGAGTTCTAGGTATTGCTCACGTGCGGAGGCCCAACTACTGCTCATTTTCAATACCAGTCTACATTACTTCTGACAAACAGGTGGATCATTCTTTCTTGTTTTAATCTTTCTTTCTTTTTCTCTATTTTTTTAATTCTCTTCTTTCAATATAGTTAAAGGTTAAGAATATAATACACACTAGATGTTTTAGATGAGCTTTACTGTGCAACTCAATGGTGTCCACCCACACCAGGAAACTAACCAATATCATTCAAACCATCCTTTCATTTTTTTTAAAAAATATATAAAAGAAAATGAACATATTTTTTTATAGCCAAGTGGGTGGGATCCTTCCTTACAAGCTCCCTTGATGGACTCACTTGAATGATTGGTTCTCATAATATATATACAAAAATTTTACACATATACAATATAATCATTTTCATCTTTAATAAATTACTATAGAAGATTAATAATTAATTTGGAACTTTAAGAATAAAAGGATTTGAGATTTGAGCTTTGTATATAATAACTAGCTCCAGGACACAAAATGTAAGTATTTTTATTATAGAAAAAGACTATTGCGCTTGTTGGCTGCTCTTGTAGTGTGTACATCTTCATTTACTGATTTCCTTCCAATTTTTTTTGTGTTGTAGGAATTTTATGTGGAACAATATAGGAGGGAGTATACCAAAAGAGATAGGCAATCTCACAAATCTCAAACTCTTGTAAGTTTAAAAGATGTCATTGGCTTGTTTATGTGTGATATTCAAATTAGTGTAATTCATCAATGACATACTATTATGTCATTTTGCTGTTTGTTGTAATGAAGTATCTGATCATTTCCACAATTGCTAATAGATTATGATGTGTCACCTATTGCAAATAACAATAACATCCTATAAATCTGTAATGTCTTATTTTGGGCTTGATAATCTTGTTGTCATAGGCGCACTAAAATGTCATTGGAGATGCTACTCAAGAGTGGAAGAAGCATGTGAAGCTATTACATCTCTATGGACACAACAATGATGTGAATAAATAGGAAATTAGAAATGTCTAATTAGTTAATGTGGGTTTTTTGTTACGCATAATTTTTTTTTATAATCAGATTATTTTTTTTATTTCTTCATAATTTGTATCATTGATTATTTATATTTCTTCATAATTTGTATCGTTGATTAGTTAGATTTCATTTTTTTTAAATAATTTTGTTGATTAAATTTGTGACGGCAATTTCTGCTATCGCAGATATAATTTTTTTTAATTTCTATAAATAAATTTGTGACGGGAACTGCCGTCGCAAACAACCATCGCAAAAAAAGTTACGACAGCATTTTGCCGTCGCAACAACCTTTTGCGACGACCCTTTTGGCGACGGCGGGTTTGCCGACGCAACGCCGACGCAAATGACCATTTGCGTCGGCAAAGCGCTTTTAGCCGACGCAAAGTTCCGTTTAAAAGTAATTATTTTTTGTAGTGTCCCTTGCTACATTGGGTTGGTTTGAAGCTGCTTTGTTACTTTGGTTGTAAGTTCTTTTAATATAAGTTTCTATTCAGTAATGCTTTGTGTTTCCTTGATCTTCATTGTTTAATTGCATGTTAACTATTACTTGAGATTGATCACCTTAGGTTCTAAAGTGCATGTAAACAACTAGGATTAATAGGTTCCGGGTTCGGGTCTTTAATCTAGTAGCAACTTTAAGTAATAACGGGTTGTAATTACTTAAAGAAAATGAACACAAATATAAAGATAAGTTTAACGGTTTTAATCTTCTCTTTATATCCCTTAGTCTTTATTTGAATGATAACTTATTATTTGTTCTTGTAGGTTTACGGAACTTTAATAGGTTAAGTTGTGTTGATGCCGGTTGGCTCGACACATATGTACGATCGAGACGGGAGATTACTTAAAAACTTGTAAAAGGAATACACCAAAGTAGCAATTGCATGCTTAGAATCAACCTAGTGTAGATTCACCCATTATTGTCTTACTTGTCGCATTAATCGTTTTCATTAGTTTTTGTGAATCAATTCAACCAACCCCCCCTGTGTCACTTGTCATTATAATCGATAATTGCATCTAAAACACCTCAACTCTCTTGGGTTCGACCCTTACTTAATCACTATACTTGTTCTTAGTGCTAAGTCGGGATTTACTTTTGATTGAGTATAGACGACCATAGAAATACTTTTCGTCAAATTTTGGCGCCGTTGCTAGGGAGTTTTTGTGTTTTATTGTTATTATTGATTATTGGTTTAAACCATTTTATGGTTCAAACCCGTGCTACTAATTCCGGCTTTGCTTCTTTTGATCCAAAAATTGAGAGGACGCACATCCGGCAACGAAGACAACAACAACTACAACAAGAGATGGCTGGCCGTACTCTTCGTCAACTTACGCAGCCCACTTTGGCTCAAAACCCTCTTGAGGTCGCTATACCTGCACTAGGGGAAGGAGTCAACTTTGAGCTCAAACCGGGCCTTATTCACTTACTTCCATCCTTCCATGGGCTAAGTGGTGAAGACCCCATCAAGCACCTTGGGAAGTTCCACACCGTGTGTATGAGCATGAAGCCGGCCAACATTACCGAAGAACAAATCAAGATGAGGGCATTCGGCTTCACACTCAAGGACTCGGCGGATGATTGGTATTACCACCTTCCATCCGGGAGCATTGACATTTGGGAAAACTTTCACAAAGCGTTTTTGGAGAAGTACTTTCCAGCTAAAAAGGCCAATAGCTTGAAGAAATCTATAAGCAACATCGAGCAAGAGGCAACCAAACTCTCTATGAGTACTTCGAAAGGTTTGCACGCCTCCGATCCAGCTGTCCTTTCCATGGATATTCAACTCAAGATCTATTCTTGTACTTGTACAATGGCTTGCTAGACAATGAAAGGAGGATCGTCGATGCGGCTTGCGGAAGTAATATTCTTAACTCTACTCCTGACCTTGCTTTGGAAAAGATACAGGAACTAGTGGAAGGGACTCGGAACTTTGGAAGGACCCCAGCTAAGAAAGGAGTTCATGCCGTGAGTTCCGGGGAGAACGAGATTTCCACCGAGCTAGCGGAACTGAAGGAAATGGTGAAGAGGCTAACACTTATGGGAACACCGCAACAGCTAAAAGCTTGTGGAGTTTGTGCTGACCCATATCATCCAACGGACATGTGTCCACAAGTTCAAGATGACGATGCTGAAGTAAACGCAATGGGTTATGGACAACCACAGCAGCAAAGACCTGGGAACGATCCCTGTGCACAGAATTTCATGCCAAATTGGCGTGACCAACAGAATTTTCGTTGGAGGATCAACAAAACCAACAACAGCAGCCCCGCCAAGGTAAGTATCACTCAACTGAAGATATGTTGCAGGTTTTGACTAAACACTTTGCTACTCATGTCCAAACAACAGAATCAAGCATCAAGAACCTTGAGAAGCAAGTTGGTCAAATGGTGGAAGCCATTACAAGAATTGAAACTAGGGCCTCCGGAGGATTACCGTCGCAAACGGTAATAAACCGAAAAGGCATGCAGAAAGAGGTCCAAACATAGAGGAAGAGTCCTTACGTCGACCCAACGATGTAAAACAAAGGCGCTAATGCGGGAAGCAACCCGGAGGAATAAGAAGAGGAGCTTCTGTCAAGAAAACCGCCCCTGCGGCTCTAAGTCCCGCCCCTGCGGCGACACCCCTGGCCAGCGCCAACCCCGGCGCTGGGCCTGCGTTTGCTCACATAGGTCACCGCCCCCGCGGTGCCAACCCAACGCCCCTGCGGCGGCCACCCTTGACACGCACCCTCAGCTCCGCCCCCGGTGCTGAGGCTGCGTGCCCCTCTCTCTTGTCACCGCCCCCGCGGCGACACACACCGCCCCTGCGGTACAGTTAAGGAAAGAAAAAAATACACTTCCCAAAAATAACCTACATCTACCACCTTCCCCATTCCCTCTCCATTCACTCTGCAAAACCTAGCCGCTCACCCCCCTACGCCCTTGCGCCCTCCAGCACCTCATCACCGCCACCTCGACGCGCCCCCTGCGCCATCTCCGGCAACCCAACAGCGCCACCCTTTTCTGCAAACACAAACAATCTCCACCACATACAATCGCCCCTTCTCCCCACTCCCCTGTCCCACCTCCGGCAACGTCTGCGACAGCAAGGAAGACATCGAAAAAGCACAATCGCCACCACCTTCTTCGAACGACCAAATCGCCATTATGCTCTTCGATCGCCCTTGCGCATGCAAGCTCCCGCCCCTGCGTCGAGCCGCCCCTGCGCCTGTTGCAGCCGCCCCTGCATAAATCACGACAGAAGGTTCGCCTCTTGATCAAATTGCTGAACTTTCTAACTTTTTACTTGATCAATTGCAAGAGATGGAACCACATAGGAAATACAAGTTGGCGGAAGGTGAGAAGGACCGGTACAGGATTGCTCAAAGCCGGGAGGTGCATGCAACCCGGTTCCTTGATGCTTCCACCTTGGAAAATCTAGGGATGTTGGAAAGTATGCAGGAATTCCTTAACAATGCCGGGTTAGGTGATTTTCTGATAAAGAGCGCTCCAACACACCCCGACCTCACCAGACAGCTCATAGCAACATTCAAAATGGAGACGGAAGACCAATTGTGTATAGGAGTTTCATTCAAGTACAATAAGAGGAAGTACACATTGGATTACACTCAAATACAAGAGGCATTGGGAGTGACCATTGCAGCTTCCGATGACTGGATGGAACCCATTCCGACACCGGATCTGTTGGAGTTTTGGCAGGCTGCTAATAGGTCAGAGTTTCATGCAGGGGGTGAGTACTCCAACAAATTCACTCACCCTTGTTTAAGGCTCATCTCCAAGGTCCTCATGGGTGTCTTCTGTGGACACAAGAAAGAGAATAAGGTCGCTCTTAAGGACCTTCCACTGCTATATGCTTGTCTCTCCAACGAATTTGTGCCGGATTGGGCACATCTCTTCTTCACCGCTCTAAAGCGGATTAGGAGGAATGAGCCTTGTGACATAGTAGGAGGAGGTATCATTTCACTACTAGCTGCACGGGTGATGGATCTTCCTCCATTGGAAGAAGGTTTGGAGGCACCCTTATACAATGAGGGGTTATTGAGGAGGTGCGGGCTCCTCAAGATAGATGGGGGACATCGTTTCTGGATCTCCCTTGCAGATGGGAGTCATCTCACATATTTGCCCCGCCGACTCCCCTTGGGAGAAGAGCTCTCCGACCTATATGTACCGGCTGACCCTGTCCCTCCGAGATGACCTCAGGTTGATATTATTGGGAGGTACGCAGCCGGCTCTAGCAGGGCCCACCACACTGATGAGGAGATGCCGACAACGGGACACGACAGTCAGACCATGGAGAGTCTGCAGGCTCAGATGGCTGCTTTGACTACACAGCACCAGGAACGGCAGACAGAGTATCAACGGTCCATTCTTGAGCAGCAGAAGGCGTGGCAGTCCAGCTTCGCCTCCTCCATGACCACCCACTTTGACCGCCGTCAGGATGCTTGGCAGGCGGCTCATCGGCAGGAGTTGGAGACTCAGCAGCTAGCTTGCCAGGCTAGCTATGAGACTTCATTTCGAGAGAGGATGGAGGCTCAAGAGGACCGGATTGACACCCTTCACCGCCGGTAGGAGCACTTCTTCAGCCATTTCCCTTACCCACCGGAGGAGGGTCCTAGTGGTCCATCTGGACCACCCCAGTGAGGGGTTACATTTCTTTCCCTTCTCCCACATTTATCTTTAACTCATTTTCACTTTGAGGACAAAGTGCACTTCAAGTATGGGGGAGGGATATATATCATTGCTTGTACAGTTTGTTAGTTGCATTTTGTTTTGCATTATTGAAATCAGTCTGAAAAAAAAAGAAAAGAAAAAAGCCAAAGAAATGAAAAAGGCATGAAAATCCTTGGATAAACCGAAAACCCGAAAGGGCGGTTTAGGTAAAAAGAAGGTAGTCCGACCAACCATAGGTTGGTGCAAAATTGGACTTGAGGGATGTGAGCTTAAGAGAGAAAAGAAGAAGAGTGGCAAGGTGAAAACCCGAAAGGGCGTCTTGGCAAGATGAGCGACACCGAGTGTAGGTTTCCCTTCCGGCGTTTTGGCGACATAAGAAGGGGAGTCTTAAGGAGGTTGTCCGGGTAGGCCACTCTTGGAGCGATAAGGATGGTAGTTTTTCTTTTTCTCACATGTCCTTTCTTTTCCTTTCTTTCTTTCTTGGTTTTTCTCTTGTTTTCCATTATTTCTCTTGTTTTCCATTATTTCTCTTTCTTTCCCTTGCTTCCTGAGACCTTGAGTCTAATTACTGTCATTTGTTTTACTCGGGACGAGTAAAAGGTCTAAGTATGGGGGAGTTTGATAGGTGATGGAATCACTATCATTTAGGGTAGTTTTTAGAGTCTTTTTTATTGCATTAGTGTCGATTTATGCTACTAACTCCTTGGTCCAGAAGAAGAAGATCAAAAGAAGCTAAGGAAGGAGTTATAAGCACTTAGGAGCAAAGATCGATCAAGAAGCAAAGTTTATGTTGCTCCACCGCCCCCGCGGGCCCTTGCAGCCGCCCCAGCGGGTGACACTTCCTACGGAAGCGCTCCCAACACCTTCACCAGCGCCGGCCAAGATGCAGGTCACCGCCCCTGCGCCACCCATCGGCGCCCCTGCGGTGACTTGCCTTGACAAGACGAATGCCAGCTCCCCTGCGCCTCCCACTGCGCCCTGCCTGCGCCTCACCTTGGGAGCTGGAAGGCGAAGAGTCTGTGTCACCACCCCTGCGTTGGCCTTGAGGCGCCCCTGTGCCTTGACATCAGAAACGTCAGGAAGGCGAAAGGTCAAACGTTGAAGTACATTAAAGAACCGCCCCAGCCGAGTTGTGTAGCCGCCCCAGCGGTTATGAAGAAGATCAACCGATTCGGCCTAGACCGTCCCTGCGGGTCCTGAAGGCCGCCCCTGCGGCTTAGCGCCAGAAGCTTTACTCCGGCTGTTTACACCACCTTTATGGCATTAAAGGTGGCTGTTTTAGGCCGGCTATTTACTCCTAATTAAGTGTCTTTTGTAGTATAAATAGTCCATGGCTGATTGCTAGAATCATGCATGCTTTCCCTCACAAAAATCCATTTTAGACTTGAGTTTTCCATTGTAATGAGTTGCTAACTCCCTTGCTACATTTGGTTGGTTTGAAGCTGCTTTGTTACTTTGGTTGTAAGTTCTTTTAATATAAGTTTCTATTCAGTAATGCTTTATGTTTTCTTGATCTTCATTGTTTAATTGCATGTTAACTATTACTTGAGATTGATCACCTTAGGTTCTAAAGTGCATGTAAACAACTAGGATTAATAGGTTCCAGGTTCGGGTCTTTAATCTAGTAGCAACTTTAAGTAATAACGGGTTGTAATTACTTAAAGAAAAGGAACACAAATATAAAGATAAGTTTAACGGTTTTAATCTTCTCTTTATATCCCTTAGTCTTTGTTTGAATGATAACTTATTATTTGTTCTTGTAGGTTTACGGAACTTTAATAGGTTAAGTTGTGTTGATGCCGGTTGGCTCAACACATATGTACGATCGAGACGGGAGATTACTTAAAAACTTGTAAAAGGAATGCACCAAAGTAGCAATTGCATGCTTAGAATCAACCTAGTGTAGATTCACCCATTATTGTCTTACTTGTCGCATTAATCGTTTTCATTAGTTTTTTTGAATCAATTCAACCAAACCCCCCCCTTGTGTCACTTGTCATTATAATCGATAATTGCATCTAAAACACCTCAACTCTCTTGGGTTCGACCCTTACTTAATCACTATACTTGTTCTTAGTGCTAAGTCGGGATTTACTTTTGATTGGGTATAGACGACCATAGAAATACCTTTCGTCACTTCCACTTCACTCATATATCAAGTGTTGTTGGATAATTTCCTTTCACGAGTTAATTTAGAGTTAAAACAATGTTATGGGAAAGATAAAAGGTTTTAGGTTCCAATTCTTCAAAATTAATTTAGTTTTTAGAGAAGATTCAAAAACGGCCAAAGATTAGAGTTAAAAGAAAGGAAGTCGAAGGTTGTGCAAAAAGATAGGTTTGAGTAAAGATAAACCTTGAAAAAGATACATGTGTAGAAAAACAAAAACTAAAAGATGAGGTTAGGGGTTTGGATTAAAAAAACAAAAATTGGTCAACAAAAAGAAGGGAAAAAAAATAAATAAAAAAGAAAATTCAATAAAAGTGCTTAACCCTACCATACACAAGCATAAACAACTAAACCGGTAGGAGTTAAAAAGTACAACGATTCAAAAAATCTCATCTTCATAAAACTACAAGTTGACAAACATGATAGAAGACTCAACAAAACTTGAGGGTAAATCCGCACGAAGTCAAAATGATAAAGAAAAGGATATGAAAACCCAATAAAGGAGATAAGGATGCATCGAAATAGGAAAGAGTTTCACCCAAAAAAAATAAAATTTCGGACATAGAAAACATTTGAAAAACAAAGAAAATAGAAAAACTATTCCTCTATCTTCTTCGCACCTTAGAGATGAAGATAAATTTCCCTCAATACAAAGATGGGATGAATGGTAATTATTATTCTCTGGATATATCATTTCTTTTTGTTTGGATATGATTTGAGACCTCTCTCATATGTTTTGACAAAATTGGATTTGAATTTATTGTTCATCAATGAGTTTTAGATGTTATTGTTGATCGATTTTGGTCCGTTTGAAGCTGGATTTGTGATGGGCGGCAAAGATATGGACTCATTTGATCCTTATCGCGCTAGTTTTGGCCTGAAAACGCCGAATCTAGGCGATTACTCTTGATCAATGTATATTCGGGATCATTCACGATCTTAGTGCTCGTAGGGATGGCTTGTTCAAGATTTTCACGATTTATGCAAGACTATTTTCGATTGACAAGGAGACCATAAGCACTCTAAGGGAGAGTATTTATGTTCAAGAAGAATGATGCTCCATGGGAGAGTGATCATTTCAAAAGGAAATAGTTCAAGAAAAAGGTCCACGACAAGTGAGTAGATTCAATTTTTAAGTTCAACAAATTTTCCAAGTTTAATGTGAGATTGGGGAGTAATTGCTAAGATATAGATTATGAATTTGGTTAATCACTTCAATCCGGTTTAAGTGTGGGATATCAAATTTGTCTTATATTTGATTTGTTTTGTGTATGTGAGCAGTTTGAGTGTGGGACATCTAGTTTGTCTTCATATTTGATTTTTGTTTTGAGTGTGCGAGATCTAGGAGCTCGTTTAAAAATGTGGGAATTTCATTGTTAGAGGGTCTAGTTTGTTCTGATGTGAAGGTTAGTCAAGAACCTTCTCGGCAAAATAAAAGAGGCTTTTCGGAGAAATGTAACATAGCAACAAAACATAGCGACATTTTCATTATCTCTGTTGTTAGAGACAAATCAAATGAAATATGGAGGAAAAGTAGATCTAGAGAATAAATCTAGGCCAAAACCATAAAATCAGGGTTGTTTCGAAAAATATTGTAACTCATATGGGTCGGTTGATACCAACGGGTCAAGTCGCCAAATTAATTTGATGTAGTGAACTTTCTATCAAAACTCTTTCTCTTTTGATTATATTTCTATTTGATCTTCACTATCCTCAACCTACTTATGTAGGGATTGTTAAGATACGTTTGTTGTACAAAGTTGTATATAACAACCTCTTCTATTGAGTAAAATATATCAGTTTTATTCAGATCATTCACATGACATCAAGAGCATCGATCCATCCTTTTTTTTTTTCTTCTTCTCTCTAAGCATAACAATCTCAGCCTCAAATACATCAACCACAATATCAAATAATCTTCAACCAACGAGTCCATTCATAGAAGTAAGTTTTTCTAAAGCTAACAAGCTTATTGGAGACAACTACATTGGATAGAAACTACAAATTGAGGCTCTCTTAATTGGCTACGGGCTATACAAGTTTGTTGATGAAACTCAATCTATTCTAGAGGCGACCGTATCAACCACGACAGGAAACCCACATAAGAACATTGTCTCAGTGAATCCCAAGTATGAAACATGGGTGTGTCAGAATAAACTATTGTTCGGGGCTTTGGTCTGATCCTTACATCCTGATATTACTCATGTTCTTGTGGGTTCGATCTATTCGAAGGATGTGTGGGAGCGTCTTGCAACCACGTATGCTAATCTATCAAGAGGTCATATTCTTCAACTCAAAGAACAACTCAAACACATCTCAAAAGGGACTTTCTCCATTGCACAATATATGCACTAAGGGGGCATGATTACCAATGTTTTGGTTGCCCTCGGTAAGCCAGTTGAACAAGAAGATCTAATTGAGCGTGTGCTTGATAATCTTCACTGGGAGTATCAATTGGTCATTGATGGAGTTAGACAATGTGATACACCAATCTCCATTGTTAAGTTGCACGAGAAGCTAATTAATCACGAGTTGCTTGTAAAACTGGTCAAACCAACATCACCATTTCCTGCTTCAACCAACCCATCCCAACATCGTTATTCTCCACATCAACAATCACCTCCGATCAACTGTCGGGCAACCAATTCAAAGTTTTGTCAATGGTGTCATAAACAAGGTCACCCCTTGCCTATTGTCATGTGTTCCAATACACTAATCTTGCCATTCAAGTTCCTCGTCGCCCACGTCGTGACAATTTCGTGCCTCGACCTTTTGCCCAAGCCAACATATCCACAACTCAATCATCTTCAACTCTGCGGCTCTTGGATAGCGGTGCTACACACCACATCATCAGCGACCTCAATAACCACTTCGCTCATAACCCAGACGGCTCTAACGAGATCGTTATAGGAGATGATTCAGTGCATGTTGACAATACGTGTGATTCCTGGATGTCAATGCCAATAACTACAATTCCTCGAAAGTTGCCTAATCCATCTTATCCTCTTCCCAGCTCTAGTCCTAATGTTATGCTTCCCCTAGTCCCTTCCATTACAAGCGCAATCCACCAATTGGCCCACCAAATACAAAATTCATCCAGCCCAATGCCTTATGAACCTTCTAAGTCCACGCAGTGAACACTTGCCCCTTCCCCAACTACCAGTCCCTCTATCAGTACATCTTTGTCAACGCAACAAACCTCGTCTACCACGCCATCTTCAACCTCGAATCCGCAAACTCCCCATTCCCTTCGCTATCTAACTCAATCTCATCATAATATCTACAAATCGTCACCAAGTTGAACCTCCTTGTAACTACCATGCCCACCATAAATTCCGAACCTAAATATCATAATCAAGCTTTCAAAATTCCAATATGACAAGCGGATATGGAGGAAAAATTCTCGACATTACAAAGAAATGAGACATGAATTGTAGTCTCATCTTATGAAGCTTCGAACATTGTTGGTTGTAAGTGGATATATCGCACAAAGTATAAACCTACTTAAGAGGTTGAATACCACAAGACAAGTTTGGTATCAAAGGGCTTTCGTAAACATCTTGGAGTCGACTTTACTGAATCTTCTAGTCCTGTAATAAAGTTTGCAACGCATCCTTCTTACTCTTGTCGTTGCAAACAAGTAGCCACACCATCAACTTGACGTCAATGATGTCGTCTTACAAGAACACCTCAACGAGAATGTCTACATGACACGACCACCGGGTTTTGTTAATTCTACAAACCCCACTCATGTGTGTAATCTCCATTGAGCAATATATGGGTTGAAGCAAGCACCACATTTGTGGTACACTGAATTTAAATCCATCCTGCTAGAGCTGATACACTTCGGGTTGTCCCGACCGGCCCGGCTCGCCCGCCCGCAAAAACGGGCGGATATGGACAAGAGTAAAAGTCCGATCGGGCCGAAAAGCCCGGCCCGGCCGGGCATCCGGGCCGGATCTGGACAGACTACAAAGTCCGGTCGGGTTGCTTGTCCGGCCCGGATTTAAAAAAATTAAAAAAAAAAGTAAAATATATATAAATAGTCTCAAAGCCCTAATCCTAAATCACTAAAGCAGCAAAGCTTCTCCTTCCTGGCCGATTTCTCTAGGTCTCTCTCAAACAAAAGAAAACCTCAACCCTAAATCGTCGTCGCCGGATTCTCTCTCGATGTTCTCTCAAAACCGCCGTTCTCTCTCAAACGAAGCCTTTCTCGCACAGATCCAGACTTCTTCCTCGCTCAGATCCAGACTTCTTCCTCGCAAATGAAGCCTTCAACCCTCACAAATGAAGCCTTCATCCCTCGTTGATTTCAGGTTGATTCGTTCTGATTTGGACGAGATATTTCGTTCTTGATTTGGACGAAACATTGATCCTGTTAGCTTCGAATCTGGAGGCTGTTTTCTTCTCTGATTTGGCGACTATTTCGGCTTTGGAATTTCGACTTTGATTTCAGGCTGATTTCGGTGTTTGGCTATTGGTGGATTGATGGAGTTAAGGGTTGTTTTGTTGCTTGGTGTTTCCTTGAAATCTTTGTATTCTTCAACCCCTGTTCTTAAAAACGTATTGTTTGTCTACATACTAAGTAAAAATGCCAAAATTATATTTTTTAGAATTCAAAAAAATCCGGGTGCCCGGCGGGCAGCCCGGCCCGGACATCCCGACGGGTACGGACATGACTAGAAGCCCGGATCCCGGGCTTAGCCCGATCCGGTCCGGATCCGGCCCGAACCCGGATAGTATCAGCTCTACTCCCTGCTCACACTTGGATTCAAAGGGTTAAGCTTTGATACATCTTTGTTCTATTACAAGAACTACGCGGGTTTTATTTTCATCCTTGTCTATGTGGACAATATCATCGTCACAGGCTCAGCCACGATAATAATTCCTATTATGCTTGCTAAACTCATGAAACGCTTCCCACTAAAGGATCTTGGCAACCTCATTTACTTTCTCGGGGTTAAGGTAATTCCAAAGTCTGATGGTATTTTTCTTAACCAACACATGTATATCCTTGACCTGTTAGACAAGTATAATATGCTTGAATGCAAGATATCCATACATATATGGTTATTGACAAGACTTTAGCATTCACTTCCAATGAATTATTGGCAAACCCATTATGTATCGTGCAACAGTAGGCTATTTGCAATATTTATCAATAACTCGTCCCAATGTCACTTTTGCTACAAATAAGCTTTCTCAAGCTATGCAACGTTCAATAGAGCTTCACTAGCCAGTTGTCAATCAAAATTTCCAATATCTAGCTAGCAGGTTCGAACACTATTAGTCTCACGATCAAGGCTACTTTTGCTCTAAGCTAGTCTTCACGCATTCTCAGATCTTGAGTGGGAAGGAGACAAAACTGACTATTTGAGCACATGGGCTTACATTATGTACATGAGTTGTAACCCCATCTCATGGAGTAGTAAGAAACAAAATACAATTGTTGGATCATCAACTAAGGCAGAATATCGAACATTTGTGAACACTTCATTAGAGCTTCAATGGTTAAGCTCCCTCATCCAAGAATTAAGTCACCCAACCACCAAGCCTCCAGTGATATATTGTGACAATATTGTTGCCACAAAACTATGTCACAACCCAGTTTTTCACTCAAGGATGAAACATGTAGCTTTGGACTATCACTTTATACAAGAACGGGTACAAACCAACACTCTACGAGTTGAGCACGTCCCCAATGATGATCAGTTTGTGGACGTTCTTACTAAACCACTGCCGTGTGCTAGATTTTCAATGCTTGTTTCAAAGATCGGTCTCTCTCCAAGATCGTCCATGTTGCGGGATAGTATCAAGATATAGTCATATCTAGCTCTTTCTATTTTGATTCTATTTGTATTTGATCTTCATGATCCCCATCTCACTATGTAGGGATTGCTAAGATATGTTCGTTGTACAAAGTTTTATATATCATCCTCTTTTTATTCAGTAAAATATAAGAGTTTCATTCAGATTTTTCACACTTTCTATGTAGCTGGAAAAGATGAGATCTACATCTAATGAAAAGAGGCTTTGTTTGGGAAAGGAAACAAGAGAAGATGGTCAAGAAAGGGTTGAATTTGGTGGCTCAAATGTGGCAAGACTAGATCTGAATCATTTGAGTGCTAGAAACAGAGATTTTCCTGCGACAAGCTTTAGAAAGAGAGACAAGCTATAAGATACGTGATGGGTAGGGAAGAGCGTGAGCACATATAGAAAAAAAACATAAGAGGAAAGTAGAAAAAAGGGTTGAATCTAGACTCTAGAGGCTCGAATGTGGCAAGGGACAAATCTGGAAAATCTTAGCGCTAGCAGCGGGGGTCTGGCCTCCGAAAAATAAGCTTTAGAGAGAGATGGGTCGAGAAAGGGTAGAGAACAAGTCATTTTGTCCTTGAAAGCAAAGATAAAAATGTATTGTTTTTGTGGTTATCGCTTTAAGCTCAACTTAAACTTAGAGAGAGATAGGTTAAGAAAAGGGTAGAGAACAAGCCATTTTAAGTCTGAAGGAGGAGGAAAAGGGAAAAGGGATTGAGCATATTTGTAAAAGGAAGGAAGAGTGAGAGTCTTTTGTAAAATTATTGTGTTAAAAGAGACTAAGTTCTAAGCTCAACTTAAACTTGTAGATTTTCATGTGAGAGCTTTTTTTCAAAGAAAGAAAAAGGAATAAAACAAACAAAAAGTCAACTCAAATTAAAATAAAAACATGCTAGCTTTGATGTTAATCAAGTTTGGATAAAAGAAATTCGTAAAATCCGTCCGCTTAATTTCATTTCTCTTTGCTTTCTTATTTGTTTCAATTTATAATTGAGACTCACTAAATGTGTCTTCTGTATAAAAATATTATGATGTTTATGTTTTCTCATTTCTTTGATTGGAATTGGATACAAATAGTTTAGGATATTTTACCCCCAACTTGCATTATTGTCAACATGGCATTGTCCACATAGTTACCTTTGCACATAAGATTTGAGTATTGAAATTTCTTGGTCATCCTTGTTTGTTTGATACCTATATTTTGTTTGTTTGTTTGATACCTATATTTTGTGTGTTGTCAAAGTAACGTGAACGTGAAGCTTCACAGGACAGTCGTGACACTCAAGCGGATGATAATAATACTGCTCCACCACCGTTGACGATAGCACAAATGGGTCCAAATCAAGAGTTATTTTAAAACCATATGATGGAAATGTTCCAAACCATGAGAAACAATTTCCATCACCTGACGAACCCACTAACCGTTTTGACTCCCGACAAACAACGAAGGTGAATCAACAAAGAAAGGAAAGAATCACGCCGGGACTTCCAACAATCATATGTGTTTTCCCTGACTCGCATCGGTGGTTGAACATGATCAGTCCCGAAAACTCGATATGACCCTCCTCAAGCCCCAAGTGAGCACGAGGATGAAGAGAGGATGCTTATGCAACACGAATTACGGTTTGTGTATACCACGGACCGCAGGGCAAATGTCGAGCGTCAAACAAAGTAGTATGAGAGTATCACATATTGTGATTTCCCATGCTTTGTCCATGGAGTTAGTGACTCACGTCGTCCACGCCAAAACATCAAGGTCATACCCTATGACATCACTTTAAAACGTGATCGCGTTGTCATCTAGACAACCCCGATAATGAGTCTGGCTATAGGTATGACTTAACGGACTTTAATTAGCGACGACATATTGGACCTTGAGGTCATGGCTAATGCAAGGCCTCAACAACCCCTAGTGAGAAATCTAATTGAAGCTCAGATAGACGATGAAGAATACTTACCACTATCGGATGACGATGAAGGCCACCCGAATTCCGACGTTCAACAATGGCGACGCCGCAACCGAGGTGGCCGAGACCATCATGATTGAAATGATCGTGACAGTTCCCCGACTAAATTCGTAGCAATCACACCGGGAAGGCAATGTTACATTTTATATGGCACTAATGATGTGTTTACTTTTGTCACTTGGCGACAGGATACGGAGCGCGCTTTCAAACATTTTCACTATGAGCTAACGAGAAGGTAGACACGGTCACCATGCACTTTGAAGAACGCGCACAAAATTGGTGGTCTCGTTTTGAGGGTAGTCGTGATAAAAAGGGTTATACACTCCTTAAAAATTCATGAGTGACCTCAAATTGTCCTAGAATTATCTTGTACACCAACTTGAACACATTGATGCATGTGGCCAACAAGCTCTACAAGAATCTCAATGTTGGATCTAACGGAAGTTATAACTCGATCACTGCTAAATACGGTTTTAATACTAACAAAAGTGGGTCGGGTAGTTCTTAACCACAGGAGACAAGGACACCAAGGACAAAAGATCCGGTATTCAATATGCGAGGATGGGACAACAAACGAGCAACTTCGGAGTTGTGGGCACGCACGATCGTGCACCACAAGCGCTCGATCTTGCGTTGCACCAAGGGGACAAAACGCACGATTGTACAATGACCCCAACCGGTCGTGCACCTAACCATTTTCCGTAGCATCCTCCTGCATTCCGAACATTAGTTCTTATTTCTCGCTCCTTATTTGTTCTCGCATCATATAATTCACACAAGCGCGAACATTATTTAATTTTAAACATTATAAATTATGATTTATGTTATCAAATATTATTGAAAAGATTGGTGAAATAGGGCCCTTTTTGTTTAGTGTAGACTAACTAGGCCCCTAGTAATATCCAACAAAAATATAAAGATAAATAAAAATATTAAGGAGATAAATTAGGGAGGTAGTTGGACAATTTAATAAATCTATAATAATAAACTACCTTAAATATTGAAACGGAATTGAAAAAAAAAAGGAAATCAAATGGGAGAGATTCTTGCAATCTATATATGAGTGATCCGTCAATCACAAACACAAACAATGTTTTACTCTCATTTTCATCTCCATTGAAGGGCGATTGAAGGTCTCATATATCTCCCTTCTATGTATTATCATTCTCCCTTCCATTTCGTCTCTGTTTTATTCTCCATTGAAGCCGATACAAGTTATCGTTTTTATCCCGCTCCATTTGAAGGTTATTGAAGGTCGGTTATATCCATCTCCATTGAAGGCCGCTCGAAAACTCTTCTCAAGTTATCGTCTTCTCCGACTACCAAACAGGTACATTTTCTAAATCAGATTTAAGTTTCTTGCGACATATTACAGGATTATGTACCCGATTTTGCCAAATCAAACATTTATGTATCACATGTAGTTGCTAATAAATATTATGTACTAGTTATGCATCACACATAATTGCTAACAGTGTACATATCATACATTATGTAGCATACATACGTCATTGCTAATAAATATTATGTAATTGCTGCTTTGATTATGTTCGTCAAAACTGATAACAATGTGTACATATAATACATATGTATTTACTGATAAATATTATGTTCTAATCACACATTAATGTAACAGGTAGACAACGATGTGTACAGAAGGAAGGACCAGCAAAAATGAACATTCAAGTTAGAGTCCGGATGAAGGATATTGTTAATATTTGTTTCCTATTTTAACGAATTTTGATAATTATTATCATTCTTAATTAGGTAAATAAATAAAGATAAATAGGAGAGAGAAAGATTACGATTTATTGAGTATCTTTATTTATGTTTTTAATAAATCTTTTTATGAAAATATACAGGGCCTAGTTTGTCAACATATAAACAAAAGGGCCTAGTTTATACACCTTAATACATAAACTGTCTACTTAGTCAACTCATCCAATATTATTTGCATTACTAATCATATCTATAATATCCATAAATTATATACTTTATCCATGATCTTAATCTTGCCTATAAAATATAAAACTAGTATATTACCGCAAAGCCATTGATTTCCAGGCACAGCAGGAACGAGACAGCAAAAGGGCCATAGCCACATAAATGTAAAGAGATAGTTATTCAATTTAAACCTCAAAAAAACTTGGCACCAACAAGTCTATCTCTTCACATGAGTACACGTGGCAGAAACCCATTAACCGCTTATCTACACTCATAATCTTCCTCCTATACTTGTTGGACACTTTGATTTTGCTCCTACAACACTTAATCTCTACTTCCTCATTTTTCACATAATAGTTAATCATGGAAACTAGCATTGCTTGTTGTTCTCGTGGCATCGTCTTGCCAAGAGCTTCTTCTCATCGCTCAACTTCCTTGGTTACATCTTCTTCGTCCTTCAACACCAAGGTACATAAATTATATGCAAAAATACACACAGAAGATGCATTTAGTTTAGTAATTACAGCTACTGATCAAATTGTTTGTGAATTGCATCCCAACAGAGCTTAAAATCCAGCTCCTTTCTTGGAGAATCGCTTCGCAGCACACCCAGATCCTCCATTAAGGTTCAAAAGGCAAAGAACTCGTCTCTCCTAACAAAATGCGAGATTGGTGACAGTTTGGTAAGTTTCAGTGGTTAACTAAGGCATGTTTTGTTTCATTTAGTTTATAAATACTAAGTTTAATTTTTGTAAGGGCTTACTTGAGGATTAACTTATTTCTCCACGGGTTTATTAGGATTTAAAAACCACTCAGAAATAAACTTTGTAGACCAGGTTAATTTTGCTTGAATCGGTTTATTTTTGTTTTAAAATCTGATTTTGGCCATGTGTTTTAATATCCCGATTTATTTTTGTTCATTCTTTGAAATTCAACGTCATTGTTCGATTTATTTAGGGGAAGAAATGTCATTTAGAGTACAATAAACCCAAAAAATAAACTTCAATTAAACATCCTTACGCAGTTTATTTATATAAACCCGTTGAGATATAAACCTAAAAATAAACTATAAAACCATATAAATCCATTTAGTTTATAAACCCGAAAAACACTATGCCATATAAACTAGTTACAAAGTCAGTAAAATTGAATGCAGGAAGAATTCCTAACAAAGGCAACACCAGATAAAGGGTTGATCAGATTAATGACATGTATGGGAGAAGCTATCAGAACTATTGCTTACAAAGTTAGAACTGCTTCCTGTGGTGGAACTGCTTGTGTAAATTCCTTTGGGGACGAGCAACTCGCGGTTGATATGCTTGCCGACAAGCTTCTCTTCGAGGTAATTGCCTTATGAGTATCATTTGAGATTCAAGTGTGGAAAAACGATGAATCTGATGGATTGGTTTGTCTTTTTAGGCTTTGACTTACTCCCACTTTTGCAAATATGCTTGCTCTGAAGAAGTTCCTGAGCTTCAAGATATGGGAGGTCCAGTTGAAGGTTTGTTCTCATAGCATCCTGCAAATTTGCTGTCAAGATTTTTTGTTTAAGGACATGTGAAAGATTTATAGGTCCGTTTGGTAACGTAAGATTACGTAGACGAAGATGAAATAGTTTAAGAGGATGATTATGAAAATAAGTGAAATGATTATTTAGTAAAAAAAAAAGGGATAAAAATGAGATTTTAGCCTCAGTGATCGTTATAATCAAAGTTTTATAGGATTACAAAATTTTCATAATCTAATTCTCTTAATTTCCGTAATCTAACCCCTTTAATATCCTTTATTCCCTTACAAACGAGATTACGAGAATTATTTTTCATTTTTATTCCGATAATCTTAATCTCCTTAATTTATGCACTTACCAAAACGGAGTCTATGATCTTGCATCAAAGGTTGAACCTCACAGTTACACTTGCATGTACATTCAATCCTAGACATATATCTTGATGAATGATGTTGGGATGATTGAAAATTGCAGGTGGGTTCAGTGTGGCATTTGACCCACTTGATGGATCAAGCATTGTGGACACAAACTTCACAGTTGGAACCATCTTCGGAGTGTGGCCAGGCGACAAACTAACCGGAGTCACAGGTAGAGACCAGGTTGCTTCAGCTATGGGGATTTACGGCCCTCGAACCACCTATGTCCTTGCTCTCAAAGACATTCCCGGCACCCATGAGTTCCTTCTTCTTGACGAAGGTCTGATTTTGCACATTCATCTGCTATTGTCAATTGGTTTTAAGATAATTGGGTCTAGCGCACATGTGCGCTTGTCTGTGACGACGGATTAAACACATGACTTTGTTGATTAGGAAAATGGCAACATGTGAAAGACACATATGAAATTGGTGAAGGCAAAATGTTCTCCCCAGGAAACCTAAGAGCAACATTTGACAACCCTGAATACCAAAAGGTTTGTTTTCCTTTGAACATAGTTTCTCCTAACACAGTCTATAACTTCTTCTTTAACCATTTTCTTAATTTTAATGATGCAGCTGATCAACTATTATGTGAATGAGAAATACACATTGAGATACACAGGAGGAATGGTGCCGGATGTTAACCAGATCATAGTGAAGGAGAAAGGTATATTCACAAACGTGATATCGCCCTCGGCCAAGGCCAAGTTGAGGTTGCTGTTCGAGGTTGCTCCTCTAGGATTCATGATAGAGAAGGCGGGTGGTTACAGCAGTGACGGGACACAGTCTGTATTGGACAAGGTGATCATCAACCTCGATGATAGGACCCAAGTCGCTTATGGATCCAAGAACGAGATCATTAGGTTCGAGAAGACCCTTTACGGATCTTCGAGACTTGAGGGTGCTGTTCCAGTTGGGGCTGCAGCTTGATTCATCAAACGAATATGGATTTGGATGTCTAAGACGTGTTCATTGGCTCTTCTTTTTTGTGATTGAAATTATATTGCTTCATTGTATGTGTTGGTTTTTGATGTACATCTTTTTGAGCGCTTGTTTGGGCATGGGATCAACTTCAAACTAATTCAAAAATACCCAAAATCGAAGTAATTTGATCCCAAACCGGTCAATCTGCTTCATTGACAATTCTACTTGAATGACCGGGTAAATTGGATGCGAACAAACCCAACTCACACAATCCAGCATGTGTAACCTTAATCGAAACATACTCAATCCGAATGAGTCTGAAATCCAACAAAACCGAAAAACCTAACCCTAAAAGCCTCAAACTTTTACAAACCGAACCCAATCCTGAGATAACCCTATATTTAAACCCGAAAGTGACCCAAACCAAAAATAAACAGAACCGAAATCCAAAATGTTCACAAACTGAACCCAAACCGTCCTGAGATATTATCAACCCCATAGGGCCCCAAACCAAAATTAACCCTCACCTGAATAATTCAATCCGAACCCAACTCTGAACAATCCAATCCGAACCCGACTCAAATGATCTAAATGCCAACTCTAGGTAAAGGTAAAAGTTGTCACCTCGGTGAAAGGGTTTATAACTTTATTGAGTCAAGCTCGATTTGAACTCGTTTACTTCAAGTGTTATATGAATCGAGCTCAATTCAAACTCGTTTACTTCGCTACGTACTAAGTATATTTATAGATCAATTATACTTTAAATTTTGTTAAAACTGTAATCAATTATAAAGAAGTTGAGCATGGTTCAAACTCACATTTATTTTTAATGAAGTTGAACGTGAGCATATCGAATCTTAGCTTGAATAGCAATCCAAAAGATGACTAGATGAGTCCCAATCTTCAATGCCTAAGGCAGCAAAAAAATTAATCTTGCGGCTACACCTTTGCCGCATTATGTGCCTTCTCATGTTTGGCTCGATCAATTTCCGCAAAATACAATTGATCTTATCGAGATTGATCTTATTTAATGGCTATATAATCCTTTCACAAGAAAAACATCAGGCAAGGCAAACCCGGTGAAATTAAGGCATAACCACAAACATACTAAACTGTTCAGCATAACCACAAACATACTAAACTGATTAGGTTTGTTGTCTAAATTATTTCAGTTCTGTTCTCAAACTGGATGGTAATCCAGATTGGCAGTTTCATATAGCCGGATAGGGTCATCCATCTACAATCCACATCAACCATAAAAGGCATGCATACTGCTACATTGATCACTAACCTTTGACTACAGTCTGATCACAAACTTGAAAAGAACAGTTCCAATCATCATAACAATGAAGGGATTATTAACATCTTGTACTCGGGGTGTCTCCTTGCTCTTCATCAGCACATGGGTTTTCATTCTCCCTGCATTATTAGTGGTACGTGTAAGATAAATATTCAGCACTTAGACAATTAATAGATGATCATCCAACATATCAGATATGCTGTTTAACATAGAGCTCGATTGGTGAAGATTCCAGTTTTCAAGTTTTAGTTTTTAACAAAACTGAATTTATTGGCACTTTGTGTTCTCAGTTGACATTGGTTAAGTTGAGAGTAATAGCTCAATAATATATGATCAGAAAACACTTCAAAACTAAAAATGAAAACTCACGGTAATACCAAACGGGCTTCAGTAAAACGGGACTCATAGTCGCTGCATTGGGTTCAGTGGCAGCACGAGTATCAATAAGAGACCAAAACATGGGATGTCTAGCTAACAAAGAATTGACCAACTGATGAAAAGTTAACGCATACCATAAATGCAAATCATCATGCGAACCCTTTCTGTGCCTTCCATTTTTTCAACAGAAATGTGACCCCGTCCTGCAATGTGGCTCTTCTTCCCTCATCATTGTTCCACAATTCACTGGTGATGTAGCGTCCACTGGGATTATATAGATTGATTTCCATTAAAGCAGTTGTCACTGCCGTGTAAGCCTCATGACCCCATTCATCTCTTAGAGCCTTAAGCCTTTCATCATTTTCATTTATTATTTCCTGCAGCAAATTCTATATCAAGGACCAGCAAAAAGCTTGATAGAGACATATAAAAAATGCACAAAACTACAGCAAGGGATCTCAATGAAAATTCAGGTCATACTGGGAAAAATCAAAGAATAGAACGATTTTAATGAAAGAAAACTTTTGTAAAAATTATAGACTACAAACCAATACTCTAGCTAAGGATAGTAACAACATTGTAATAGTGATGGTGCTTTCCCATCCAACAAGCAAACAAGAGAGCATTCATGTTACACATTTGCTTTTTGCAAGAGATGGAATGAGACATGATGTTCAAGATCTTGCAAATATCATGCAAGTAACTCAAAGAAATAGGAGTATTGTGTTTTTTTGCAGTAAGGAGAGAGGATAATAGATCTATTTGGTGAAAAAAACTATCCATGAAGCCCCTAATTTCCAGAGCCATAACTAGTCAGCAATCCACCCTCATGAAATTATATAGGCTAAATGATAGAAATAAATTACAAACCTTCCGCTCTTCTTCGATGACCGTGAAAGGATGCCACTCAGGATCTCTTAGATACTCCTCCCACAATGAAGACAATTCTGCAGCTTTGTCTTCTGCTACATCCTCATGATACTTCCTTTTGCAGGCTTTAAGGAAAGCCGAACCATCGAGCTCTCCCATTCTCCTAATACAAATAGGAGCCCGATTTGGCATCTCTTGTAAACCCTGAAACCAAAGCCACATATTCTTCAGTGAAAAACTAAAACAAAGATACACCAGGGGAAGTCCAAACTATTTGTACAGAACTGTTGGATAAAAAGTTGTCCAAAAAGCATTTGTAAAGTGCAATGTCTGTCGTAGTAGAGCTAACATGCTTCAGGGAAAAAAAAAACGGAACAGCTTGCAACAACCAAGACCTCTTATCGCGAAGCCTTTTGTGCCACAAGCCACCCACAGTTAGGAGGACTAAGAAACAGCATTAGAACCCACTAGAAGCAATTATCTCAATCCTATGACTGCATAGCAAGAATTTCGAATGCACAAGAACTTTTGAGGAATCATCATTTTGTAATCAATTTAAAATCATGTCTGAATATAAACGATTGCAGTAGTTCCTCCATTTATAATAGGATAAAACTAACTAAATCCTATTAATAATAAATGAAAGACATAATCCTAGAAATTCAGTCACTAAAACAAGGGGAAACATGGAGAAAGTGAGGGAACTGGGAATGTTCAAGAAAGTAACTAAAAATAACAAAATAACTATAATTATCAAATCTGTTAGAATTTGTAGCTTGAGTTTGTAACTTTGTATCAGTATAACGGATATCGGGAAAAAAAAAATTCAGAGAACAATTAAACCCTCCTCGGATCTCTGACCTCTGTCATAAGGAAACCCAATGCAATTATGCACACTAATTAAATGAGATAGTTACAGAATAATTATAAGGCAATGTCTTATTCTAAGTTCAGTGGTACAAAGGTGAATGGCCTGAGTCTCTGAGAACAAACTAAAGAACTTGGTCCTGAGGGGAATGTGGTTGAAGACAGGAGGATAAACGACAATGGCAGCTTAATAGTTTTCCTAGATTAGATCATTAATGGGAAAGGATATGTTCTACAAAAATATAAAATCTTAAGACAAGGAAGCTAATCATATCATATTAAAAAAGAAATGTAAGTGTAACCACGTAAAATCATATCTTCAAAAGAACGAACAGAGGAGACTATTGTTGTTAAGTTTACCCATTTTTTCAAAAATGTTATACATATCTCTTTGCTCAACCCATTACTAAACATGGGCAGGCCAATAGAAGTAAAAAAAACGAGTTCTTGAGCAGAAGCACTGAAAGACAGAGAAATATGCAGTTCAGAAAGGAAGCAGAACGGTTCAAATCATGGAAAGGAATGGTCTTTATTACTCACACCAAATATGATTGGAATTTCAACATTGTGAGTACCACCATCAAAAGTATGAAACTAACAGTTACTCACATGTATCAGTTCCTTACGAGCATCTTGCAGCTCCTCATTGCTTCTGCGTTCTTTCACTATTAAGGTTTGATTGAGAGCTTCCACGCCATCGAGTTCTTCTTCCTTTTCTCTCAAACTTTTCATCATCTCATCAACTTTATTCATAACTTCCATATCGTCTTCATCAGGAACATGCTTTATAACATTCAGATTGCCTCTGAGCTGCTCAATTTCAAGCTTAAGCTTTTGTTCCGCCTCCAACTGCTGCTGAAGATCAATTATCTTCTTGTGGAGAGCCTCTTTTTGCCTCTGCGTTATTTTTATAACCACAGGATAGCAAACATCAGAGCTAGGCCACATGACAACCCTTATCACCAAAGGCAAAACAATACCTGCTGCTCCTCTGCAAGCTTCAAAACATTCACATCTGCCCTCTGTTGCTCCAGCGCAGCATGGTGAAGGGAACTATTTTTCACTGAATTCTGCAAAACGGTAGCAAGTACGGGATAAGGTCTTTAACATAAAAATAAGTATATTTGTCATAGTAGAATGTGCAAAAAACACTACAAAGCTTGGTGTACAACTGTACATGATCACATCCCATAGCATCTATCTAAATGACATACAGCGTTTTAACCCAAAAAAACAAAAGCAAAAATGTTAAGCAAATAATGTTACTGGGGAAAGAACAGTCAACTATAAAGGACCGAGACAATCTCCAAATCAGCATGGAGACAGGTACTCTGATTAACTATGAACAACCACCATTGAAGAAACATAAACATTTTTTTGTAACAAAAAGAAGGAAAAATTGATAGATAGGCGCTGCTTGGGAAATTATTCTGTGACAATGGCCATGTGCCAGTTAAATACTGATACAACAATCTAATCAATCATAACTAGAATATTGTTCCATGCCAGTACAGAAGAAGTAAGAAGTTGTGCAATTTATTAAACCAAATATGAAACCAGTGACCTGTGTCAGTAAAAGTACAAGTTAACATTGATACACAAGGTCGTTAACTTGTTATGTGCGACTTTTCAAAAATACTTTTGTAGTTGCATGGCAAAAGTATGATTTAGATATGCATGCATATTACATAGTAACTTCTTAATCTAGAACAGTGTCAAAGTAACATTCAACTTATCAACCTTCAGAATGTCCTCCAGCAGCAATCATACGATAACAAGGAAACTGAAGTCTTGTTCAAACACTTACCTTTTCAATGTCCTCCAGCAGCTTTCTTTTCTCAGTTTCATTTAGAGCTTCACGTTTCTCCAATTCCTGTCCCCGCAACTCAAGGGATCTCTTTTCAGATTCCAGTAGCATCTTAAGCTTCTCATGGTCATTAAAAATTTTCTGAAAATGATCTTTTGCACTGGTCTGAATTTTCTTCATTTCTAATGAACATAATAGAGAAGGGTGGGCATTAGAAAAATTATACAGCATTTCAAAAGCTATAATAATATATATAATAAAACACTACAACCTTGTAGTCTAGTGCATCCTCACTTGACAAAAAAAGAGATTGATACCTTCATCGTACGCTTGATTAAGCTTGTCTTTCTCTGCCATAACTTTGTTTATGGAATCGGACGTCTCACTTACTTTCTCCTTGATCTCTTGCAGAGTCTTATTCGTGCCCTCTAGTACATTTGTTAAGTTAGATACAAGCCATTTTGATTTCCTCTCCTCTTCAGCAATAAGACTAGCTATTGTTTTGAGGTCTGCAATCTTTTTTAGATGGTCCCCAATGATGCCTTCTGAATTATAGTCATCAGCTCGTGCAACCCAGGCATAAAGTCCACTTTTCTGTGTATTATCTGGTGCGCGCCAATCCTTCTTACCATGGTGATCCAAGTCGTATGACCTCTCAAAGGATAAGGCGTCGCTTAGGCCCACCCAATCCTTGGTGAACTCTACAACAGCAGTCCCTGAATGTCCCCTAAAATTCCACAGAGGATGAACCCTTTTTACATTATATCCCCTTGATCTGTACTCATCCCTCAACCTAGACCCACTATCTCCAGCATATCGTCCGTCCTTTAATACAGTTGGAATGTTAACAACAATACCGGTCCAAGGCCATACAAAAACCTCATTCTTATCACAGTTAGAAAAGGGATCCCCCTGCTGGGAGGAACCCACTTGAGCTGTAACTGATAGGCTTGCTTCAGCTTGTTCAAGACCTTGAAAGGAAGGTTCAGCATCATTTTGCAAGTATTTAGCCAATCCACGATGATTAGCTTTCTCCCTAGCGCTTCTCTTCTTAGAATTACCACCGGCTATGCCTAGAGCATGTAGAACAAGTTCTTTATACAGATAATCATTCTTGTTTTTCTTCGGGCAGTATGGACAAGTATATCTCTCCTCTGAAACCTTCAATCTCTTCTTTCCCCTTTGGAGCTCTTCATAGGTCGATTCCTCATATTCTTCCATCTCACAGTCACTGATGTCAGTGTACTCCTCAGAGCTGCAATCAATTGCATCATCCCCCATTATGATTCAGCAATTAAACCTGAAAGCACACATGTGCATGCAATTAAAATCGAGCACTCGTGTATACAAACAATCAATGTTCTAACATACGGTCTCGCTAGACAGTGAGCATGGAATGAAAATACCCTAATTTCTCCAAGCTTCAAAATCGCAGGTTGGCCGGAACTCCTCTCCAGACGGGATGGAGGAACACGAAGGGAGAACATGGAAGGAGAGGAGAGAAGGGGGACATAGAAGGAGGGAAGAAACCTGTGATTCACCGTTAAAGGAAGCAGTAAGAACTTGGAAGGAGGAGGAGTCTGTTTTTGTTTGTCGATAATCACCAAGGCAGCTGGCAAGCGGCGGCAGGAAGGAGGGAGGAGGAAGGAGAAAGGAGAAGGAGAGGAGTATGATAGGGTTCTAGTATTTTAGTTTAATTACCACATATTGCCCCAACTTTTATTAGAAAATTTTCTATACATCCCAAATAAAGTGACTTTATATAAATCTCCATAAGTAATTACTAAATAATACCCTAATTTATTAAAAAAAATCATAACATTCCAAATAAAACTAAATTTATATAAATAAACTAATTACCAAATAAATCACCCTAAATAATCACCAAATAATGTTAAATATTCGGGTCATGTCCTACAGCACAAAAATACATTGTTTGATTTGATCACTCAAATGCAAGAAAACTTACATCAAAAACTGGTTTTGAGTTTTCAACCTCCCACCACCCCCAATTGACACCAAAAAAAATAACATGACTCATACAAACAACATAATTAACCGTATAATTTCCCAAATAATTCTAACCAAAACATGAAACTTGACAACAATATAACAAAAAAAAAACAGTCAACTAAACCCCAAGCAGAAAAACACTGATTTCACAATTGACAAAGAAGAGCACAATCACTTTTATGATTCACCAAAAACTTGATACACACGTACATGCATACAATAATTTTTAAACACTCACATGGATGAACATTATACTAAATCTCAAAAAGTAATATTAATCATTCAAGTAACGGCAATGATCATGTCACCCAAAAGTTCATGTGCTTCTCTCTCAAAAGTCGTACAGTTGGACAGCAAAAGTTTCTTTCAACCTACCGCCTCCCTAAACAACACAAAAACAACATGAATTAAACAATTCACCTATTTGTCAATGATAACACGATTTATGACGTTAGTTTAGGCATTCATTTAGATAGTTTTTCTCGTTATTCATGCATGGTTTGGCATTAGTTCATGACGTTTACGCTTAAATCATGCATATTGTCGAGATAGACATCTACACGAACTCTTGTCGGTCTTGTAGGTATTTTGGGGAACTTTTGGAGCTTAATCGATACATTCGAGGATCAATCCTCGTGATGACACACTTCCGGACTCGTTGAGAAGCAAGCTAGGAGCAAAGGAGAACACATAGGACCTTGTTGGTGCATGCCTTGCACCAACATGGCTTAACAATCAAAAGAGAGATGTTTATGCAAAACCACGGCCCAAACCAAGAAACCACGCCCGTAATTTTGGCCGTGGTTTTCTCTGGACAGCTGCGACAGCTGTCCCACGATCTCCATGCCCGACTCTTGCCCTTGATGGAGAATATAAGTGGTCCTGCAGGCTGTTGCTAAGGAGGCTCTCCCACACTCTCTCTTACAGACATCATTTCCATTGGAGGCTACTCTTGGAGAAGAAGAAAAACACTCTCATTTTGGGGAAGGAGAAGAACAATACGAATCTTAGAGTTTTCATAGCTTTTGAGTGATTTTTGAGTGACCTTAGTTGAAGACATTTGCAAGGATTGTAAGGAACGTTTTGGACCTTCTTTTGAAGGGTTGTAAGTCTTGCTTAAACTTATATTCATCTGGGTTTTCTTGTTTATACTTGTTTCTTTTCTCTTTCATTTCATTTTCTCGCTATGGAAGTCATGAATGGTTGCTTGTTGAGTTTGAATCTTAAAATGCATGTTGTTGGCTAAATAGTTGTGATTCTAGGGTAATGGAATGATGGTTATGGCTTGGACTATGATAGAATAGACTTGGATGTACCCTTGGATGATTTGTTTGCTCGAATCTAACCACTGTTGAGAATCACGGTCTGTTCATACCTTTCCACGGCCGTGGTTTAGGATGATCCGCCCGTGATTTTCTCTATTGTGCTTGTATTGATGAATCTGTATGTTAGGATGTTAGATTGTTGGAATCCTAGTGTTTGTTAAGTATAATCTAGCCTAGGGTGACCTAATGCTAGCAAGCTAAGTGAGGAAAGAGACTTACCCGGTGATTTCCGACCTTAGGTACTAATGATGATGAACTCTAGGTAGTAGTGAGCCTCATAAGCCGCTATTGGACTGAGTGTGATGGGATTGATACTTAGGACTTGCCTTCCCTAGACTTACCCGGTAAGGAGAGGTTTGACCCCTAGATAGCAATCCGGTTTGTGTAGAATTCTCAACCTTAGGCTCCTAGAGACTTATCCGGTAATAGGACCTTAGGTGAGGGATTAGTGGACCATGAGACCTACCCGGTGATTGATCCCATTTGAGAAACACCCTTTCCCAACATACCATAGCTTATCCAAGGTTGATTAGAAGCTTGAGTCCAATGCCATAACCGGAAGTCCTAACCCCTAGAATCCGCTTTTCTTTCTTTGATCACATATTTTGTGTATGAGTTGCTTGTTTGGGTTGCTAGCTTTAGTTGTTAGTTTGATTTATGACCTTGCATGATTCGTGATCTTTGCTTGATCACCACAAAACCAAACCCAAAAACATCATGATTTTCATTCCTTTATTTCCTTCTCTTTTCTTAGACTAAATTTGCAATATCCATGATCACATGTTTGATTTGATTTCACCTTAGTCTTTGTGTTCGACCTCGGAATACCATCCTTGCTACAAAACGACCCATACACTGTGGGTTCGCTAGGAGTTAGGAAATTATATCGAGTTATAAATTGTAAGACTTTTGTGCTATACACATCTAGCGTAACAAGTTTTTGGCGCCGTTGTCGGGGACTAGGTCTAGATTGAATCATTGTTTGTGATTGTTTATAGTGTAGGTCTTTCTTGTTACTTTTGATCTTGTTTGGTTTGTGTCTTTGAATTTTCAGAACATCTCTCATTCTTTAGGTGCATGCAAAGATCTCGTGGCAAGGATTTAGCTCCATTCGATCCCGAATCGGAGAAAACCCTTAAGACTAGATCCAAGAGCATTAAGAAGAAGAAGGAGATGGCCGGGAGAGATCTTCAAGCTGAGTTAAATGAGGCCTTAGAGCAACTTAGACTAAGGGATGAAGCCTTGGAGAATGAGAGGAGACTTGCCAATGAGAGGCAAGAAGCAACTAGGAGGGAAATTGAAGAGATTAGGCAAGCTCTTGTCCAAAGGGAGCTTAATCGTCAACAACCTCCACCACCACCACCACCGCAGCCGGCGGTTAATGTTCGGTTCGAGCCGATCATCATTGAGGAGCCACAAACGCTAGGGCAACGTATGGATCCGGCCCAAAGAGTGCACCATCCGGGTGTAAACTTAGGAGATCCCGCAACCCATGACTATGAGCTCCGCCCTCAAGTGCTACAAATGATCCGGCACAATCAATTTGGAGGGATGGAAGGAGAGTCTCCTCATCAACACTTGATGAATTATGAGATCTTTATGGAGACTCTAAGGCCGCCTAGATTGGAGAACAACAACCACAAGCTTAGGGCTTTTTCCTTCTCTCTTAAGGATAAAGCCTTGGCTTGGTACCAATCCATTCCACTAAGACGTGTGAGTACTTGGGAGGAGATGACAACCGAGTTCTTGACGAAGTTCTTCCCACCTTCCAAGACAACCGAGTTAAGAGGGAAGATCAATGCCTTTGTGATGAAGGATAGAGAGAGCCTATTCAAATCTTGGGAGAGGTTCAAAGACCTCCTCCTAGTTTGTCCACACCATGGGATACCGAAGATAGAGCTATTGGAGATTTATTTCAAGGGGCTTGATGAGGATAATCAATTCAAGCTCCAATCACTTTCCGGAGGAACATTCATGGAGAAAAATGTGGATGAGGCTTGGGAGTTTGTAGAGAAGCAAGCCTTGGTGATAGAGAAGTACTCTAATAGGTGATGGAATCAGTATCAATTAGAGTAGTTTTTAGAGTCTTTTTATTGCATTAGTGTAGGTTTATGCTACTAACTCCTTGGTTCAGAAGAAGAAGATCAAAAGAAGCTAAAGAAGGAGTTATAAGCACTTAGGAGTGAAGATCGATCACGAAGCAAAGCTTCTGCTGCCTTACCGCCCCTACGGGTCCTTGCAGCCGCCCCTGCGGTGACTTGCCTTGACAAGACGAAGACCAGCTCCCCTGCGCCTCTCACTGCGCCCTGCCTGCGCCTCGCCTTGGGAGCTGGAAGGTGAAGAGTCTATGTCAACGCCCCTGCGTTGGCCTGAAGGCGCCCTTGCTCCTTGACATCAGAAACGTCAAGAAGACGAAAGGTCAAACGTTGAAGTGCATTAAAGATCCGCCCCAACGGAGTTGTGTAGCCGCCCTTGCGGTTCTGAAGAAGATCAACCAATTCTGTCTAAACCGCCCCTGCGGTTCCTGAAGGCCGCCCCTGCGGTTTAACGCCAGAAGCTTTACTCCGGCTGTTTACACCATCTTTATGGCATTTAAGGTGGCTGTTTTAGGCCGGATATTTACTCCTAATTAAGTGTCTTTTGTAGTATAAATAGTCCATGGTTGATTGCTAGAATTATCCATACTTTTCCCCACAAAATCCATTTTAGACTTGAGTTTTTCCATTGTAATGAGTTGCTAACTCCCTTGCTACATTGGCTTGGTTTGAAGTTGCTTTGTTACTTTGGTTGTAAGTTCTTTTTAATATAAGTTTTTATTCAGTAATTCTTTGTGTTTCCTTGATCTCCGTTGTTTAATTGCATGATAACTATTGCTTGAGATTGATCACCTTAGGTTCTAAAGTGCATGTAAACAACTAGGACTAATAGGTTCCGGGTTCGGGTCTTTAATCTAGTAGCAACTTTAAGTAATAACGGATTGTAATTACTTAAAGAAAAGGAACACAAATATAAAGATAAGTTTAACGGTTTTAATCTTCTCTTTATATCCCTTAGTCTTTGTTTGAATGCTAACTTGTTATTTGTTCTTGTAGGTTTACGGAACTTTAATAAGTTAAGTTGTGTTGATGCCGGTTGGCTCAACACATATGTATGATCGAGACGGGAGATTACTTAAGAGTTTATAAAAGGAAGGCACCAAAGTAGCAACTGCATGCTTAGAATCAACCTAGTGTAGATTCATCCATTATTGTCTTACTTGTCGCATTAATCGTTTTCATAAGTTTTTGTGCATCAATTCAACCAAACCAACCCCCCCCCCTTTGTATCACTTGTCATTATAATCGATAATTGCATCTAAAACACCTTAACTCTCTTGGGTTCGACCCTTACTTAATCACTATATTTGTTCTTAGTGCTAAGTCGGGATTTACTTTTGATTGGGTATAGACGACCATAGAAAACCTTCGGTCAAATTTTGGCGCCGTTGTTGGGGAGTTTTTGTGATTTATTGTTATTATTGATTATTGGTTTGAACCATTTTTATGGTTCAAACCCGTGCTACTAATTCCGTCTTTGCTTCTTTTGATCCAAAAATTGAGAGGACGCACATCCGGCAACAAAGACAACTACAACTACAACAAGAGATGGCTGACCGTACTCTTCGTCAACTTACGCAGCCCACCTTGGCTCAAAACCCTCTTGCGGTCGCTATACCGGCACTAGGGGAAGGAGTCAACTTTGAGCTCAAGCCGGGCCTTATTCACTTGCTTCCATCCTTCCATGGGCTAAGTGGTGAAGACCCCTTCAAGCACCTTGGGAAGTTCCACACCGTTTGTATGAGCATGAAGCCGGCAAACATTACCGAAGAACAGATCAAGATGGGGTTATTCGGCTTCACACTCAAAGATTCGGCGGATGATTGGTATTACCACCTTCCATCCGGGAGTATTGACACTTGGGAGAACCTTCACAAAGCATTCTTGGAGAAATACTTTCCAGCTAAAAAGGCCAACAGCTTGAAGAAAGCTATAAGCAACATCGAGCAAGAGGCAACCGAAACTCTCTACGAGTACTTCGAAAGGTTTGCACGCCTCCGATCCAGCTGTCCTTTCTACGGATATTCAACTCAAGATCTAGTCTTGTACTTGTACAATGGCTTGCTAGACAATGAAAGGAGGATCGTCGATGCGGCTTGCGGAGGTAATATTCTTAACTCTACTCCTGACCTTGCTTTGGAAAAGATACAGGAGCTAGCGGAAGGAACTCGGAACTTTGGAAGGACCCCGGCTAAGAAAGGAGTTCATGCCGTGAGTTCCGGGAAGAGCGAGATTTCCACCGAGCTGGCGGAATTGAAGGAAATGGTGAAGAGGCTAACACTTATGGGAACACCGCAACAACTCAAAGCTTGTGGAGTTTGTGCTGACCCGTATCATCCAACGGACCTGTGTCCACAAGTTCAAGATGACGATGTTGAAGTAAACGCAATGGGTTATGGACAACCACAGCAGCAAAGACCTAGGAACGATCTCTATGCACATAATTTCATGCCAAATTGGCGTGACCGACAGAACTTTCGTTGGAGGGATCAACAAAACCAACAACAACAACCCCGCCAAGGTAAGTATCACTCAACTGAAGATATGTTGCAGGTTTGAGTATGTCCAAACAACAGAATCAAGCATCAAGAACCTTGAGAAGCAGGTTGGTCAAATGGCGGAAGCCATTACAAGAGTTGAAACTAGGGCCTCCGGAGGATTACCGTCGCAAACGGTTATAAACCCAAAAGGCATACAGGAAGATGTTCAAACATAGAGGAAGAGTCCCTACGTCGAGCCAACGACGTAAAACAAAGGCGCTAATTCGGGAGGCAACCCAAAGGAATAAGAAGAGGAGCTTTTGTCAAGAAAACCGCCCCTGCGGCTCTAAAAACCCGCCCCTGCGGCGACACCCCTGGCCAGTGCCACCCCCGGCGCTGGGCTTGCGTCTTCTCACGTAGGTCACCGCCCCCGTGGTGCCAACCCTACGCCCCTGCGGAGGCCACCCTTGACACGCACCCTCAGCTCCGCCCCCGGCGCTGAGGTTGTGTACCCCCTCTCTCTTGTCACCGCCCCGCGGCGACACACACCGCCCATGCGGTACAGTTAAGGAAAGAAAAAAAATACACTTCCCAAAAGTAGCCTACATCTACCACCCTCTCCACTCCCTCTCCATTCACTCTTCGAACCCTAGCCGCCTCACCTCTCACGCCCTTGCGCCCTCCAACAACTCATCGCCACCACCTCGTCGCGCCCCTGCGCCACCTCCGGCAACTTAGTGGCGCCACCCCCTTACCAACATGAACAACCTCCACCATACACAACCCTTCCACTCTCGCTCGACTACTCCACCTCCGGCGACAGCTGCAGCAACAAAAGAAAACGCCGGAAAAGCCCCATCGTCACCACCTTCGTCGAACAACCAAATTGCCTTCTGCTCTTCGCCCGCACCTGCGCCTGCAAGCTCCCGCCCCTGCGTCGAGCCGCCCCTGCGCCTGTTGCAGCCGCCCTTGCGTAAAACACGATAGAAGGTTCGTCTCTTGATCAAATTGCTGAACTTTCTAACTCTTTCACTTAATCAATTGCAAGAGATGGAACCACAAAGGAAATACAAGTTGACGGAAGGAGAGAAGGATCGGTACAGGATTGCTCAAAGCCGGGAGGTGCATGCAACCCGGTTCCTTGATGTTTCCACTTTGGAAAATCTGAGGATGTTGGAAAGTATGCAGGAATTTCTAAACAATGCCGGATTGGGTAATTTTCTGATAATGAACGCCCCAACACACCCCGACCTCAGCAGACAGTTCATAGCCACATTCAAAATGGAGACGGAAGACCAATTGTGTGTTGGGATTTCATTCAAGTACAACAAGAGGAAATACACGTTGGATTACACCCAAATACAGGAGGCATTAGGGGTGACCATAGCAGCTTCTGATGATTGGATGAAACCCATTTCGACGCCTGATTTGTTGGAATTTTGGCAGGCCGCCACTAGGACTGAGTTTCATACAAGAGGTGAGTACTCCAACAAGTTCACTCACCCTTGTTTAAGGCTCATCTCAAAGGTCTTCATGAGTGTCTTCTGTGGACACAAGGAAGAGAATAAGGTCGCTCTTAAGGACCTTCCACTACTATATGCTTGTCTTCCCAACGAGTTTGTGCCAGATTGGGCATATCTTTTCCTTACCGCTCTAAAGCGGATTAGGAAGAACGAGCCTCACGACATCGTTGGAGGAGGAATCATATCCCTATTAGCTGCACGAGTGATGGATCTTCCTCCATTGGAAGAAGGTTTGGATGCACCCTTATACACCGAAGGATTATTGAGGAGGTGCAGGCTCCTCAAGAGAGACGGGGATCATCGGTTCTGGATCTCCCTTGCAGATGGGAGTCACATCACATATCTGTCCCGTCGACTCCCATTGGGAGAAGAGCTCTCCGACCTATATGTACCGGCTGACCCTGTCCCTCCGAGACGGCCTCAAATTGATATTGTTGGGAGGTACGCAGCCGGCTCTAGCAGGGCCCACACCACTGATGAGGAGATGCCGACGGCGGGACACGACAGTCATACCATGGAGAGTCTGCAGGCTCAGATGGCAGCTTTGACCACACAGCACCAGGCATGGCAGACCGAGTACCAGCGGTCCATGCTTGAGCAGTAGCAGGCGTGGCAGTCCAGCTTCGCCTCCTCCATGACCACTCACTTTGACCGCCGTCAGGATGCTTGGCAGGCGGCTCATCAGTAGTAGTTGGAGACTCAGCAGCTAGCTTGGCAAGCTAGCTATGAGAGTTCATTTAAAGAGAGGATGGAGTCTTAGGAGGACCGTATTGACACCCTTCACCGCCGCCATGAGCATTTCTTCCGCCACTTCCCTTACCCACCGGAGGAGGGTCCAGGTGGTCCATCCGGACCACCCCAGTGAGGGGTACATTTCTTTCCCTTCTCCCACATTTATCTTTGACTCATTTTCACTTTGAGGACAAAGTGTACTTCAAGTATGGGGGAGGGATATATCATTGCTTGTACAGTTTATTGAGTAGTTTTTGGCATTTGTTTTTGCATTGTTGAATTCAGTTTCATTCAAAAAAAAAGCCAAAGAAGTGAAAAAAAAGGCATGAAAATCCTTGGATAAACCGAAAACCCGAAAGGGCGGTTTAGGTAAAAAGAAGGTAGTCCGACCAACCTTAGGTTGGTGCAAAATTGGACTTGAGGGATGTGAGTTTAAGTGAGAAAAGAAGAAGAGTGGCAAGGTGAAAACCCGAAAGGGCGCCTTGGCAAGATGAGCGACACCGAGTGTAGGTTTCCCTTCCGGCGTTTTGGCGACATAAGAAGGGAAGTCATAAGGAGGTTGTCCGGGTAGGCCACTCTTGGAGCGATAAGGATGGTAGTATCTCTTTTTCTCACATCTTCTCCCTTTTCCTTCTTTCTTTCTTGACTTTTCTCTTATTTTCCATTATCTTTCTGCTTACTCATGCTTCTTGAGGCCTTTGAGTCCAGTTGATGACATTTGTTTTACTCGGGACGAGTAAAAGGTCTAAGTATGGGGGAGTTTGATAGGTGATGGAATCACTATCAATTAGGGTAGTTTTTAGAGTCTTTTTATTGCATTAGTGTAGGTTTATGCTACTAACTCCTTGGTCTAGAAGAAGAAGATCAAAAGAAGCTAAAGAAGGAGTTATAAGCACTTAGGAGTGAAGATCGATCACGAAGCAAAGCTTCTGCTGCCTTACCGCCCCTGCGGGTCCTTGCAGCCGCCCCTGCGGTGACTTGCCTTGACAAGACGAAGACCAGCTCCCCTGCGCCCTGCCTGCGCCTCGCCTTGGGAGCTGGAAGGTGAAGAGTTTGTGTCACCGCCCCTGCGTTGGCCTGAAGGCGCCCCTGCGCCTTGACATCAGAAACGTCAGGAAGACAAAAGGTCAGACGTTAAAGTGCATTAAAGATCTGCCCTAACGGAGTTGTGTAGCCGCCCCTGCGGTTCTGAAGAAGATCAACCGATTTTGCCTAAATCGCCCCTGCGGTTCCTGAAGGCCGCCCTGCGGTTTAACGCCAAAAGCTTTACTCTGGCTGTTTACACCACCTTTATGACAGTTAAGGTGGCTGTTTTAGTCCGGCTATTTACTCCTAATTAAGTGTCTTTTTTAGTATAAATAGTCCATGGTTGATTGCTATAATTATCCATACTTTTCCCCACAAAATCCATTTTAGACTTGAGTTTTTCCATTGTAATGAGTTGCTAACTCCCTTGCTACATTGGGTTGGTTTGAAGCTGCTTTGTTACTTTGGTTGTAAGTTCTTTTTAATATAAGTTTTTATTCAGTAATGCTTTGTGTTTCCTTGATCTCCATTGTTTAATTGCATGTTAACTATTGCTTGAGATTGATCACCTTAGGTTCTAAAGTGCATGTAAACAACTAGGATTAATAGGTTCCGGGTTCGGGTCTTTAATCTAGTAGCAACTTTAAGTAATAACGGGTTGTAATTACTTAAAGAAAAGGAACACAAATATAAAGATAAGTTTAACGGTTTTAATCTTCTCTTTATATCCCTTAGTCTTTGTTTGAATGCTAACTTGTTATTTGTTCTTGTAGGTTTACGGAACTTTAATAAGTTAAGTTGTGTTGATGTCGGTTGGCTCAACACATATGTATGATCGAGACGGGAGATTACTTAAGAATTTATAAAAGGAACGCACCAAAGTAGCAATTGCATGCTTAGAATCAACCTAGTGTAGATTCATCCATTATTGTCTTACTTGTCGCATTAATCGTTTTCATAAGTTTTTGTGCATCAATTCAACCAAACCCCCCATTTGTGTCACTTGTCATTATAATCGATAATTGCATCTAAAACACCTTAACTCTCTTGGGTTCGACCCTTACTTAATCACTATACTTGTTCTTAGTGCTAAGTCGGGATTTACTTTTGATTGGGTATAGACGACCATAGAAATACCTTCGGTCATACTCCCATAGGAAGAGTGATGGGAGGAAACCGGGAGCATATGAAGTAAGTGAAGTCACCATGAGCAACTACAAACTTGATGCAATCAACAATGAGCTTAAGTCTTTGAGGGAGTTGTGTGCCACAACCTTGAAGAATCAAGCAAGTCCTCAAGTGCAAGTGCAAGCTAATTTGGCTTCCAAGGAGGAGGACATTAACTACATGGGAAGGGGTAACTTCAACAATTATCAAGGCGCTAGGAACTTCAACAACAACAACAGCCGGCAATACAACAATTACCGGCCTAATCACAACCATCCCGGGTTCTCCTATTCTAACCCGGATGGTGCCTTGAACCCTCCCGCTTCCACAAGCGCAGCACCACCACCTAAGGCTTCACAAGAGCCTCCACCCGGTTTTGCTCAACCTCCAAAGGATAGAACCGAAATGATGTTTGAACAATTGCTTGGAAGGTTGAGTGGACTTGAGAGCACGGTGACTGTTCGCTCCAAACGGTGTGTGCAAGCTTTAAATTTATAACCCTAGACTTAAGCTTAAAACAAGGATGCGAACCCGCAGTGTACGGGTCAATCGTAGTAAAAGCAAGAAAATTCCAGGGGTCGATCACAGGGACTTGGTGAAACAGAGTCCAGTACAGTATGCTAATGTCAATGCTAACCACAAGAGCAAATAATACAATCAAAGATGAATAAGATGTCAAATAAAGCAAACATGCAATTCTAGGGATTAAAGCATCTAGTTGTGGTTCCAACTCAAGATCTATAGATAAGCGGACAAAGCTGAGATTTTTGCATGGGGAAGGCGTTTCTAAAGTGGAGTAGATCACCGGGTAAGTCTCACTACACACTAATCCTAAACCGCAACTCCTATTACCGGGTAAGTCTCAAGGAATTGAGATAAAGAACTATAACCTCAAACTAACACACCATCTAAGGGAATAGAATCAACCTTTACCGGGTAAGTCTCAGGCTAACTCACAAAGATGGGATGGAAGCACACTCAAACCCCAATAAAGGACAAGCCTTTATTACCTATACTTATGATCGTTGGTACACAAACTAAGGAATCACCGGGTAAGTCTCATCCTAAGCTTGCTTCGAACCAGGAAGGTGTAATAAGAATAGGATTTGGCAAACTCTAACACTTAACTCTCAGTTTAGGGTCGGGTAAGTCACCTCGGTCAGAAGAATTCCACCCCGGCCGAGGTGTTCATCAACCGAACGAGATGCTTAGGGTTAAGGTTAAAGACTCGAACTTTCAGGATCCTACTGGAATCTAAGATTATTCTATCATTGTTTTTCCCACAACCTTCAGCCAATCACCCTAGAATCACACAAGGAAATTAGCCACTCATCATCATAATGAAAGTATTAAATATATGGGAAGAAGGTGAATATTTGAACAAAGAAGAATTTAATGAAAACACTTCAATAACTGAATCAAATATCACAACAAAAGCGTTCCTTGGATAGCAATCCAACAAGACAAGACAACAAGGAAAGGAATTGAAGACAATCTTACAAAACCCTCCAAAAAGCTATAAAGCTATAGTCTTCAATCTTCCTTCAACCTTCAAAAAAGGTTCTTCAAATCTCTCCCAAATTGGAGCAGGATGCGGCTGCTGCGTCTGTAAACCCTGATCGACGGTATAGCGTGATGATAGATTTGTGGAAATCCAACCCTTTTTATAGGAAAAATAACCCTCCAAAGATAATAAATCTTAAGAAGATATTATCCCATAAATATAGGTAAAATATATGATTCTGCATATCTCCTTCCTTCTAGAAGCTCAGCCCAAAAATATAAGATCACTTTCCAATTTTAAAAGATCTCAGCCAAGAATAAAATATTCTCGCCGCGTCCTAGGTGTTCGCCTCGGTCGAGTCGGCGTCTCTGGATCGCCTCGGTCGAGATGAATCTCTGGTCAACCGAGGTGACTCATAACTGAATGTAGAATCTCTCAAAACTGGTCCAAAGTAAATCTTTAATCCATGGTTGTGCTTCCTGAATGTAGCTCCAAATGACTCTTGACTCCTTTTGATCCTTTTTGATGCAAAACGTACCATATTACCTGCAATTACAACGAAACTAGGTGTAGACCTCGATTCTCGCAAAGGTAGATGAAATGGTAGTAAAATCACATAATGTACATACAAACATGCAGATTACGAAAGATAAAACGTCCAAACAAACCCCAAAATATAGACTATAATTCATGCTATCAAAATACCCCATACTTAGCTCTTGCTTGTCCCTAAGCAAGTTCCTCATATAGAAATCAAGATAGAATGGATTATAAGTCAAGAAAATCAATGAAAAGTCTTTCAAAAACATTTTATGGTGTGAAACTATCATAGA
>BSUD01000007.1:19289005-19314039 GCA_033239045.1 Fagopyrum esculentum
ATGTGGTGTATGCAGCCTCCTCGGATTTGTGGAAAATCAATCCTTTTTATAGGAAAAATAAACCTCCAAAGATAATAAATCTTAAGAAGATATTATCCCATAAATATAGGTAAAATATATGATTCTGCATATCTCCTTCCTTCTAGAAGCTCAGCCCAAAAATATAAGATCACTTTCCAATTTTAAAAGATCTCAGCCAAGAATAAAATATTCTCGCCGCGTCCTAGGTGTTCGCCTCGGTCGAGTCGGCGTCTCTGGATCGCCTCGGTCGAGATGAATCTCTGGTCAACCGAGGTGACTCATAACTGAATGTAGAATCTCTCAAAACTGGTCCAAAGTAAATCTTTAATCCATGGTTGTGCTTCCTGAATGTAGCTCCAAATGACTCTTGACTCCTTTTGATCCTTTTTGATGCAAAACGTACCATATTACCTGCAATTACAACGAAACTAGGTGTAGACCTCGATTCTCGCAAAGGTAGATGAAATGGTAGTAAAATCACATAATGTACATACAAACATGCAGATTACGAAAGATAAAACGTCCAAACAAACCCCAAAATATAGACTATAATTCATGCTATCAAAATACCCCATACTTAGCTCTTGCTTGTCCCTAAGCAAGTTCCTCATATAGAAATCAAGATAGAATGGATTATAAGTCAAGAAAATCAATGAAAAGTCTTTCAAAAACATTTTATGGTGTGAAACTATCATAGATCACTCTAAGAGAATACTTCCTGGAAATTAAAAACTCAATATGATCAAAACATTTTATAAATATAAGAAAGTTGTTCATCTTTGCATAAATCATAGAATGCATAATAAATCATAATTATCAAAATTAATCATGTATAATCCGATTTAAACCGCTAAGCCAATCAACAAGCTCAAGGTCTCAAGGGCTTCCCAAAAGAAAAGGTCAAGAAACGTGTAGGGTAGGGATGTGTGTAAGGTAATGTGGTGCTAGAATCCGGAAAAAGGATGAACTTCACTTCCACTTTGACTTTCAACATCTTCCATCAATAGGCTTTGCTTATTTCACACTTTTTCTTTTACTTTACTTTTTGGGATGCATGGACAGAGGTGCACAATAACCGAAGCCTAGGAAATCTGCAATCATCAATTTCTCGAGATGCATCAAACCCTTGATGCACATACCATGACCCGTTAGGAATATCGCTCAATCCGACTTTGGCAAGACACAAACACCCGGCTATGTGAATGGTGCCGAGTTACTCATCTTCATGATTGACTTCCCCAAACCTAGAATTGCATTCTAACACTTTCACTTCCAGCCACTTCTCAACTTTAACTTGCTTTCACCACTTCACTTGCTTCCAAATTCCCGGATAGGTAAAGGGAGGCAAAATGTATATGAGGGGCTAAGCATGATCAAGAAGAAGAAGAAGAAGAGAATGAATTGCCTTGGTCTTTCCAAGATGAATGTGAGAGAACTTATGCTGCGGTGTCGACCTTCAAATTCAACATAATTTGGATAAAAACAAAATATTAAACATGCTAATAATTTCAAACAAAGCATTTAGCAACTTAAACATATTATAAAACATTTCAAACATATAAAGAATTTAAAACCAGTCAGTAAACAAGATCTTCACTGAGATCATATCCAGATAAGTAACACAAAAATCGTTTTCGAAAACTCTCAGTTAACCCACCTCGGTCGAGATGTTCTTGGTTCAACCGAGGTGAAACACCTCGTTTTGCCAGAACTGTCCCGGTCGAGGTCGAAAAATTTTTTTTTTTTTTTTTTTAAAACCATTTTTTTTTCGGTTTCGACGTTTTTCTCAATCAAATAACCTGTAAGTATGCATGCAATCTCAGATAAACATATAAATGCGGAATGAAGCATAAAATATCAAATATTACATAAACACCCCACACTTGGGACACACTGTCCCAGTGGGTCGAAATAAGTCTAAGGACAGGATACGCACCGAACACAGCTAAACTGCATGAAGAAGTAAGAAACAGCTCCCAGATAAGACCATCTCGGTTGGCGAAGTACATCTCGGTCGAGGTGTTCTGACAGTCCCCGAGATGTATCTCAGTAAAGCTCGTTTCCTCAACTTCTCGAAACTTCGTTCTTCTAGTGTAGCTCCTGAACTGTGATCCTTCCTTTTGGAATACCTGGTTGTTGTCTAGAGGAAAACAAAAACAAAAACTATCTAAACTAGACTAGAAAACGGGAAAGAAAGCAATACCTTGGGTTGCCTCCCAAGAAGCGCTTGATTTAAGGTCGCTAGCTGGACCCTTCTCCATAGAATTACTCAATGTACCTTGAACACCATGGAGTGCTCATCACATCCATCATAAAATTCTTCCAAAAAGGTTCCGGTTCCTAATTTCACCGGCAAATGGTAAGATCTCCCACGTACAAGCTTGTACGGTTTGATTCTCATCGGAATCCTTCTAGCCTTCCTGCACTTCAATGGGACATAATCTAGCCTTGCGTCCCATCCTTTCCTTGATCGAGAAAATAGTTTCTCGAGAATCATAGCAGCTTCCCCATTTATAGCTTGGGGATGGTACAGGGTCCTGAGCATGCGAGGGACCCCATACTTGAACAAATAACACTTCGTTGCCTTAGCGGTGAAGCGCTTGTTAACTTCACTCCTTATAATCCAAGGAGCATCTTCCTCCAACAATTCCAAGAGAGGTTCCATCTTGATCTTAGGAGGTTCTTTCGGAAGAGACCTCCAACTCTCCGGTGCCTTCCTGAAAAATTCAGAAATATTAATAGGGAATTCGAATGGAGTAAGAGAACTTACCTTGTAATGTTCTCCAAAGCTCGGATCAGGTTTCATGTTAGGTTGATAACCAACACATGAAATCTCTCTCAACTCAGTTGATCTTTCTTCCACCTTGGTTACAATCTCAGTAATTTGACCAAGGTTCTCTGCATCTTCTGCTTCCAGTTTTGCAGATTCTTCCATCTCGACCGAAGTCGTTTTCACCTCGACCGAGGTCTCAACAGTCAGATCGAGACCTTCCATATCCTCCTCGTCCTCAGAAGTTTCTGGAGAATTTTCTGGTTCGACTGGGGGAATGCCTGGAACGTGCAACACTTCCTTATGCTCCTCTTGCGGCCTAGCATAGGATAGGGTGCTTTCCTTGAGCTCCGTCACCTTCTTCATCAACTTCTCCAACCTAGATTCGAGAGAGTCTTCAAGAGGTTGCTCATAAGTCTTTTTAGGGACATTCAGTTCATCCCATATCGCAAGTTCACGCTGAATGACCTCTTCTCTTTCCCATTCATTGTTGAACCAATAGAAGGAGTACTTCTCCTCCAAGTATTCATAATGATCCGCCCTAGCACTTTGTCTTGCTATCCAGGCTGGATCAAACATAGCTATCAGGAATCCTGAAAACTACAAAACTCATAGAAAGAGTAGTTAGTAGCAACAAGGGGCAAACGCCCCAAAAGCAAACCGTACCGGCTCGGTCTAGACCAAGTCCCCGGCAACGGCGCCAAAAACTTGTTCGCTCCAAACGGTGTGTGCAAGCTTTAAATTTATAACCCTAGACTTAAGCTTAAAACAAGGATGCGAACCCGCAGTGTACGGGTCAATCGTAGTAAAAGCAAGAAAATTCCAGGGGTCGATCACAGGGACTTAGTGAAACAGAGTCCAATACGGTATGCTAGTGTTAATGCTAACCACAAGAGCAAGTATACAATCAAAGATGAATAAGATGTCAAATAAAGCAAACATGCAATTCTAGGGATTAAAGCATCTAGTTGTGGTTCCAACTCAAGATCTATAGATAAGCGGACAAAGCTGAGATTTTTGCATGGGGAAGGCGTTTCTAAAGTGGAGTAGATCACCGGGTAAGTCTCACTACACACTAATCCTAAACCGCAACTCCTATTACCGGGTAAGTCTCAAGGAATTGAGATAAAGAACTATAACCTCAAACTAACACACCATCTAAGGGAATAGAATCAACCTTTACCGGGTAAGTCTCAGGCTAACTCACAAAGATGGGATGGAAGCACACTCAAACCCCAATAAAGGACAAGCCTTTATTACCTATACTTATGATCGTTGGTACACAAACTAAGGAATCACCGGGTAAGTCTCATCCTAAGCTTGCTTCGAACCAGGAAGGTGTAATAAGAATAGGATTTGGCAAACTCTAACACTTAACTCTCAGTTTAGGGTCGGGTAAGTCACCTCGGTCAGAAGAATTCCACCCCGGCCGAGGTGTTCATCAACCGAACGAGATGCTTAGGGTTAAGGTTAAAGACTCGAACTTTCAGGATCCTACTGGAATCTAAGATTATTCTATCATTGTTTTTCCCACAACCTTCAGCCAATCACCCTAGAATCACACAAGGAAATTAGCCACTCATCATCATAATGAAAGTATTAAATATATGGGAAGAAGGTGAATATTTGAACAAAGAAGAATTTAATGAAAACACTTCAATAACTGAATCAAATATCACAACAAAAGCGTTCCTTGGATAGCAATCCAACAAGACAAGACAACAAGGAAAGGAATTGAAGACAATCTTACAAAACCCTCCAAAAAGCTATAAAGCTATAGTCTTCAATCTTCCTTCAACCTTCAAAAAAGGTTCTTCAAATCTCTCCCAAATTGGAGCAGGATGCGGCTGCTGCGTCTGTAAACCCTGATCGACGGTATAGCGTGATGATAGATTTGTGGAAATCCAACCCTTTTTATAGGAAAAATAACCCTCCAAAGATAATAAATCTTAAGAAGATATTATCCCATAAATATAGGTAAAATATATGATTCTGCATATCTCCTTCCTTCTAGAAGCTCAGCCCAAAAATATAAGATCACTTTCCAATTTTAAAAGATCTCAGCCAAGAATAAAATATTCTCGCCGCGTCCTAGGTGTTCGCCTCGGTCGAGTCGGCGTCTCTGGATCGCCTCGGTCGAGATGAATCTCTGGTCAACCGAGGTGACTCATAACTGAATGTAGAATCTCTCAAAACTGGTCCAAAGTAAATCTTCAATCCATGGCTATGCTTCCTGAATGTAGCTCCAAATGACTCTTGACTCCTTTTGCTCCTTTTTGATGCAAAACGTACCATATTACCTGCAATTACAACGAAACTAGGTGTAGACCTCGATTCTCGCAAAGGTAGATGAAATGGTAGTAAAATCACATAATGTACATACAAACATGCAGATTATGAAAGATAAAACGTCCAAACAAACCCCAAAATATAGACTATAATTCATGCTATCAAAATACCCCATACTTAGCCCTTGCTTGTCCCTAAGCAAGTTCCTCATATAGAAATCAAGATAGAATGGATTATAAGTCAAGAAAATCAGTGAAAAGTTTTTCAAAAACATTTTATGGTGTGAAACTATCATAGATCACTCTAAGAGAATACTTCCTGGAAATTAAAAACTCAATATGATCAAAACATTTTATAAATATAGGAAAGTTGTTCATCTTTGCATAAAATCATAGAATGCATAATAAATCATAATTATCAAAATTAATCATGTATAATCCGATTTAAACCGCTAAGCCAATCAACAAGCTCAAGGTCTCAAGGGCTTCCCAAAAGAAAAGGTCAAGAAACGTGTAGGGTAGGGATGTGTGTAAGGTAATGTGGTGCTAGAATCCGGGAAAAGGATGAACTTCACTTCCACTTTGACTTGCAACATCTTCCACCAATAAGCTTTGCTTATCTCACACCTTTTTTTTTCTTTTTACTTTACTTTTTGGGATGCATGGACAGAGGTGCACAATAACCGAAGCCTAGGAAATCTGCAATCATCAATTTCTCGAGATGCATCAAACCCTTGATGCACATACCATGACCCGTTAGGAATATCGCTCAATCCGACTTTGGCAAGACACAAACACCCGGCTATGTGAATGGTGCCGAGTTACTCATCTTCATGATTGACTTCCCCAAACCTAGAATTGCATTCTAACACTTTCACTTTCAGCCATCTTCAACTTTAACTTGCTTTCACCACTTCGCTTGCTTCCAAATTCCCGGATAGGTAAAGGGAGGCAAAATGTATATGAGGGGCTAAGCATGATCAAGAAGAAGAAGAAGAAGAGAATGAATTGCCTTGGTCTTTCCAAGATGAATGTGAGAGAACTTATGCTGCGGTGTCAACCTTCAAATTCAACATAATTTGGATAAAAACAAAATATTAAACATGCTAATAATTTCAAACAAAGCATTTAGCAACTTAAACATATCATAAAACATTTCAAACATATAAAGAATTTAAAACCAGTCAGTAAACAAGATCTTCACTGAGATCATATCCAGATAAGTAACACAAAAATCGTTTTCGAAAACTCTCAGTTAACCCACCTCGGTCGAGATGTTCTTGGTTCAACCGAGGTGAAACAACTCGTTTTGCCAGAACTGTCCCGGTCGAGGTCGAAAATTTTTTTTTTTTTAAAAACCATTTTTTTTTTCGGTTTCGACGTTTTTCTCAATCAAATAACCTGTAAGTATGCATGCAATCTCAGATAAACATATAAATGCGGAATGAAGCATAAATATGAAAATATCCGAAATAATAAAATACATCATAAGTCAAATAATACATCGAAGTCAAATAAGTCAAGTAATACATCAACTACCCCATACTTGAGACACACTGTCCCAGTGGGTATAATAAAAGTCTGAATAAAAGAGGACTCACCGGATAAAGAGCCGAACTGCATAAAAATAAATAAATAAAGCCTGCAGCTCCTCAGAAGTCCTGATCCGGTGGTGGTGGTGGAATGTAGGGGAACTGAGCAGGATCATAGGGATAGCCCATGACATGCTGGAACTGTAGCTGAGCCATCATGTGCTGATGATGCTGCCGCTCCTGCATCTCCCGGATATCCAAAGAAAGTGCAGCATAAGTGTCGATAACCTGATCCGTCAGGTCGTCGATCCGTCGGTGTGCTGCTCTGTCCCTAACTCTCTGCCTCCTGCGCCTAGCGGGCCTGACTGGAGAAGTCTCAGCTGGCGCTGGCTCAGTATCCTCCTCATCCTCATCAAGATCAATAATGGGAGGCGCGCTCGTCCCAGCAGTATTTGTCCCTGTGTCCATCGGGACGCCGCCTCCTCTCTCATCGACAGTCTCGTCGTCGTCATCCTCATCGACCTCCTCAGCCTCCTCAGCAGCCTCAGCAGCAGCAGCTGCTCCCTCTCTGTAATCCTCCATCAGCGGGACCCATGCTGCCTGCCAGAAATGCGGGTCGGCAACAGAGAACTGTGCAGACCATCTGATACCCTGAGGCGCTGTCCGCTCCCAAGGCATGGCAACGTACGGAGTGGTCAATCCACGGGGAACCAGAATCCGCCGCGTAATCATCTCCTGCAGTCCCAGCGGCTTCGGAGCCGCCGCTAACGTGCAAACACTGAGGTCCATCCCGTGGTATGTGGCGATGTGGGTGACTAGACCTCCACATCAAATATCCCCCTTTGACTTGGCCTTGATCCTGTGCAGATCCTCTGCCAGGAGCAAGCCAAAGTCGGGGTAACCTCCCGTGACCATGCAGTAAAGAGAGAAGAGCTCCCCCTGTCTGATCTTCTGGGGCGTCTCAGTACGCGCCAGAAGCATCTCACTGAATATCCGGTGGGCGAGTCTGAAGGCTGGGTGAAAGATGACCTTCTCCCTGGAATCTCCAGGGCGCCATCTGTCTGCGTGAGTAGTGATGTGGGCTATCTGTCCCCAAAACTCCCTAGCTACTGATCGGGAGGGAAAGTCTACAGCGGTAGGGGCAGGAAAGCTAAAGATCTCTCTCCATATCTCTAATGGAACTATGAAGTTCCGGCTCATTAGCCGGTACTTCACAGATCCCTCTGTGGGTAGGTAGGAGAAGGAGCTGACAAACTCGAGTGTCGGCTCTATGTAGGCTGGGGCTCGGATCTCAGAAAACTGATCCAGCCCGACTGTGGCGATCATCCTCCTAAGGTCAGCCTCTAACCCTAGGCAGTCAAAAGCGGATACCTCCAGAAATCGTGGTGCGATAACTGGACGGCCCGCTATCCTCTCATAGTCTACCCGGCATCTCTCGTGGATGACCGGGCGGTAGGGACGGGAAGAAGAAGGGGAAGGGGAGGGTGAAGATCTGTCTCTAAGGGCCAGTAATCTGTCTGAACTCATCTTCGCAAAACACTCTGTCAGATCACCTCGGTTGACTGACAACCCTCAGAAATCACCTCGGTCGAGGTGCAGGCCGACTGGACCGAGGCGTAACAGTTCGAATTCCAATTCTCAGAATTTCAGTTCTTTTCCCCCTAAAATCACTACAATTGCTTCCTAAGGGGTACTTATGGGTTTCCTCAGCAGAAACAAGGGCAACCAAAGCCCAATAAGCAGCAAACGAGGAGTTAGGGTTTTCGAACGGTGGTTACCTCGTTTCGGTCGAAAATACTCAGATTCTTTGCAGATCTGTAGTTGCAATCGACTCTTCTACCCTTTAATCGCGTTTTGGAAGGAGAAATTGTCGAAAACGAGCGAGAAACGGAGGGGAACGAGATGCCTCTGTCGCCGCGGTCGAAGTGGGTGAAAAATAAAAAGTGAAAAGTAATTTTTCCTTTTTATACCGTCGCGAGATCTGCTGTCACCTCGGTCGAGATGGTCTCGACTGGACCGAGGTGGTACGGACCGAGGCGGTTCTGCAGAAACCCTAGTCGCCTCGGTTGCTTCAAGAATCAACTCGGTCGAGGTGTTCTGACATTGACCGAGGTGCCTCTTTCTTCTCAGAATCTCGAACTTCTCTCTTTCCTGGTGTGCTCTTTCCTGTTGTCTGCCTGGAACACCAAAAACAAAGCAAAGCAAAGCGAAAACAAAAACTATCTAAACTAGACTAGAAAACGGGAAAGAAAGCAATACCTTGGGTTGCCTCCCAAGAAGCGCTTGATTTAAGGTCGCTAGCTGGACCATGATGCGTCTCAAAGGAGGTAGATCGGCGCGACCTCCTCAACCGGCGTTTCCGGTTGATACTTCTTAAGTCTATGACCGTTGACCTTGAAGCTTCCGCTAGTTTCGCCCCATATCTCAACTGCACCATGAGGGAAAACATGTTTCACAACGTAAGGTCCGGTCCATCTAGACTTCAACTTACCTGGAAAAAGACGGAGGCGGGAGTTGAAGAGTAGAACTAAATCTCCTTCGTTAAGCTCCTTTGGAACGATACGCTTGTCATGCCATCTCTTCGTCCTTTCCTTGTAGATTTTGGCATTCTCATAGGCGTTTAAACGCAGCTCCTCCAGCTCGTTAAGTTCCAATAGTCGCTTCTCGCCAGCATCTTTAATGTCAAAGTTCAACCATTTGATAGCCCAATACGCTTTGTGCTCCAACTCGACGGGCAAGTGGCAAGATTTCCCATACACCAAATTATAAGGGGTGGTGCCTATGGGAGTCTTGAATGCGGTCCTGTACGCCCAAAGAGCATCGTCTAATTTCATGGACCAATCTTTCCTTGTTCTAGAGACGGTCTTCTCCAAAATCGCCTTGATTTCCCTATTCGAGATCTCGACCTGTCCACTAGTTTGAGGGTGATAAGCGGTTGATACCTTGTGGGTTACCCCATACTTCGATAGAAGTGCTTTAAACTTCCGGTTGATGAAATGCGTTCCTCCATCGCTGATGATGATGCGTGGAGTTCCAAATCGTGGAAAGATAGTTCTATTCAAGAACTTCACAACCACCTTGGCGTCGTTAGTGGGAGAGGCAATGGCTTCGACCCATCTAGAGACGTAATCTACTGCAAGGAGAATGTAGAGGTTTCCTCCGGAGGATGGAAAAGGTCCCATGAAGTCAATCCCCCACACATCAAAGATTTCCACTTCTTGGATGTTGTTAAGTGGCATTTCGTTCTTCCTTGATAAGTTCCCTGTTCTTTGGCATGCATCACAAGAAACAACAAAAGATTGCACATCCTTAAATAATGTAGGCCAAAAGAAACCGGAACGTAATACCTTAGCGCATGTTTTATCGGTGCTAGCATGCCCTCCGCAAGGAAGTGAATGGCAATGCCGTATGACGCTATTGACTTCATCTTCCGGAATACACCTTCGAAGCATCCCATCTGGCCCGCGCTTGAACAGCAGCGGTTCATCCCAGTAGTAATGTCGTACGTCCTTGAAGAATTTCTTCTTTTGAGAGTACGTCAATCCGGGTGGTATTTCCTGGCACACAAGATAATTCACAATATCAGCATACCAAGGACCTTTATTATCAGAGAGTTGGTGAATGTCAGAGAAGGGAGTAGAAAAATTGTTATTCTCTGTAATCTCAGTCCGAATTGTCTCGCTGTCGACCTCGGTCGAGGCGCAAAGGCGTTGACCGAGGTGTTCTTCAGACACCTCGCTCTGTCCAGAAGGTGCCTCGGTCGAGGTACTGCTACTGGATCCGAGGTTGGAAATCTTCGTTTCCTGGATCAGCTTCTCAGTTTTGGCTCCTGGATCTTCTTCCAGTGCCTTTAAGCTCCGTACATCTGCATCACAAGAAGCATCTATACCTTCCTCCATTAAACTGAAGCTTATAACTCTTTCGAGTGGATCATTAATAAGGATAGAGCTCACCAATTCTCTTGATTCTTCTTCATCGTAGATGTTGAAGATATCATCAGTTAGTTGCTCTCCTTTCATGGCTGCAAGTAGCGCGAACTCCACCTCATCGCCGCCAACGTTGAATTTCAACTTGGCGTTCTTGCAATCCACATTGCAACCCGAAGTTGCTAGAAATGGCCTCCCGAGAATGATAGGAACAGGATAATCTGCGGGAATGTCAAGTACGACAAAATCTATAGGCAGATAGAAGTTACCTAACTTGACCGGAACATCCTCCAAAATGCCCACGGGATGGGTGATGGAGCGATCCGCCATGTAGAGTCGGAACTTGACCGGTTTGGGCTCTCCAAGACCGATCTTAATGCATAGCTCCAGCGGGATGATGCTCACGCTGGCTCCTAGATCGCAAAGGGCTTCACAAGTGACATCCCCAACTTGAATGGGAATGCAAAATGAGCCGGGATCTCTCAATTTAGGTGGCATCTTCTCCTTCATGATCTTTATAAGCTCCGAAGACTTAGATGTCATCCTAACTTCACCAACATCCTCCAGTTTCCTCTTCCTTGATAGAATCTCCTTTAAGAACTTCCCATAGGCGGGCATACCTAGAATAGCATCAAGGAAAGGAATATTAATATGGAGCTTATTCATCAAGTCAAGGAACTTACCAAAGTGCTTGTCAAGATGTGCTCTGGCTCTGGACTGGGGGAATGGAAGTGGTGGTTTATATGCAGGAGGTGGAACATAAGCTTCTGTCGTTCCTCCTGCTTTCTGTTGTGCCGCCTCGGTTGGCATCTCGGTCGAGGTGTTCTTCGACTGGATCTGGACCGAGGTGGTCTGCGTCGAGCGAGGTACTGGATCTGCAGTTTTAAATCCACTCCTCGTCGTGATGGCCATGCATTGGCCCTTAGGGTTAGTTTCCGTCTTTGCTGGAAGCTTCCCTGGATCTCTTGGCGCTTCATTCGCCCTATTAGCAAGTTGTTGTTCGAAGGACTTTTGGGCCCTCGAAAATGAAGTCATAGAGTTCTCCATAGCATTAAGCTTGATCAAGATTGCCTCCAGGACTGCGTCCTTCTTTTCCGGCTGAGACGAGCTTGATCCTTGCCCTTGGCTCTTCAATGGAGTAGAAGAAGAAGAAGGAGAAGAGAGGAAAGGGTTAGAGGAATCATTAGAGTTGGAGTTTGAATGATTGTTACCGTTGTTTTGGTTATTCGCCCTCCAATTGTTGCTATTGGATCCTCTATTGTTGTTGTAGTTGTTGTTTCGGGGTCCGTTGTTGTTGTTACGGTACCCGTTATTGTTGTTGTTGTTGCTCCTTTGCCCTTGCTCTTCCTTCTTAGTTTGAGCCATCAATAGCTCCTTCAACTGCTTCACGTCGTTCTTTAAGGACGTGAGTTGGTTGTTGTTGGTTTGAGTCTCTTGAAAGTTGACTCTTTTAACTCCACCTTCAGCTCCTTGGTGGGTGTACTTCTCCATGTGCAAGGCTTGCTTTTCAATGAAGTCCCAAGCCTCATCAACCGCCATATCCATGAATGTACCGGCTGAGAGTAGTTGGAGATTGAACTGGGTGTTTCCGTCCAGCCCCTTGAAGTAGATCTCCAACAACTCGATCTTTGGAATCCCATGATGTGGGCAATCCAAAAGGATATCCTTGAACCGCTCCCATGATTTGGACAAGCTCTCCTTGTCCTTCATGATGAAAGCATTGATCTTCCCTCTCATTTCAGCAGTTTTTGAGGGGGGAAAGAATTTGGTCAAGAATTCCGTAGTCATCTCTTCCCATGTGCTGATCTTTCCTGCAGGAAGAGATTGATACCAAGTAAGAGCTCTATCTTTAAGAGAAAAGTAGAAAGGTCTTAGCTTGTAGTTGTTATTTTCAATTCTGGGAGGTCGCAAGGTCTCCATCAAGATCTCGTAGTTTTGAAGATGTTGATGCGGCGACTCCTTCTCCAGCCCTCCGAATTGACATTGGCGAATCATGGCTAGAACCTGCGGTCGAAGTTCGTAGTCATGATCCGCTGGATCTCCTAGGTTCACTCCTGGACGCCTCAGCTGTTGATTAGGGTCCATCCTTTGACCTAGGGTTTGTGGAATTCCTGCAAGAAGAACATCTCGGATTGGCATCCGAAGCGGATGTACATCGGCCGGGGCGTCAGGTACTGGATTCTGCCTCGGTCGAGGATCAACTACTGGATCCTGCATCGGTCGAGGTTGAATCTGGTTCCGAATTGCTGCAATCTCAGCTTCGATTGCTGCAGCCCTGGCCTGATTCTCCTCTTTCTCTTGCCTTAGCTCTTCTTTACTGAGACGCAGCAGCTCCTGCGTCTCTCTCAACTGGGCCGCAAGATCGTGATCGTCTTGTTGGGCCATCTTCGCTTCTCTCAAGCGTCTCTTGTATGTCTTTTCTGGTTCGGGATCGTAAGGAACGATTTCCTTCCCAGTGCGGGTTCTTCGCATATACCTAAGAAAGAACCTGCGAAAGTCACTCAAGTAGAGTGGTTAGACAAAAAGGGGGCAAATGCCCCAGGAGCAAACCGTACCGGCTCGGTCTAGACCAAGTCCCCGGCAACGGCGCCAAAAACTTGTTCGCTCCAAACGGTGTGTGCAAGCTTTAAATTTATAACCCTAGACTTAAGCTTAAAACAAGGATGCGAACCCGCAGTGTACGGGTCAATCGTAGTAAAAGCAAGAAAATTCCAGGGGTCGATCACAGGGACTTGGTGAAACAGAGTCCAGTACAGTATGCTAATGTCAATGCTAACCACAAGAGCAAATAATACAATCAAAGATGAATAAGATGTCAAATAAAGCAAACATGCAATTCTAGGGATTAAAGCATCTAGTTGTGGTTCCAACTCAAGATCTATAGATAAGCGGACAAAGCTGAGATTTTTGCATGGGGAAGGCGTTTCTAAAGTGGAGTAGATCACCGGGTAAGTCTCACTACACACTAATCCTAAACCGCAACTCCTATTACCGGGTAAGTCTCAAGGAATTGAGATAAAGAACTATAACCTCAAACTAACACACCATCTAAGGGAATAGAATCAACCTTTACCGGGTAAGTCTCAGGCTAACTCACAAAGATGGGATGGAAGCACACTCAAACCCCAATAAAGGACAAGCCTTTATTACCTATACTTATGATCGTTGGTACACAAACTAAGGAATCACCGGGTAAGTCTCATCCTAAGCTTGCTTCGAACCAGGAAGGTGTAATAAGAATAGGATTTGGCAAACTCTAACACTTAACTCTCAGTTTAGGGTCGGGTAAGTCACCTCGGTCAGAAGAATTCCACCCCGGCCGAGGTGTTCATCAACCGAACGAGATGCTTAGGGTTAAGGTTAAAGACTCGAACTTTCAGGATCCTACTGGAATCTAAGATTATTCTATCATTGTTTTTCCCACAACCTTCAGCCAATCACCCTAGAATCACACAAGGAAATTAGCCACTCATCATCATAATGAAAGTATTAAATATATGGGAAGAAGGTGAATATTTGAACAAAGAAGAATTTAATGAAAACACTTCAATAACTGAATCAAATATCACAACAAAAGCGTTCCTTGGATAGCAATCCAACAAGACAAGACAACAAGGAAAGGAATTGAAGACAATCTTACAAAACACTCCAAAAAGCTATAAAGCTATAGTCTTCAATCTTCCTTCAACCTTCAAAAAAGGTTCTTCAAATCTCTCCCAAATTGGAGCAGGATGCGGCTGCTGCGTCTGTAAACCCTGATCGACGGTATAGCGTGATGATAGATTTGTGGAAATCCAACCCTTTTTATAGGAAAAATAACCCACCGGAGGAGGGTCCAGGTGGTCCATCCGGACCACCCCAGTGAGGGGTACATTTCTTTCCCTTCTCCCACATTTATCTTTGACTCATTTTCACTTTGAGGACAAAGTGTACTTCAAGTATGGGGGAGGGATATATCATTGCTTGTACAGTTTATTGAGTAGTTTTTGGCATTTGTTTTTGCATTGTTGAATTCAGTTTCATTCAAAAAAAAAGCCAAAGAAGTGAAAAAAAAGGCATGAAAATCCTTGGATAAACCGAAAACCCGAAAGGGCGGTTTAGGTAAAAAGAAGGTAGTCCGACCAACCTTAGGTTGGTGCAAAATTGGACTTGAGGGATGTGAGTTTAAGTGAGAAAAGAAGAAGAGTGGCAAGGTGAAAACCCGAAAGGGCGCCTTGGCAAGATGAGCGACACCGAGTGTAGGTTTCCCTTCCGGCGTTTTGGCGACATAAGAAGGGAAGTCATAAGGAGGTTGTCCGGGTAGGCCACTCTTGGAGCGATAAGGATGGTAGTATCTCTTTTTCTCACATCTTCTCCCTTTTCCTTCTTTCTTTCTTGACTTTTCTCTTATTTTCCATTATCTTTCTGCTTACTCATGCTTCTTGAGGCCTTTGAGTCCAGTTGATGACATTTGTTTTACTCGGGACGAGTAAAAGGTCTAAGTATGGGGGAGTTTGATAGGTGATGGAATCACTATCAATTAGGGTAGTTTTTAGAGTCTTTTTATTGCATTAGTGTAGGTTTATGCTACTAACTCCTTGGTCTAGAAGAAGAAGATCAAAAGAAGCTAAAGAAGGAGTTATAAGCACTTAGGAGTGAAGATCGATCACGAAGCAAAGCTTCTGCTGCCTTACCGCCCCTGCGGGTCCTTGCAGCCGCCCCTGCGGTGACTTGCCTTGACAAGACGAAGACCAGCTCCCCTGCACCCTGCCTGCGCCTCGCCTTGGGAGCTGGAAGGTGAAGAGTTTGTGTCACCGCCCCTGCGTTGGCCTGAAGGCGCCCCTGCGCCTTGACATCAGAAACGTCAGGAAGACAAAAGGTCAGACGTTAAAGTGCATTAAAGATCTGCCCTAACGGAGTTGTGTAGCCGCCCCTGCGGTTCTGAAGAAGATCAACCGATTTTGCCTAAATCGCCCCTGCGGTTCCTGAAGGCCGCCCTGCGGTTTAACGCCAAAAGCTTTACTCTGGTTGTTTACACCACCTTTATGACATTTAAGGTGGCTGTTTTAGTCCGGCTATTTACTCCTAATTAAGTGTCTTTTTTAGTATAAATAGTCCATGGTTGATTGCTATAATTATCCATACTTTTCCCCACAAAATCCATTTTAGACTTGAGTTTTTCCATTGTAATGAGTTGCTAACTCCCTTGCTACATTGGGTTGGTTTGAAGCTGCTTTGTTACTTTGGTTGTAAGTTCTTTTTAATATAAGTTTTTATTCAGTAATGCTTTGTGTTTCCTTGATCTCCATTGTTTAATTGCATGTTAACTATTGCTTGAGATTGATCACCGTAGGTTCTAAAGTGCATGTAAACAACTAGGATTAATAGGTTCCGGGTTCGGGTCTTTAATCTAGTAGCAACTTTAAGTAATAACGGGTTGTAATTACTTAAAGAAAAGGAACACAAATATAAAGATAAGTTTAACGGTTTTAATCTTCTCTTTATATCCCTTAGTCTTTGTTTGAATGCTAACTTGTTATTTGTTCTTGTAGGTTTACGGAACTTTAATAAGTTAAGTTGTGTTGATGTCGGTTGGCTCAACACATATGTATGATCGAGACGGGAGATTACTTAAGAATTTATAAAAGGAACGCACCAAAGTAGCAATTGCATGCTTAGAATCAACCTAGTGTAGATTCATCCATTATTGTCTTACTTGTCGCATTAATCGTTTTCATAAGTTTTTGTGCATCAATTCAACCAAACCCCCCATTTGTGTCACTTGTCATTATAATCGATAATTGCATCTAAAACACCTTAACTCTCTTGGGTTCGACCCTTACTTAATCACTATACTTGTTCTTAGTGCTAAGTCGGGATTTACTTTTGATTGGGTATAGACGACCATAGAAATACCTTCGGTCATACTCCCATAGGAAGAGTGATGGGAGGAAACCGGGAGCATATGAAGTAAGTGAAGTCACCATGAGCAACTACAAACTTGATGCAATCAACAATGAGCTTAAGTCTTTGAGGGAGTTGTGTGCCACAACCTTGAAGAATCAAGCAAGTCCTCAAGTGCAAGTGCAAGCTAATTTGGCTTCCAAGGAGGAGGACATTAACTACATGGGAAGGGGTAACTTCAACAATTATCAAGGCGCTAGGAACTTCAACAACAACAACAGCCGGCAATACAACAATTACCGGCCTAATCACAACCATCCCGGGTTCTCCTATTCTAACCCGGATGGTGCCTTGAACCCTCCCGCTTCCACAAGCGCAGCACCACCACCTAAGGCTTCACAAGAGCCTCCACCCGGTTTTGCTCAACCTCCAAAGGATAGAACCGAAATGATGTTTGAACAATTGCTTGGAAGGTTGAGTGGACTTGAGAGCACGGTGACTGTTCGCTCCAAACGGTGTGTGCAAGCTTTAAATTTATAACCCTAGACTTAAGCTTAAAACAAGGATGCGAACCCGCAGTGTACGGGTCAATCGTAGTAAAAGCAAGAAAATTCCAGGGGTCGATCACAGGGACTTGGTGAAACAGAGTCCAGTACAGTATGCTAATGTCAATGCTAACCACAAGAGCAAATAATACAATCAAAGATGAATAAGATGTCAAATAAAGCAAACATGCAATTCTAGGGATTAAAGCATCTAGTTGTGGTTCCAACTCAAGATCTATAGATAAGCGGACAAAGCTGAGATTTTTGCATGGGGAAGGCGTTTCTAAAGTGGAGTAGATCACCGGGTAAGTCTCACTACACACTAATCCTAAACCGCAACTCCTATTACCGGGTAAGTCTCAAGGAATTGAGATAAAGAACTATAACCTCAAACTAACACACCATCTAAGGGAATAGAATCAACCTTTACCGGGTAAGTCTCAGGCTAACTCACAAAGATGGGATGGAAGCACACTCAAACCCCAATAAAGGACAAGCCTTTATTACCTATACTTATGATCGTTGGTACACAAACTAAGGAATCACCGGGTAAGTCTCATCCTAAGCTTGCTTCGAACCAGGAAGGTGTAATAAGAATAGGATTTGGCAAACTCTAACACTTAACTCTCAGTTTAGGGTCGGGTAAGTCACCTCGGTCAGAAGAATTCCACCCCGGCCGAGGTGTTCATCAACCGAACGAGATGCTTAGGGTTAAGGTTAAAGACTCGAACTTTCAGGATCCTACTGGAATCTAAGATTATTCTATCATTGTTTTTCCCACAACCTTCAGCCAATCACCCTAGAATCACACAAGGAAATTAGCCACTCATCATCATAATGAAAGTATTAAATATATGGGAAGAAGGTGAATATTTGAACAAAGAAGAATTTAATGAAAACACTTCAATAACTGAATCAAATATCACAACAAAAGCGTTCCTTGGATAGCAATCCAACAAGACAAGACAACAAGGAAAGGAATTGAAGACAATCTTACAAAACCCTCCAAAAAGCTATAAAGCTATAGTCTTCAATCTTCCTTCAACCTTCAAAAAAGGTTCTTCAAATCTCTCCCAAATTGGAGCAGGATGCGGCTGCTGCGTCTGTAAACCCTGATCGACGGTATAGCGTGATGATAGATTTGTGGAAATCCAACCCTTTTTATAGGAAAAATAACCCACCGGAGGAGGGTCCAGGTGGTCCATCCGGACCACCCCAGTGAGGGGTACATTTCTTTCCCTTCTCCCACATTTATCTTTGACTCATTTTCACTTTGAGGACAAAGTGTACTTCAAGTATGGGGGAGGGATATATCATTGCTTGTACAGTTTATTGAGTAGTTTTTGGCATTTGTTTTTGCATTGTTGAATTCAGTTTCATTCAAAAAAAAAGCCAAAGAAGTGAAAAAAAAGGCATGAAAATCCTTGGATAAACCGAAAACCCGAAAGGGCGGTTTAGGTAAAAAGAAGGTAGTCCGACCAACCTTAGGTTGGTGCAAAATTGGACTTGAGGGATGTGAGTTTAAGTGAGAAAAGAAGAAGAGTGGCAAGGTGAAAACCCGAAAGGGCGCCTTGGCAAGATGAGCGACACCGAGTGTAGGTTTCCCTTCCGGCGTTTTGGCGACATAAGAAGGGAAGTCATAAGGAGGTTGTCCGGGTAGGCCACTCTTGGAGCGATAAGGATGGTAGTATCTCTTTTTCTCACATCTTCTCCCTTTTCCTTCTTTCTTTCTTGACTTTTCTCTTATTTTCCATTATCTTTCTGCTTACTCATGCTTCTTGAGGCCTTTGAGTCCAGTTGATGACATTTGTTTTACTCGGGACGAGTAAAAGGTCTAAGTATGGGGGAGTTTGATAGGTGATGGAATCACTATCAATTAGGGTAGTTTTTAGAGTCTTTTTATTGCATTAGTGTAGGTTTATGCTACTAACTCCTTGGTCTAGAAGAAGAAGATCAAAAGAAGCTAAAGAAGGAGTTATAAGCACTTAGGAGTGAAGATCGATCACGAAGCAAAGCTTCTGCTGCCTTACCGCCCCTGCGGGTCCTTGCAGCCGCCCCTGCGGTGACTTGCCTTGACAAGACGAAGACCAGCTCCCCTGCACCCTGCCTGCGCCTCGCCTTGGGAGCTGGAAGGTGAAGAGTTTGTGTCACCGCCCCTGCGTTGGCCTGAAGGCGCCCCTGCGCCTTGACATCAGAAACGTCAGGAAGACAAAAGGTCAGACGTTAAAGTGCATTAAAGATCTGCCCTAACGGAGTTGTGTAGCCGCCCCTGCGGTTCTGAAGAAGATCAACCGATTTTGCCTAAATCGCCCCTGCGGTTCCTGAAGGCCGCCCTGCGGTTTAACGCCAAAAGCTTTACTCTGCCTGTTTACACCACCTTTATGGCATTAAAGGTGGCTGTTTTAGTCCGGCTATTTACTCCTAATTAAGTGTCTTTTGTAGTATAAATAGTCCATGGTTGATTGCTATAATTATCCATACTTTTCCCCACAAAATCCATTTTAGACTTGAGTTTTTCCATTGTAATGAGTTGCTAACTCCCTTGCTACATTGGGTTGGTTTGAAGCTGCTTTGTTACTTTGGTTGTAAGTTCTTTTTAATATAAGTTTTTATTCAGTAATGCTTTGTGTTTCCTTGATCTCCATTGTTTAATTGCATGTTAACTATTGCTTGAGATTGATCACCTTAGGTTCTAAAGTGCATGTAAACAACTAGGATTAATAGGTTCCGGGTTCGGGTCTTTAATCTAGTAGCAACTTTAAGTAATAACGGGTTGTAATTACTTAAAGAAAAGGAACACAAATATAAAGATAAGTTTAACGGTTTTAATCTTCTCTTTATATCCCTTAGTCTTTGTTTGAATGCTAACTTGTTATTTGTTCTTGTAGGTTTACGGAACTTTAATAAGTTAAGTTGTGTTGATGTCGGTTGGCTCAACACATATGTATGATCGAGACGGGAGATTACTTAAGAATTTATAAAAGGAACGCACCAAAGTAGCAATTGCATGCTTAGAATCAACCTAGTGTAGATTCATCCATTATTGTCTTACTTGTCGCATTAATCGTTTTCATAAGTTTTTGTGCATCAATTCAACCAAACCCCCCATTTGTGTCACTTGTCATTATAATCGATAATTGCATCTAAAACACCTTAACTCTCTTGGGTTCGACCCTTACTTAATCACTATACTTGTTCTTAGTGCTAAGTCGGGATTTACTTTTGATTGGGTATAGACGACCATAGAAATACCTTCGGTCATACTCCCATAGGAAGAGTGATGGGAGGAAACCGGGAGCATATGAAGTAAGTGAAGTCACCATGAGCAACTACAAACTTGATGCAATCAACAATGAGCTTAAGTCTTTGAGGGAGTTGTGTGCCACAACCTTGAAGAATCAAGCAAGTCCTCAAGTGCAAGTGCAAGCTAATTTGGCTTCCAAGGAGGAGGACATTAACTACATGGGAAGGGGTAACTTCAACAATTATCAAGGCGCTAGGAACTTCAACAACAACAACAGCCGGCAATACAACAATTACCGGCCTAATCACAACCATCCCGGGTTCTCCTATTCTAACCCGGATGGTGCCTTGAACCCTCCCGCTTCCACAAGCGCAGCACCACCACCTAAGGCTTCACAAGAGCCTCCACCCGGTTTTGCTCAACCTCCAAAGGATAGAACCGAAATGATGTTTGAACAATTGCTTGGAAGGTTGAGTGGACTTGAGAGCACGGTGACTGTTCGCTCCAAACGGTGTGTGCAAGCTTTAAATTTATAACCCTAGACTTAAGCTTAAAACAAGGATGCGAACCCGCAGTGTACGGGTCAATCGTAGTAAAAGCAAGAAAATTCCAGGGGTCGATCACAGGGACTTGGTGAAACAGAGTCCAGTACAGTATGCTAATGTCAATGCTAACCACAAGAGCAAATAATACAATCAAAGATGAATAAGATGTCAAATAAAGCAAACATGCAATTCTAGGGATTAAAGCATCTAGTTGTGGTTCCAACTCAAGATCTATAGATAAGCGGACAAAGCTGAGATTTTTGCATGGGGAAGGCGTTTCTAAAGTGGAGTAGATCACCGGGTAAGTCTCACTACACACTAATCCTAAACCGCAACTCCTATTACCGGGTAAGTCTCAAGGAATTGAGATAAAGAACTATAACCTCAAACTAACACACCATCTAAGGGAATAGAATCAACCTTTACCGGGTAAGTCTCAGGCTAACTCACAAAGATGGGATGGAAGCACACTCAAACCCCAATAAAGGACAAGCCTTTATTACCTATACTTATGATCGTTGGTACACAAACTAAGGAATCACCGGGTAAGTCTCATCCTAAGCTTGCTTCGAACCAGGAAGGTGTAATAAGAATAGGATTTGGCAAACTCTAACACTTAACTCTCAGTTTAGGGTCGGGTAAGTCACCTCGGTCAGAAGAATTCCACCCCGGCCGAGGTGTTCATCAACCGAACGAGATGCTTAGGGTTAAGGTTAAAGACTCGAACTTTCAGGATCCTACTGGAATCTAAGATTATTCTATCATTGTTTTTCCCACAACCTTCAGCCAATCACCCTAGAATCACACAAGGAAATTAGCCACTCATCATCATAATGAAAGTATTAAATATATGGGAAGAAGGTGAATATTTGAACAAAGAAGAATTTAATGAAAACACTTCAATAACTGAATCAAATATCACAACAAAAGCGTTCCTTGGATAGCAATCCAACAAGACAAGACAACAAGGAAAGGAATTGAAGACAATCTTACAAAACACTCCAAAAAGCTATAAAGCTATAGTCTTCAATCTTCCTTCAACCTTCAAAAAAGGTTCTTCAAATCTCTCCCAAATTGGAGCAGGATGCGGCTGCTGCGTCTGTAAACCCTGATCGACGGTATAGCGTGATGATAGATTTGTGGAAATCCAACCCTTTTTATAGGAAAAATAACCCACCGGAGGAGGGTCCAGGTGGTCCATCCGGACCACCCCAGTGAGGGGTACATTTCTTTCCCTTCTCCCACATTTATCTTTGACTCATTTTCACTTTGAGGACAAAGTGTACTTCAAGTATGGGGGAGGGATATATCATTGCTTGTACAGTTTATTGAGTAGTTTTTGGCATTTGTTTTTGCATTGTTGAATTCAGTTTCATTCAAAAAAAAAGCCAAAGAAGTGAAAAAAAAGGCATGAAAATCCTTGGATAAACCGAAAACCCGAAAGGGCGGTTTAGGTAAAAAGAAGGTAGTCCGACCAACCTTAGGTTGGTGCAAAATTGGACTTGAGGGATGTGAGTTTAAGTGAGAAAAGAAGAAGAGTGGCAAGGTGAAAACCCGAAAGGGCGCCTTGGCAAGATGAGCGACACCGAGTGTAGGTTTCCCTTCCGGCGTTTTGGCGACATAAGAAGGGAAGTCATAAGGAGGTTGTCCGGGTAGGCCACTCTTGGAGCGATAAGGATGGTAGTATCTCTTTTTCTCACATCTTCTCCCTTTTCCTTCTTTCTTTCTTGACTTTTCTCTTATTTTCCATTATCTTTCTGCTTACTCATGCTTCTTGAGGCCTTTGAGTCCAGTTGATGACATTTGTTTTACTCGGGACGAGTAAAAGGTCTAAGTATGGGGGAGTTTGATAGGTGATGGAATCACTATCAATTAGGGTAGTTTTTAGAGTCTTTTTATTGCATTAGTGTAGGTTTATGCTACTAACTCCTTGGTCTAGAAGAAGAAGATCAAAAGAAGCTAAAGAAGGAGTTATAAGCACTTAGGAGTGAAGATCGATCACGAAGCAAAGCTTCTGCTGCCTTACCGCCCCTGCGGGTCCTTGCAGCCGCCCCTGCGGTGACTTGCCTTGACAAGACGAAGACCAGCTCCCCTGCACCCTGCCTGCGCCTCGCCTTGGGAGCTGGAAGGTGAAGAGTTTGTGTCACCGCCCCTGCGTTGGCCTGAAGGCGCCCCTGCGCCTTGACATCAGAAACGTCAGGAAGACAAAAGGTCAGACGTTAAAGTGCATTAAAGATCTGCCCTAACGGAGTTGTGTAGCCGCCCCTGCGGTTCTGAAGAAGATCAACCGATTTTGCCTAAATCGCCCCTGCGGTTCCTGAAGGCCGCCCTGCGGTTTAACGCCAAAAGCTTTACTCTGGTTGTTTACACCACCTTTATGACATTTAAGGTGGCTGTTTTAGTCCGGCTATTTACTCCTAATTAAGTGTCTTTTTTAGTATAAATAGTCCATGGTTGATTGCTATAATTATCCATACTTTTCCCCACAAAATCCATTTTAGACTTGAGTTTTTCCATTGTAATGAGTTGCTAACTCCCTTGCTACATTGGGTTGGTTTGAAGCTGCTTTGTTACTTTGGTTGTAAGTTCTTTTTAATATAAGTTTTTATTCAGTAATGCTTTGTGTTTCCTTGATCTCCATTGTTTAATTGCATGTTAACTATTGCTTGAGATTGATCACCGTAGGTTCTAAAGTGCATGTAAACAACTAGGATTAATAGGTTCCGGGTTCGGGTCTTTAATCTAGTAGCAACTTTAAGTAATAACGGGTTGTAATTACTTAAAGAAAAGGAACACAAATATAAAGATAAGTTTAACGGTTTTAATCTTCTCTTTATATCCCTTAGTCTTTGTTTGAATGCTAACTTGTTATTTGTTCTTGTAGGTTTACGGAACTTTAATAAGTTAAGTTGTGTTGATGTCGGTTGGCTCAACACATATGTATGATCGAGACGGGAGATTACTTAAGAATTTATAAAAGGAACGCACCAAAGTAGCAATTGCATGCTTAGAATCAACCTAGTGTAGATTCATCCATTATTGTCTTACTTGTCGCATTAATCGTTTTCATAAGTTTTTGTGCATCAATTCAACCAAACCCCCCATTTGTGTCACTTGTCATTATAATCGATAATTGCATCTAAAACACCTTAACTCTCTTGGGTTCGACCCTTACTTAATCACTATACTTGTTCTTAGTGCTAAGTCGGGATTTACTTTTGATTGGGTATAGACGACCATAGAAATACCTTCGGTCATACTCCCATAGGAAGAGTGATGGGAGGAAACCGGGAGCATATGAAGTAAGTGAAGTCACCATGAGCAACTACAAACTTGATGCAATCAACAATGAGCTTAAGTCTTTGAGGGAGTTGTGTGCCACAACCTTGAAGAATCAAGCAAGTCCTCAAGTGCAAGTGCAAGCTAATTTGGCTTCCAAGGAGGAGGACATTAACTACATGGGAAGGGGTAACTTCAACAATTATCAAGGCGCTAGGAACTTCAACAACAACAACAGCCGGCAATACAACAATTACCGGCCTAATCACAACCATCCCGGGTTCTCCTATTCTAACCCGGATGGTGCCTTGAACCCTCCCGCTTCCACAAGCGCAGCACCACCACCTAAGGCTTCACAAGAGCCTCCACCCGGTTTTGCTCAACCTCCAAAGGATAGAACCGAAATGATGTTTGAACAATTGCTTGGAAGGTTGAGTGGACTTGAGAGCACGGTGACTGTTCGCTCCAAACGGTGTGTGCAAGCTTTAAATTTATAACCCTAGACTTAAGCTTAAAACAAGGATGCGAACCCGCAGTGTACGGGTCAATCGTAGTAAAAGCAAGAAAATTCCAGGGGTCGATCACAGGGACTTGGTGAAACAGAGTCCAGTACAGTATGCTAATGTCAATGCTAACCACAAGAGCAAATAATACAATCAAAGATGAATAAGATGTCAAATAAAGCAAACATGCAATTCTAGGGATTAAAGCATCTAGTTGTGGTTCCAACTCAAGATCTATAGATAAGCGGACAAAGCTGAGATTTTTGCATGGGGAAGGCGTTTCTAAAGTGGAGTAGATCACCGGGTAAGTCTCACTACACACTAATCCTAAACCGCAACTCCTATTACCGGGTAAGTCTCAAGGAATTGAGATAAAGAACTATAACCTCAAACTAACACACCATCTAAGGGAATAGAATCAACCTTTACCGGGTAAGTCTCAGGCTAACTCACAAAGATGGGATGGAAGCACACTCAAACCCCAATAAAGGACAAGCC
>BSUD01000007.1:19315713-19355162 GCA_033239045.1 Fagopyrum esculentum
TCCCATAAATATAGGTAAAATATATGATTCTGCATATCTCCTTCCTTCTAGAAGCTCAGCCCAAAAATATAAGATCACTTTCCAATTTTAAAAGATCTCAGCCAAGAATAAAATATTCTCGCCGCGTCCTAGGTGTTCGCCTCGGTCGAGTCGGCGTCTCTGGATCGCCTCGGTCGAGATGAATCTCTGGTCAACCGAGGTGACTCATAACTGAATGTAGAATCTCTCAAAACTGGTCCAAAGTAAATCTTTAATCCATGGTTGTGCTTCCTGAATGTAGCTCCAAATGACTCTTGACTCCTTTTGATCCTTTTTGATGCAAAACGTACCATATTACCTGCAATTACAACGAAACTAGGTGTAGACCTCGATTCTCGCAAAGGTAGATGAAATGGTAGTAAAATCACATAATGTACATACAAACATGCAGATTACGAAAGATAAAACGTCCAAACAAACCCCAAAATATAGACTATAATTCATGCTATCAGTGACATCCATTTTGAAGGCTCAAAAGGTGCTAGAAGCACAAGTGTTCCAAAAGGCGGGTGAAGCACAAAGGGATCCGGGAAAGCTTCCCGGAAGGACTGAGAACAATCCAAGAGGCCAAGTGTTGGCCATTATAATAAGGAGTGGGTTGAGCATGAAAGATCCCTTACCTAAGAGGAATGACAAGGGAAAGCAAGTAGTGGTGGAGGAAGAACCTTTGCAAGAAGAAGGAGGCAAGAGCAAAGATGATGAGCCAACATATGTGGCACCACCTCCATACAAGCCACCACTACCATTCCCACAATCACGAGCAAGAGCTCGGTTGGATAAACATTTTGGTAAATTCCTTGAACTCATGCCTAAGTTGCATATTAACATTCCGTTCATGGATGCTATTCTAGGTATGCCGGCCTATGGAAAGTTTTTTAAGGAGATACTCTCCAACAAGAGGAAGTTGGAGGAGTATGGAGAAGTGAGGATGACAAAGAGATCTGCCGAGTTGATTCAAACTATGAGGGAGGAGATGCCTCCTAAGCCGCGAGATCCGGGATCTTTTTGTGTGCCAATTGGAGTTGGAGAAGTGCAATATGAAGCTCTATGTGACCTTGGAGCAAGTGTAAGCATTATCCCACTTGCATTTTGCAATAAGGTTGGGCTAGGAGAACCAAAGCCGGTCAAGATGACCCTCTACATGGCAGACCATTCAATCACTCACCCCGTGGGAATCCTAGAGGACATACCGGTTCATCTTGGGAAGTTCTATGTGCCAATTGATTTCGTTGTTTTGGACATCCCGGCGGACTATCCGGTTCCTATCATCTTAGGGAGGCCATTCTTAGCCACATCTGGATGTTTAGTGGATTGTAAAAATGGAATCCTCTTCTTAAACATAGGAGATGAGAATATCAAGTTCAAGCTGTCCACAATGATGAAGGGGCCAACCCTCGGTGAAGATGTCTTCAACATTGTTGAAGAAGAGGAGTCTAGAGAAGTTGTGAGCTCGATCTTGATCAAGGACCCACTTGAGAGGGTTCTTAGCTTGAGTTTGATGGAGGAAGGAGTTGAGGATGATTGCAATGAAGAAATCCAAGCTTTGGATGCATTAGAAAAGGAGACAAGTGCTGAATTTGAAGTGCACGAAGGTGTGCTGAAACACTACAAGAACCACGGCCAGGGAGCAAGAACCACGCCCGTGGTTTCACCCGTGGAACTCTCTGTAATGTCCAGAAGTGCCAGCTCTTCCAATTCCACGCCCGTGGTTGTGCCAGAGGTCGTGGTTTTGCCCGTGGTTTCTCCAGAAAGTCCCTTAGTTGTTGATCAAGCTTCAAGGAGTCTTGGAGAGTCTTCCATGGCTTTGGAATCATCTCAACCTACATTGTATGGATCGTCTCCAACCGATAAAGGTCCTCCTAAACTTGATCTCAAACCTCTCCCTTCTCATTTAAAGTATGCTTTCCTTGGTTCAAATTCTATTTATCCCGTTATTGTTAATGCCTCTTTGAATGATGATGAGCTTGATAGATTGTTGAATGAGTTGAAATTGCATAGGAGAGCTATTGGTTACACTATTGATGATTTATTCGTCATTAAACCTTCCTTGTGTATGCATAAAATCTTGATGGAAGACAACCATAAACCTTCAATTGAACCTCAAAGAAGATTGAACCCTATTATAAAAGAGGTAGTCAAGAAAGAAATCCTAAAATTGCTAGACGCGGGAATTATTTTTCCGATTTTGGATAGTAAATGGGTTATTCCCGTACATGTTGTTCCTAAGAAGGGTGGTATGACCGTAGTAACTAATGAGAATAATGAACTAATCCCAACTAGGACGGTTACGGGGTGGAGAATGTGTATTGACTATAGGAAGCTTAATGTTGCCTCTAGGAAAGATCACTTCCCTCTTCCCTTTATTGACCAAATGCTAGAGAGATTAGCTCAACATTCATATTTTTGTTACTTAGATGGCTATAGTGGGTTTTTCCAAATCCCTATTCACCCGGATGACCAAGAGAAAACAACATTTACTTGTCCTTGGGAAACATTTGCATATAGGAGAATGCCATTTGGGTTGTGTAATGCACCCGTCACCTTTCAAAGGTGTATGATGGCTATTTTTTCTGAATATATTGAAAACATTATGGAAGTGTTTATGGATGATTTCTCGGTGTATGGATCTTCATTTGATGATTGCTTGGCTAACTTGTCTTTGGTGTTAAAGCGATGTGAGGAAACTAACCTTGTTTTGAATTGGGAGAAATGCCACTTCATGGTGAGTGAAGGCATAGTGTTGGAACACTTGGTTTTCCAACGAGGCATTGAGGTTGATAGAGCAAAGATAGAAACAATAGAGAAGTTGCCACCACCTACCTCGGTGAAAGGGGTAAAGAGTTTCTTAGGGCATGCCGGTTTTTACCGGAGGTTTATAAAAGATTTCTCTAAAATTTCTAAGCCTCTCACCTGCTAATGAAAGATGTTGAGTTTGTTTTCTCCAAAGATTGTCTCGAAGTATTTTGTAGGTTGAAGGATGCTTTGATCTCCCCCTCCCCTATCATGCAACCTCCGGATTGGAGCTTACCGTTTGAAATAATGTGTGATGCAAGTGATGTGGCCGTTGGGGCTGTTTTCGGACAAAAGAAAGATGGGCTTACACATGTCATCTACTATGCTAGCAAGACGCTAGATGATGCCCAACTCAACTATGCCACAACCGAGAAGAAGTTGCTAGCGGTAGTGTATGCCTTTGAGAAGTTCCGGTCATATCTTGTTGGAGCAAAGATCATTGTGTACACGGATCATGTTGCGATCCGTTATCTCCTCACAAAGAAGGATGTCAAGCCTCGCTTGATTCGGTGGATCCTTCTCCTCCAAGAATTTGAATTGGAGATTCGGGACAAGAAGGGTTCCGAAAATTCAGTAGCAGACCATCTTAGTAGGCTACCACCATTGGAGATTGAGAGAGATGACATCCCGATTGATGACTCATTCCGGGATGAGCAATTGCAAATGATGGAGGAGTGCTTACTTCAAGTGTCTAGAGGGAGTGAGCCATGGTATGCGGATATAGTAAACTACCTTGTGTGTGAAGAGGTGTCACCCGGTCTATCGTATGCCCAAAGGAAAAAGTTCTTCAAGGATGTGGGGCATTACTATTGGAGCGAGCATCTCTTGTTCAAGAGAGGACCGGATGGAGTCTTTAGGAGATGCATTCCGGAGGATGAGGTGGAGAGTGTGATCCGCCATTGTCACTCCTTGCCATGTGGAGGTCATGCTAGCTCACACAAGACGTGTGCAAATGTATTGCAATCCGGTTTTTATTGGCCTAACTTGTTTAAGGATGTGCAGAATTTTGTGGTAGCTTGTGACGCTTTCCAAAGGACGGGCAACATCTCAAGGAGGAATGAGATGCCCTTGAACAACATACAAGAGGTTGAAGTCTTTGATGTTTGGGGTGTGGACTTCATGGGGCAATTCCCCTCTTCATGTGGCAACCTCTACATTCTATTGACGGTGGATTATGTGTCGAGATGGGTAGAAGCAATTGCCTCTCCCACAAATGATGCCAAAGTTGTGGTGCGGTTCTTCAACCGAGTCATCTTCCCTAGGTTTGGAACACCAAGAGTGATCATAAGTGATGGAGAGAAGCATTTCACCAATAGGAACTTTGGGACACTTTTGGCTAAGTATGGGGTGAGTCATAAGGTGGCAACACCTTACCATCCCCAAACTAGTGGCCAAGTGGAGATCTCCAACCGGGAGATAAAAGGGATACTTGAGAAGACGGTTTCTAGGACAAGAAAAGATTGGGCTATGAAGCTTGATGGTGCTTTGTGAGCTTATAGAACCGCCTTCAAGACACCGATTGGCACCACTCCCTACAAGCTAGTTTATGGCAAGTCTTACCACCTTCCGGTGGAGATGGAGCATAGGGCGTATTGGGTCATAAGGTGGCTGAATTTTGACCTCAAGGAAGCCGGTGAGAAGAGGTTGCTATACATTAATGCTCTTGAGGAGATCCGGTTGGATGCTTATGAAAATGCCCAAATTTACAAGGAAAGGACCAAACGTTGGCATGACAAACGTCTCATCCCAAAGGAGTTGAGTGAAGGTGACTTAGTCCTTCTCTTCAATTCAAGGTTGCGGCTCTTCCCCGGAAAGCTAAAGTCAAGATGGACGGGTCCTTATGTGGTGAGGAAGGTCTTCCCCCATGGAGCGGTTGCGATAGGTGGGGAGCATTGTGGAGATTTTAAGGTGAATGAGCACCGTTTGAAGAAGTACATCCCAGAAGCTCCGGTGGATATGATTGCCCCACTTCACCTTGAGAGAAACACTCCCGAATTTGGTCAAGCTAATGACCTTAAAGAAGCGCTTGATGGGAGGCAACCCATTAGTACATGTCTTTCCCTTCTTGTTTTTGTTTTCGTTTTCGTTTTTTGTTTTTGTTTTTGCTTTGGTGTCTTTGTCTTTGTTTTGGTGTTTGTGTGCTAGAGTCTAGGTAGCATGGAAGCCTTGCAAGGCATGAGGATGATGATGATGATCCCGCATCAAACGTGGGTGGAGCGGACGTGGGACTTGGACGGCTAGCGGTGCTTAGCGCGGGTCCCGACGCCATATTGAACATCAAGAGCTCTCTACCACTTTTGATTGATCATCCATCATCACTTCACATGAGTGAACCAAAATACCGAAACCACCACTTTTACATTGTGAGGACTCTCTTTCACTTCTTTATTTAATTTGCACATTAGGGACAATGTGTTTCTAAGTATGGGGTGGGGTTTTCATAATCTTTTGCATGATTGCATCTAGGATAGTTTCATATTGTCACATGTTTCATTAGCTTTTGCATTGTACATATATATTTCAAAAATTCCAAAAAAAATCAGAAAATTAAAAAAAAAAAGTTAGTGCTTCTAAGTTTGGATATGACCCTTATGATGAGATTGTTTTGTGAATTGGCTATGGATGGCCTTGTGTGTTGAATGGATGTATGCATATGTGAACTTGAAATACTTCTCTTAAATCCCATGTATGAATTGTGATTATGATGTTTGCCTTGATTGGGTTGAGGATTGATGGTCGAAATTACATGCTAGCTCTTGCACATCATCTAGGAATGATTGAGACAATTCATCTTTCTCTACTTCTCATCTTGATCATGTTGTTTGAGAACCTCAATTAATATACAAATTTGACCTCTTTTGACTCATCCGGGAATAGGAGCATGCTAGTGTGTTGAGGGTGTGAAAAACAAGTGTGGGGTGAAGTTGTTGATGAATGAATGTTGTGAATGAAGTGCTGAATTTGTTGTGAAAAGTGTAGAAAAAATATAGGTTTGGGGACTTTGGTTTTGATGACGAGTAACTCGGCACCATTCACATAATCGGGTGTTTGTGCCTTGCCAAAGTCGGATAAACCGAATGTCCTAACGAGCCTTGGTATGTGTGCCCGATGTGAGGCACCTCGGAAAAATACCGAGGTCCGCTAATCACCAAGGTTTCGGCTTTTGTACACCAATGCCATTGTCTCAAAAATAAGTGAAAGAAAAAGAAAATGAAAAAGAAAAGAAAAGAAAGAAAAGATGGAGAAAAATATACACTTGTGGGAAGTTGATCAAAAATGAAATTGTGAAGTTAGTTCATTTCCCGGATTAGCATCACATGACCTAGAAAAATTCTCACCTTATCACAACGTTTCTTGGCCTCTTCTTTCCTAAGTCCTTGTGACCTATTTCCATATGTGTAAGACTTAGTGATCTAGATTGGATATTCTCATGATCATCTTGACTTCTTTATTTTCACCTTTCATGCATGCTTTCGAGTTAAGTATAATTGTATTTCCATGCCTTCATTCATTTGATACATGATTGCTTGTCCATTGCCATGAAACATGACTATGAAGGTGATCCAATTTTAGAAGCACAATTCCAAAAAGATTTTATGTTTTTTCTGCATTCATAAATCATGTCATCTCTTAGCCTATAGTTGGACCTTGCTCGGGGACGAGCAAGTCTTAAGTATGAGGTATTTTGATAACACGATTTATGACGTTAGTTTATGCATTCATTTAGATAGTTTTTTCCCGTTATTCATGCATGGTTTGGCATTAGTTCATGACGTTTACGCTTATTTCATGCATATTGTCGAGATAGACGTCTACACGAACTCTTGTCGGTCTTGTAGGTATTTTGGAGAACTTTTGGAGCTTAATCGATACATTTGAGGATCAATCCTCGTGATGACACACTTCCGGACTCATTGAGAAGCAAGCTAGGAGCAAAGGAGAACACATAGGACCATGTTGGTGCATGTCTTGCACCAACCCATGGCTTAACGATCAAAAAAGAGCTGTTTATGCAAAACCACGGCCCAGACCAAGAAACCACGCCCGTAATTTTGGTCGTGGTTTTCTCTGGACAGCTGCGACAGTTGTCCCATGATCTTCATGCCCGACTCTTGCCCTTGATGGAGAATATAAGTGGTCTTCCAGGGTGTTGTTAAGGAGGCTCTCCCACACTCTCTCTTACAGACATCATTTCCATTGGAGGCTACTCTTGGAGAAGAAGAAAAACACTCTCATTTTAGGGAAGGAGAAGAACAACGCTAATCTTAGAGTTCTCATAGCTTTTGAGTGATTTTTGAGTGACCTTAGTTGAAGACATTTGCAAGGATTATAAGGAACGTTTTGGACCTTCTTTTGAAGGGTTGTAAGTCTTGCTTAACTTATATTCAGATGGGTTTTCTTGTTTCTACTTGTTTCTTTTCTCTTTCATTTCATTTTCTCGCTATGGAAGCCATGAATGGTTGCTTGTTGAGTTTGAATCTTAAAATGCATGTTGTTGGCTAAATAGTTGTGATTCTAGGGTAATAGAATGATGGTTATGGCTTGGACTATGATAGAATAGACTTGAATGTACCCTTGGATGATTTGCTTGCTCGAACCTAACCACTGTTGAGAATCACGGTCTGTTCATACCTTTCCACGGCCGTGGTTTAGGATGATCCGCCCGTGATTTTCTCTGTTGTGCTTGTATTGATGAATCTGAATGTTAGGATGTTAGATTGTTGGAATCCTAGTGTTTGTTAAGCATAATCTAGCCTAGGGTGACCTAATGCTAGCAAGCTAAGTGAGGAAAGAGACTTACCCGGTGATTTCCGACCTTAGGTACCAATGATGATGAACCCTAGGTAGTAGTGAGCCTCATAAGCCGCTATTTGACTGAGTGTGCTGGGATTGATACTTAGGACTTGCCTTCCCGAGACTTACCCGGTAAGGAGAGGTTTGACCCCTAGATAGCAATCCGGTTTGTGTAGAATTCCCAACCTTAGGCTCCTAGAGACTTACCCGGTAATAGGACCTTAGGTGAGGGATTAGTGGACTATGAGACCTACTCGGTGATTGATCCCATTTGAGAAACACCCTTTCCCAACATACCATAGCTTATCCAAGGTTGATTAGAAGCTTGAGTCCAATGTCATAACCGGAAGTCCTAACCCCTAGAATCCGCTTTTCTCTCTTTGATCACAAATCTTGTGTTTGAGTTGCTTATTTGGGTTGCTAGCTTTAGTTTTTAGTTTGATTTATGACCTTGCATGATTCGTGATCTTTGCTTGATCACCACAAAACCAAACCCAAAAACATCATGATTTTCATTTCTTTATTTCCTTCTCTTTTCTTAGACTAGATTTGCACTATCCATGATCACTTGTTTGATTTGATTTCACCTTAGTCTTTGTGTTCGACCTCGGAATACTATCCTTGCTACAAAACGACCCATACATTGTGGGTTCGCTAGGAGTTAGGAAATTATATCGAGTTATAAATTGTAAACTTTTGTGCTACACACATCTAGCATAACAGTCAACATAATTGTTCTAAACAATTCCAACAAAAACAGGAAAACATAAACAATGTAACAAATTCAACAAAAATAATTAACCAAAAAGCAAGCAGAACAAGAACATTCACCATCATAATCCAAACAAATAAAGGCTTAAAGCCGCACATACAATACGTCGATTAATGAAATCAAACTAAAATCATAAGGAAATCCAACCAGATAACTAATAGTTCATGACAGAGGTACCAAAATATGTATCTGATGAGAAATGATAAGTGAGGGTTATTTAAAAAAATTTGTACAGGAGAGTCACTAGGTTGCTCCTATCTCCTACGATGACCATGTACAAAAGCAAATTGTGAGGGGGTTTTGTGATGAATGGTTGTTAAAATTGATGAGAGCGTTGAGGTGACGTAATCGAGGAATTTAATAGGGGAATCTTATTTGAGTAATCATAGTGTTTTGACTCATATAGGGTTCTTGGTGCAATCGATGAAAAGAGTGAGTGCATCGCAATCTAGTACTGAGCCCCGATGGATGTTGTCCTAGTAATATGGACAATTTTCCCTATTGGAAGAAAAATAAGGGAATCTCCTCATAAAAGAAGGTTTAAAAATGGCACTTTGCAACCATGCAAGTCATACACACGCGCTATACCCCTCGAGTGGACAACACGTGACTCGAGTCTTCAATGGTAAATCCTAAAATCACTCCCGAGCTAGTCCACCGTGTTCCTCATTTTGAATATGATCCAAGTATTGTAGGATAGGTTGTGATGTGGAATTATGAACCGCCGTCATTTTGACACGTTTTATTTTTTTGTCCATTTTTTTATTTTATAATGAATATTTTTTTTCAAAGTTTGTGTACATTTCGTTCCATTTTTTGTTATGTTAGTTCAAATTACATTGTATTAATGGTTCATACAATTTAAAAAAAAAAATTAAGTTCAACATAATGTACGAACTAATAATATAAAATATTTGAATTAATAAAAACTCTATTTGAACTAATAGTATATAATTTTACACCTTTTTTTCTTCTAGTTATTTATGACCAACTTATTTGCACACCATCTACAATTAAGTTACTTACACCCTAAGACTAGGCATTCCACTCTAGGTGGATTTTGTTGGCTATGTGTGTTTGGCGTAATCCTCATAATGACATGGAAGGTAAACTTTCTTTTGTTTAAAAAAAATTGTCCATGTAAAATACATGGAGACGTGGATAATACGTCAACGTGTTTTTAGTTTTTTTTATATAAAAATATTACGATGGATAATTATTTTGTTGATTAAATAATCGTATTTGTGATTTGAGTTTGTCCACTGGAAATATATAGTAATCGCTCATTACATACCAATAATTTGAATAATAAATATTTTAAGATAACTTATATCTTAAATTGTATTTCTGAATCAATCTCGAGTTATATTACGAACATTCTTCTTGAATGATATTGTTCGACTTTCGAATAAAAATTACATGTAATTTATATAAAATATCTAAGGGATGGGAAGTCCGTTTTGACGGCGAATGGTCCTAAACATCTGAACTTCTGACTCGTATATTTTGTTCATTCTAGTGATGGAAACTGTGGAGCTGGCGATTCCTGCGGCTGTAGCATTGGCGATCGCTGCGGGAGCTAGGGCTGGTGTTACCGATGCCCAGGGTTGCGATATTGGTCAGGGTTTGCTCTTTGGTGGCCCTAAAATTGATAAATGTACTTTGTTTTTGTTTAATCAGAGATTTAGAATGTAACGCCAATGTGCTTTTTTTTTCTTTTTTCTTTTTTTTCTTTCTTTCTTCAATTTGCAACCTTTTTTTTTAAGTAATTACATAATTTCCCATACATTATATTTGTGTAAATGTCGGGATTGTGTAAATGTCGGGATTGTGGGCTTGCGCAACTCATTTGAACTTGTGTAACTAAACCTTATGTAAACAAAGACCGGACTTGTGTAATGGAAAAATGACAAAATTGTGTATTAATACTATGTATCGGCTAGACAATACACAAAAACGCAATACATAAATTAGGGGGTGAAATTTTGCTTATATTTGTGTAATTGGAATTTGTGTATTCACACTGTGTAAGTCAAATTATGTATCAATATTGTGTAACGGAAAACTGTGTATTAATACTATACTTGTGTAACTAAACCTTATGTAAACAAAGACCGGACTTGTGTGGTGGAAATATGACAAAATTGTGTATTAATACTATGTATCGGCTAGACAATACACAAAAACGTAATACATGAATTAAGGGGTCGAAATTTTGCTTATATTTTTGTAATTGGAATTTGTGTATTCACATTGTGTGAGTCAAATTATGTAACGGAAAACTGTGTATTAATACTATGCAATGACTAAATAATACACAAGTTCAATTAGCCCAGTTGGTATAAGGGTGGGAGGGAGAAGAGTGTAGTGGTAGGTCATGACAAACAATAAGACAAGAGTGTAGTGGTAGGTCATGGCAAACAATGCACTACATATGGACATATCCATCTAATGTATAGAAGGTGCCACAACACATGGGCAAATCCGATCGAGTTTTGCCATTATCTCTTTATGATCAATCCCTTCATCATCTAGAAAATTGTTGTATCGTTCAGGGTGTGCATGAAGCTCTCCCGTCATACTTTTGCGCATTTTAGGTCATTGATCCTCCCTACAACTCAACAATACAAAAAGAGATCGAAATCCACAATTCTCATCGCCATCAACATTAATCATTCGTTCAACAAAAGAAACCATAAAATTTTCAAAATTGTTTGAGCCGAACTGCAATTATCCTATGAAGTGGCGGGTAAGTAAGAAGGTGTGTTTCATTGGCCAAATCTTATAGCTCATCTACTTCCTCCGCTCCTTCATTTGTCACCTCCCCCACCACATCATATATGGCTTCCTCACCTCCTTATTCCGCCTTATTCATTTTCCTTTTCTCCCTTGTGTTGGCTATGGTTTCTCGAGTGTACTCAAAACCTGTTCTACGCACGTTTCCGCTTTTCGTAGGCCTTTCCTTCAGGTTGTTATATGGCATTTCTATCATCATGGTTTGTGGATCTCTAAACATCCTTCATATGGTACCAATCTACATAATCTCATGGTCCGTTAACTCACCGGCTTTGTTGACTACATGAAGGTCCTCTACAACCACCTCATTCAACACATGGGTGGATCACCTGATTTGTCAACCGCATTCTCGAACCAATGAATTTGGCGTCAAAATATATTAACATCTATTTTTTATAATGCACGCCCTTCACGAACGATACTTGCCACTTCATGATCACTAGCTAGGTACCCCACATATACCGATAGTGTAACAGTTTATACAATATGTAGTATACTTTCCGGAGCAGTAGTTCGTGAACATATTATGAAGCAAGGATATGTAATAATGAGATACCCTATTCAATAAAATCTATATATCGGCAAATTTCGCATTTTGTTTTGAATCCGTAAGTGTGATTGCTCTAATGAAGCAATGAGTTAGTGAAATTCGTCCCTCAATTATTTGTGGACATGCTCCAAATAAGTGTCTAGACGATTGTTTTCATATTATGTTTGAAGACTACGTGAGCATAATTTCCACAAACTTCTCTCCATTATTTCTTTGAAAATCACGTAAAATTTTTAAGAAAGTCCTGGTTAGTGCATCATTCCACGCAAAATAAGCTTTATCATTGGTCTGTTGCGTCATTTTCTCATTCGGGTCGGCCATTTCCTATATACCAATAGCAACAAATGTATGGCAACACAAAAAAAGAAAACTCAACCCGGAATTGCGAGATTGGATTAATTCACAACATACATCAGCAAATTTCACCACAAAAAACAGTTGCAAAATTAGCAAGATTCAACATAAAAAATTATAGTACTCCGCTAAATAAGGTACAATATTAATTTATTGTTATAAGTTTCGTTATGAGTCTAAATTATATAGACTTATACCATGTAAATATTAGTTATTTTAGATAACTAATTATAGAAGTAGTAAATAATTAGGAAATTCTAGGTGAATATGTAAATTTAAAAGAATAAAATTTAAATACACTAAAGCAAGTAGGCCTATAATGTAAATTAGAATGGTAGGTTAGGTAGTAGGCTTGCTACTTGTAATTCCTCCTAGTCACCACGTGAGAATTTTACTTCTTGACAAAATTTTGGAGCCTACAAGGACACTTGTCCTTAACAATGATGATATATAACAAAACAAAACAAAAAGGAAAAAGGTAAAATGAATTCCTTAGTGCTTAAGATAAGGCATTGATAACTCTATATAAGGAGAAGAAGTTTATAAAGTGAAAGTTACACTCAAGAGACAATGGAGCAATTAAATATACGGAGAACAAAGAAAAACCCGATCAAGGAGTAGTAACTAATTTACGAGTTAAGACCCTAGCAAGAGTCTTTGTACGATAAGACAATTGGGTTATAGTTTTTTTAAATAACTATTGTAATCGATAATGCTTATATATTTATATATGTATTAGAGAAGTAATAATTATAGTTATGGACGGTCTTCCTACAAAGCAAAATCTCGATAGGCAAAAAATTCCTGTCGTTATGAATTGTGAATTCTGTAACCATCATACTAAAAGTTCCAAACACCTTTTCTTTTAGTGTCCTTTTATGGTAAGTACAGTTGATGAACAAAAGATTACAACCATAATACTAAATTATGACCTTGATAACCAGGGCACTGCAGAGGTCCTTAACGATCTCAAAGGAAAAATTACACTTTCCGAATTGAGACTTCTTGTTGTCATTTGGTGGAACATGTGGTTGGCCAGGAACCAGATCATCTTCAACAAAAAAAACATTTCCGCGGAACATTAGAGCATTGGCACAAGATCAGGTATCTGCATGGGAACATGCGAATAAAAAAAAAAAGCAACAACAATACAACAGTTAGAAAACAAAGAAGGAAAACGAAAAACATAAAATGGAAACGCCCAGAGAACGGAAACCTAAAACTTAACTTTGATGCCTCATATTCAAGGATCGATTCTCATTTTGATACATCATCAGAAACCAAAGTGTTGTTCCTATTGCTGTAGGAAGCGGTAATTGCGAAGCTGATTCAGTGTTGGAAGCAGAAGCCTTTGCTTTGCGGGAAGGCCTACAAAAGGCTAAGGAGTTACAAATTGCATCAATCGAGATAGAAGGAGACAACCTGATGATCATTAATTCAATAAATCGTATATGGAAACCCCCTTGGGAATAGGATATGATGATCACTGATATCTCCAACATGATCTCGGGATTCCCTTACTCCATAGTGCAACATGTCTACAGAGAAATCAACACGGTCGCGGACAAGATTGCCATGCATGGGCACTATATCAAGATGGATGTCAATGCCATTCCGGAAGATGTTTAAGACCTCATCCGCAAGGATGCCTTAGGCCAATCGGTTTCTAGAAACTGATTCGTCTAAATCTTTTACCCATGTATTAAAAAAAATCGAGCTATGTAAAATTAAATACATATATATTTTTGTACTAGACTGACGTATATTTTATTGGTTCAACAGTTACTTGATCGGTAAAGTGATAGTATACGAACCGATGAAAATGTGAAACGTGTGTCATTAAAGGGTGCGGTCATTATGGGTAAATAATAATGACAGCTCGGCAGTATTATTAGAAATGTCCGTTGGGGCTTAGTGGACCCCAGGAATTAGGTCGTCTAATTCCGATATCGCTACTGGTAGACGAATTTAGGAGTCATGGATTTACCAAGAGGTTCTCCAAGACTTGCCTCTCGGATGATTAATGGTTAAAATCAGACCTGGTATCCAGGGTGAAATTGCTTGTGTAACGCTAACGCAATTAATTGTTCTCCTTTTGAATTGATTAAGGATTGAATGTCTAGTAAAGTTGATACTACGAATAATATTTATTATATGATTTTAAGTTAGGTTAATCCATCTTGTCAGTTTATCAGATAAACTGACCCCTTTTTTTCTTTTGTGCTTTGATTTGGTTGTTTATCAACCTATTGGCAGATTAAGGTGAGTAGGAGATGAAGTGTTGGAATCACACCGGAGTTACACGTGATCACCTCTCACTCTCCCTTGTAAGTTTATATATATTACACTTAAATCTATGTTTTAATATATGTAAGTGAGTTAATTTGGTGCATAATAAATCCGTTGTATATAATTCGTTGAAGTATTGTTATTTAGCTTGAGGCGGATTTCAATAGTAATAAAGGAACCGCTAGCGTTGTAGTAGACCTAGTAAGATGTTAGACTAGAGTGTTACAATGTTTGGTATCATAGGCTAGGTTTTATATACATAATAAAATAGTGATAGTAATAATAAATCAGTAGTATATATACGAAAAGGTAAACGGACAAGGATGTGATCAGGTGAACTCCAAGTGCCATCTCTACACCTTAATTGTCTTGATTTCATTTATTTTATTGTTATTCCATCATATAATGGTAACAATTATTATGGTATTACAAAAATTTTCTATGGCTAGATGCCAACTTCTAGTGAACAACGAAGAATCGTGAAAGGAATGGCCATAAAAGTCAAACCAGATACTCCACCTCCAACTCAGTGGTATGAAGAAGGAGATATAAACCCAATATCTTCATTTTGGGAATTGCCATGCCCAACCCCAATTCGGTCTCACAACATATATGCCCCACCGCAAGATTTTCAATATCACCCAACGGGAAACCTTATAATATATATTTTGGAGAGACTCAAGGTTATCCTCAAATGTATTATCCCGGACCTCTAATGCCCATATACGCTTCTCAAGAGCCAAGATATGATTATATAGACTACTACGGAATCCTTAGGGATGAAGGTTCAATGCAAGGATCAATACATGGAAATTCAATCTCAGAAGAAGAAGTAACATCTAAACCAAAACCTGCAACTAAAATACTCCAAGAACTGCAAGAGGAAAGAAGGGAACTTAGAGCTCGTGTGCAAGACGTGGAAAATGAACTCTGGAAAATAGAGGAAACGCAAGCTGAGAAAACCCCTTGTTCAGAGCCAAACACGGAAATGACCACCAATAAGAAGGGTAACCGCGTCCTTAGGATTAAAAACCCTAAGAAGAACTAGGTTAAGAAAAATGGGACCAAGTTTGTACAATACACATATATATAAATAACTAGAAGTGTGGGTGTGTGAATACTATGTAAGTCTAGCTCTAGAGAAGCAAAGCTTGAACCCTGAATTTTCCAGATTGTACACAGGGGAGGGAAATGATAACGTTGTGTGTAAGGAATTAATGTAAATAAAATCTTATATGTATGAAATAAGTGTATGTTATAAAATGATATGTTTAATAATGTCAGTAACAAGGGCTAAATATTGACATTTAGATGAACGACCAACCACAACATTCACACACGGCAGAAAACCAACCTGAAATGGCTACTTATGAGCAATCTCACAAAGAGATTGAAGGAAATATGAATGCATCACAACAATCAGCGGTACGGTCTCAACCACCCTAAATTCCACGTGTTAACGTTCCAGAAAACACAGTGGGACCAGAGGCCTTGTCTAATCTAATCCAAGTTGCGGTGGATAGAGCGATACAGCGTGCATCCTCTGGTTTGGACAGGGTAGCCGAATCATCAACTCCACCAATTTTGCAACCATTGGTACAAAATGAAGGATGGAGTTATGACCGTGCCTATCAGATGATACGGACTATGAAACCCGATAAGTATGACAGAACTAGCGAACCAATGAGGCGGATTTCAATAGTAATAAAGGAACCGCTAGCGTTGTAGTAGACCTAGTAAGATGTTAGACTAGAGTGTTACAATGTTTGGTATCATAGGCTAGGTTTTATATACATAATAAAATAGTGATAGTAATAATAAATCAGTAGTATATATACGAAAAGGTAAACGGACAAGGATGTGATCAGGTGAACTCCAAGTGCCATCTCTACACCTTAATTGTCTTGATTTCATTTATTTTATTGTTATTCCATCATATAATGGTAACAATTATTATGGTATTACAAAAATTTTCTATGGCTAGATGCCAACTTCTAGTGAACAACGAAGAATCGTGAAAGGAATGGCCATAAAAGTCAAACCAGATACTCCACCTCCAACTCAGTGGTATGAAGAAGGAGATATAAACCCAATATCTTCATTTTGGGAATTGCCATGCCCAACCCCAATTCGGTCTCACAACATATATGCCCCACCGCAAGATTTTCAATATCACCCAACGGGAAACCTTATAATATATATTTTGGAGAGACTCAAGGTTATCCTCAAATGTATTATCCCGGACCTCTAATGCCCATATACGCTTCTCAAGAGCCAAGATATGATTATATAGACTACTACGGAATCCTTAGGGATGAAGGTTCAATGCAAGGATCAATACATGGAAATTCAATCTCAGAAGAAGAAGTAACATCTAAACCAAAACCTGCAACTAAAATACTCCAAGAACTGCAAGAGGAAAGAAGGGAACTTAGAGCTCGTGTGCAAGACGTGGAAAATGAACTCTGGAAAATAGAGGAAACGCAAGCTGAGAAAACCCCTTGTTCAGAGCCAAACACGGAAATGACCACCAATAAGAAGGGTAACCGCGTCCTTAGGATTAAAAACCCTAAGAAGAACTAGGTTAAGAAAAATGGGACCAAGTTTGTACAATACACATATATATAAATAACTAGAAGTGTGGGTGTGTGAATACTATGTAAGTCTAGCTCTAGAGAAGCAAAGCTTGAACCCTGAATTTTCCAGATTGTACACAGGGGAGGGAAATGATAACGTTGTGTATAAGGAATTAATGTAAAATAAAATCTTATATGTATGAAATAAGTGTATGTTATAAAATGATATGTTTAATAATGTCAGTAACAAGGGCTAAATATTGACATTTAGATGAACGACCAACCACAACATTCACACACGGCAGAAAACCAACCTGAAATGGCTACTTATGAGCAATCTCACAAAGAGATTGAAGGAAATATGAATGCATCACAACAATCAGCGGTACGGTCTCAACCACCCTAAATTCCACCTGTTAACGTTCCAGAAAACACAGTGGGACCAGAGGCCTTGTCTAATCTAATCCAAGTTGCGGTGGATAGAGCGATACAGCGTGCATCCTCTGGTTTGGACAGGGTAGCCGAATCATCAACTCCACCAATTTTGCAACCATTGGTACAAAATGAAGGATGGAGTTATGACCGTGCCTATCAGATGATACGGACTATGAAACCCGATAAGTATGACAGAACTAGCGAACCAATGAGGCGGATTTCAATAGTAATAAAGGAACCGCTAGCGTTGTAGTAGACCTAGTAAGATGTTAGACTAGAGTGTTACAATGTTTGGTATCATAGGCTAGGTTTTATATACATAATAAAATAGTGATAGTAATAATAAATCAGTAGTATATATACGAAAAGGTAAACGGACAAGGATGTGATCAGGTGAACTCCAAGTGCCATCTCTACACCTTAATTGTCTTGATTTCATTTATTTTATTGTTATTCCATCATATAATGGTAACAATTATTATGGTATTACAAAAATTTTCTATGGCTAGATGCCAACTTCTAGTGAACAACGAAAAATCGTGAAAGGAATGGCCATAAAAGTCAAACCAGATACTCCACCTCCAACTCAGTGGTATGAAGAAGGAGATATAAACCCAATATCTTCATTTTGGGAATTGCCATGCCCAACCCCAATTCGGTCTCACAACATATATGCCCCACCGCAAGATTTTCAATATCACCCAACGGGAAACCTTATAATATATATTTTGGAGAGACTCAAGGTTATCCTCAAATGTATTATCCCGGACCTCTAATGCCCATATACGCTTCTCAAGAGCCAAGATATGATTATATAGACTACTACGGAATCCTTAGGGATGAAGGTTCAATGCAAGGATCAATACATGGAAATTCAATCTCAGAAGAAGAAGTAACATCTAAACCAAAACCTGCAACTAAAATACTCCAAGAACTGCAAGAGGAAAGAAGGGAACTTAGAGCTCGTGTGCAAGACGTGGAAAATGAACTCTGGAAAATAGAGGAAACGCAAGCTGAGAAAACCCCTTGTTCAGAGCCAAACACGGAAATGACCACCAATAAGAAGGGTAACCGCGTCCTTAGGATTAAAAACCCTAAGAAGAACTAGGTTAAGAAAAATGGGACCAAGTTTGTACAATACACATATATATAAATAACTAGAAGTGTGGGTGTGTGAATACTATGTAAGTCTAGCTCTAGAGAAGCAAAGCTTGAACCCTGAATTTTCCAGATTGTACACAGGGGAGGGAAATGATAACGTTGTGTGTAAGGAATTAATGTAAAATAAAATCTTATATGTATGAAATAAGTGTATGTTATAAAATGATATGTTTAATAATGTCAGTAACAAGGGCTAAATATTGACATTTAGATGAACGACCAACCACAACATTCACACACGGCAGAAAACCAACCTGAAATGGCTACTTATGAGCAATCTCACAAAGAGATTGAAGGAAATATGAATGCATCACAACAATCAGCGGTACGGTCTCAACCACCCTAAATTCCACCTGTTAACGTTCCAGAAAACACAGTGGGACCAGAGGCCTTGTCTAATCTAATCCAAGTTGCGGTGGATAGAGCGATACAGCGTGCATCCTCTGGTTTGGACAGGGTAGCCGAATCATCAACTCCACCAATTTTGCAACCATTGGTACAAAATGAAGGATGGAGTTATGACCGTGCCTATCAGATGATACGGACTATGAAACCCGATAAGTATGACAGAACTAGCGAACCAATGAGGCGGATTTCAATAGTAATAAAGGAACCGCTAGCGTTGTAGTAGACCTAGTAAGATGTTAGACTAGAGTGTTACAATGTTTGGTATCATAGGCTAGGTTTTATATACATAATAAAATAGTGATAGTAATAATAAATCAGTAGTATATATACGAAAAGGTAAACGGACAAGGATGTGATCAGGTGAACTCCAAGTGCCATCTCTACACCTTAATTGTCTTGATTTCATTTATTTTATTGTTATTCCATCATATAATGGTAACAATTATTATGGTATTACAAAAATTTTCTATGGCTAGATGCCAACTTCTAGTGAACAACGAAGAATCGTGAAAGGAATGGCCATAAAAGTCAAACCAGATACTCCACCTCCAACTCAGTGGTATGAAGAAGGAGATATAAACCCAATATCTTCATTTTGGGAATTGCCATGCCCAACCCCAATTCGGTCTCACAACATATATGCCCCACCGCAAGATTTTCAATATCACCCAACGGGAAACCTTATAATATATATTTTGGAGAGACTCAAGGTTATCCTCAAATGTATTATCCCGGACCTCTAATGCCCATATACGCTTCTCAAGAGCCAAGATATGATTATATAGACTACTACGGAATCCTTAGGGATGAAGGTTCAATGCAAGGATCAATACATGGAAATTCAATCTCAGAAGAAGAAGTAACATCTAAACCAAAACCTGCAACTAAAATACTCCAAGAACTGCAAGAGGAAAGAAGGGAACTTAGAGCTCGTGTGCAAGACGTGGAAAATGAACTCTGGAAAATAGAGGAAACGCAAGCTGAGAAAACCCCTTGTTCAGAGCCAAACACGGAAATGACCACCAATAAGAAGGGTAACCGCGTCCTTAGGATTAAAAACCCTAAGAAGAACTAGGTTAAGAAAAATGGGACCAAGTTTGTACAATACACATATATATAAATAACTAGAAGTGTGGGTGTGTGAATACTATGTAAGTCTAGCTCTAGAGAAGCAAAGCTTGAACCCTGAATTTTCCAGATTGTACACAGGGGAGGGAAATGATAACGTTGTGTGTAAGGAATTAATGTAAATAAAATCTTATATGTATGAAATAAGTGTATGTTATAAAATGATATGTTTAATAATGTCAGTAACAAGGGCTAAATATTGACATTTAGATGAACGACCAACCACAACATTCACACACGGCAGAAAACCAACCTGAAATGGCTACTTATGAGCAATCTCACAAAGAGATTGAAGGAAATATGAATGCATCACAACAATCAGCGGTACGGTCTCAACCACCCTAAATTCCACCTGTTAACGTTCCAGAAAACACAGTGGGACCAGAGGCCTTGTCTAATCTAATCCAAGTTGCGGTGGATAGAGCGATACAGCGTGCATCCTCTGGTTTGGACAGGGTAGCCGAATCATCAACTCCACCAATTTTGCAACCATTGGTACAAAATGAAGGATGGAGTTATGACCGTGCCTATCAGATGATACGGACTATGAAACCCGATAAGTATGACAGAACTAGCGAACCAATGAGGCTACAACATTGGTTTAGTCACCTAGAACAAAGGTTCAAAAGAGTCAACTATTCAGAGGCAACCAAAGTTTGCATTGTTGCGTTGTACCTTCGAGACAACGCTCATTTCTGATGGGAACCAACCAATCCCGCAGATGATAATTCCATAAGTTGGGAGTTATTTAAGACCAAGTTGATGGATCATTTCTTTCCATAAGCTAGACGAGAGGAAAAGAGACGAGAGTTCTTTTCCCGCATAATAACAAACTCAAAATACCCCAGCTGGCAAAAAAGTTTCAGTAGTTATTACACTATGCCTGATCAATAATTAGGAATGAGGAAGATAAGATCCGACAACTTTACGAATGGTTACCCCCTAAGATTGAACCGTCCATGATACGACACAATTTTGTTACCTTGGAACAATTTATGGACGAAGCTTTACGTATGGAAGCTGCAATAGACAATGTGAATAAGCGGATGGAGAACGAGAATCGGAAGAAAGGAGGACAATCGAGTGTGGATTTAAAAGACCGGCACCACCATTGGAATCAGAAAGAAGGGGATCGACTCAATTTAGCCGACAAACGACCTTTCAAAATCCCAAGGCATCAGGAGAAGAGCGTAGATGCTATAATTGTGGAAATCCAAATCACCTCTAACGAGATTGTGACAAAGAAGCTTGTGAGTGTAGAGGTTGTGGAAAGATTGGGCACATGATAAGATTTTGCAGAAATATTGTACAGAGGCCAACAATGTCTTATCAAACGTCCACCAATAATCAAAGAGCTAATCCATCTCAACAAGTTCGATCAGTTGTGCAATCAACACCACACCAAACACTACAAAACAAGGAGAGGAAAACAACCGGGACTTCCAAGACAGGCCCCCGTCTGTACGAGATGCAGCAAATAGGAGAGACTAATACACATGTTACCCAAGGTACCCTTCATAGCTATTCGAAACCAGTATAAATTCTTTTTGACTCTGGGGCAACACACTCTTTTATTTTGAAGGAGTGTGCTAACCAACTCGGGGTAAAAAGTGAGAACTCATGTGAACCATATGTTGTTATCTTACCAAATGGCAACACACTCTTTTATTTCGAAGGAGTGTGCTAACCAACTCGGGGTAAAAAGTGAGAACTCATGTGAACCATATGTTGTTATCTTACCAAATGGAAATAAGTTGATAGGTACCACAAAACTTGTTGATTTTTCAATCTTGATTAAGGGTAAAAAAATTCTCTATCAACCTAATAGTTATCCAGATAAGCCCCCACGATATTATATTAGGAGTCGATTGGCTAGCCTACACGTTGCCAAGATCGACTTTGAGTCTAGTACGGTTACCATCAAGGGGAATGGAAACTTTATGTGTAAGTTCAAAGGTAGGAATCCATCTGAAGAGGGTAGGATAATAAATGCAATGACGGCAGTAAATACTCATACGAGGATGTATTGGGTATTTATGTCATTTTGTGGAGGGAGAAACAAAGGGGGTAAATATAACGAGGATACTTGTAATACAAGAATTTCCAAATATATTCCCAGAGGAAATTACAAGGATGTCACCTAAGCGGGAGGTCGATTTCACCATCAATCTAGAACCAGGAACCTCCTCAATTTCTAAACCACCATATCAAATGGCCCTACAAGAGATGCAAGAACTGAATAAGCGGTTAACGGAGCTATTGGACAAAAGATACATTCGCCCTAGTGTATCGCCATGGGGAACACCTATGTTGTTTGTTAAAAAGAAATATGGATCATTACGGCTTTGCATTGATTATAGGGAACTGAGTAGGGTCACAATCAAGAACAAGTATCTGATCCCTCATATTGATGATCTACTAGACCAACTTCAAGGCGCGAAGATATTCACTAAAATCGATCTCAGATCTGAATATCATCAACTTCGAGTTTGCGAAAAGGATATTCCCAAGACAACATATAGAAGTAGGTATGGACGCTATGAATGTATAGTGTTACCTTTTGGATTAACTAATGCTCCGTCTGTATTCATGGATTTTATGAATTGGTGCTTCCAAAATTATCTAGACAAATTCATAATTGTTTTCATTGATGATATATTGGTTTACTCGCCGAACCATGAGGCCCTTGCTCAGCATTTACGGACCACTTTGAGCATGTTAAGACAACATCAACTATATTCCAAGCTCTCTAAATGTGATTTTTGGATGACCAAGGTCACCTTTCTCGGGCATGTGATCTCGGAAGAAGGAGTCATGGTGGGTCCCCCAAAAAGTAGAAGTTGTTGCAAATTGGCCACAACCTCACACTGTCAAAGATATACGCAGTTTTCTAGGACCTGCTGGATGCTACAGGCGGTTTGTGAAAGGATTTTCCAAATTAGCCAGACCTCTTACTTGTCTTCTACGCAAGTCCTACTATACAAGTTCGAGTGGAGTCAACAGTGTGAAACCAGTTTTCAAGAGCTAAAAAGACGATTGACTAGCGCCCTAGTCATAACCCTATCCATAGGAGGAAAAGAGTATGTGATATACAGTGACGCCTCAAAACACGGCCTAGGATGTGTATTGATGCAACATGATAAGGTTATTGCTTATGCATCCCAGCAACTGAAATCATATGAGGAAAATTACCCAACCCATTACCTAAACTAGTTGCGGTAGTTTTTGCTCTTAAGATATGGCGTCATTATCTTTATGGAGTACCCTGTCAACTTTTCACTGATCATAAGATCTTAAAGTATATATTTACTCAAAAAGATTTGAACATGAGACAAAGAAGGTGGTTGGATCTTTTAAAATACTACGATCTTGAGATTAAATATCATCCTAGAAAAACCAATGTAATAGTTGATGCTTTAAGTCGAAAAAATATCCAAGAAGAATACATGACATGTTTCACAAATGAAATTCAATACAAGGATTCAGTGGGATAGAGGATTTATATACAAGGGCAATTGAGTATGATGGAAATCATGGCAACCTTAGTACAAGACGTCAAACAGAAACAAGTTGATGACCTTTATTTAATAAAGATATGCACTAATGTAAGTTCTGGCAAAGCTCATGGATTCATAATACAAGATGATGGGTCCTTATGGTTCCAAGATCGGATATGTGTGCCTATTGATGAGAAACTTAAGGAAATAATTCTTCGAGAAGCACACAACTCTGCGTACTCTATACACCCGAGTTCGAGTAAAATGTAAAAAAACTTAAAAAGTAGTTTTTGGTGGGCAAACATGAAAAATGAGATCGCTGAATATGTGGCCAAGTGTTTAATTTGTCAACAAGTAAAAATTGAGCACATAAAATCCGGAGGGGAACTTCAACCTCTTCCAGTACCGGAATGGGAATGGGAAGATATTGCCATGGACTTTGTGATGGGTTTACCCAACACCGCCGGAGGAAAGGATTATGTATGGGTGATAGTCGATCGATTAACAAAGACAACTCATTTATTGGCTATCTGATCAACTTGAGGACCAACGGAGTTGACAGACGTTTATTTACGAGAAATAGTACGTCTCCATGGGATTCCACGATCAATAATTTCGGATCGTGATGGTCGTTTCATGTTCATAGTTTGGAAAAGCCTCCATAAGGGATTAGGAACGAATCTGCAGTTTAGTACAACATATCATCCCCAAACAGATGGGCAGTCAGAAAGAACCATCTAGACCCTAAAGATCTTTTAAGGGCTTGTATACTGGATAGACCCCAAGGATGGCTTCAATGTTTACCTCTCATAGAATTTACTTATAACAATAGTTGACACAATTCGTTAAAGATGGCCCCATTTGAAGCACTATATGGAAGATGATGTAAGTCCCCAATATGTTAGAACGATTGAGTTGACACGATTTTAATAGGACCGAAATTATTGACAGAGACAACCCAACAAGTAACTATGATCAGAAGACGACTACTTGCAGCACAAAGTCGACAGAAATCCTATGCAAACCTCAAGCGCCGGGAAATAAATTTCGAAGTAGGAGACAAAGTCTTTGTGAAGGTTTCACCTTGGAAGGGAGTATTCAGGTTTGGGCAACGGGGAAAACTTAAACCAAGATATATAAGACCCTTTGATATCTTGGATAAAATAGGCCCAGTAGCATACCGCTTGGCCTTACCACCTACCTACCAAGTCCACAATGTTTTCCATGTATCACTACTTCGAAAATACATCCTAGATCCGTCCCATATAATAATCAACCATGTTGATATTGAAATACAAGCAAATGTCACAAATTCCGAGGAACCCGTTCGAATTTTGGAGCATCGAGAAAACTATTTGCAGAATAAGATCATTCCCTTAGTAAAAGTTCTTTGGTCAAAACAAGGAATCGATGTGATAACGTTGGAAACTGAAAGCGATATGAAAAACCGATATTCTCACCTTTTTGAAATATGATACTTCGGGGACGAAGTATAATTTTAGAAGGGGACTTGGAGGAGGTTGTAGTACTCCGCTAAATAAGGTACAATATTAATTTATTGTTATAAGTTCCGTTATGAGTCTAAATTATATAGACTTATACCGTGTAAATATTAGTTATTTTAGATAACTAATTATAGAAGTAGTAAATAATTAGCAAATTTTAGGTGAATATGTAAATTTAAAAGAATAAAATTTAAATACACTAAAGTAAGTAGGTCTATAATGTAAATTAGAATGGTAGGTTAGGTAGTAGGTTTGCTACTTGTAATTCCTCCTAGTCACCACGTGAGAATTTTATTTCTTGGCAAAATTTTGGGGCCTACAAGGATACTTGTCCTTAGCAATGATGATATATAACAAAACAAAAAAAAGGAAAAAGGTAAAATGAATTCCTTAGTGCTAAGATAAGGGGCATTGATAACTCTATATAAGGAGAAGAAGTTTATAAAGTGAAAGTTACACTCAAGAGAAAGTGGAGCAATTAAACATACGGAGAAAAAAAACAAAAAAACAACCCGATCAAGGAGCAGTAATTAATTTACGAGTTAAGACCCGACTTAGCAAGAGTCTCTGTACGATAAGACAAGTGAGTTATAATTATTTTAAATAACTATCGTAATCGGTAATGCTTATATATTTATATATATTAGAGAAGTAATAATTATAGGTATATCAATCGAGATATGTAAAATTAAATACATATATATATATATATATATATATATATATATATATATATATATATATATATATATATTTGTACTAGACTGACGTATATTATTGGTTCAACAGTTACTTGATCGCTAAAGTGATAGTATACGAACCGATGAAAATGTGAAACGTGTGCCATTAAAGGGTGCGGACATTATGAGTAAATAATAATGATGGCTGGCATTATTATTAGAAATGTCTGTTGGGGCTTAGTGGATCCTGGGAATTAGGTCGTCTAATTCCGATCTTGCTACCGGTAGGTGAATTTAGGAGTCATGGATTTACCAAGAGGTCCTCCAATATTTGCCTTTCGGTTGATTAAAGGTTAAAATCAGACTTGACATCCACGGTGAAATTGCTAGCGTAACGCTAATACAATTAATTGTTCTCCTTTTGAATTGATTAAGGATTGAATGTCTAGTAAGTTGAAACTATGAATAGTATTTATTATATGATTTTAAGTTAGGTTAATCTAGCTTGTCAGTTTATCAGATAAACTGACCCATTTTTTTTCCTTTTGTGCTTTGATTTGATTGTTTATCAACCTATTGGCAGGTTAAGGTGGGTAGGAGATGAAGTGTTGGAATTACACCGGAGTTACATCTGATCACCTCTCACTCTCCCTTGGAAGTTTATATATAACTACACTTAAATCTATGTTTTAATATATGTAAGTGAGTTAAGTTGATGCATAATAAATCCGTTGTATATAACTCGTTGAAGTCTTGTTATTTAGCCTTAGGCGAATTTCAGTAGTAATAAAGGAACCGCTGGCGTTGTAGCAGACCTAATAAGATGTTAGATTAGGGTGTTACAAAAACAACACAATCAACACCAAGTTTTAGCATAAAAAATAACAAGGTTTACCATAAAAAAGCACATAAATGTTGTGTAGAAAAATCATCAAGGTTTATCATAACAAAGAGCACACCATGTTTCCTCAATCCTACAAAGCATCACTCAACTTCAGTAGTTACTAAAACTCTTATTGCACTTGATTAACGTTGAAAGTCGGGTTTCCTCGATCCTACAAAGCACTACTCAAATTCATTTTAATCAATTATAGTTGAGTGTATAAACGATGTTCAAGCATCAACCAATGTTTTAAAAATTATCTAGCCTACAACAATCGAAAGTATGATTTCCTCAATCCTCAATAAGAATTCACTCCTCTTGAACACTTATATTGTTTTAATGTTTTAGTAGTTTACCTATTATTCTCAATAAATCAGATTTTCGACCCTAATACTTTCAACAAGCCAGACATTCGAATTCTTTGTTAAATTTGGTACATGAAATCGATAAATTACTATTCAAATCGATACTTTGCTAGCAAAGTAGAGGGACAATACTCAGTTGGTCTAGTGGGATGAATTGCTATTGAAATCGATTACAATGAATCATATTTTCATAAATTGTGATTGAGAAATCGATTACAGTGTAGAGGATGAAGATTGTTACTTATTTACTCGTTTGCTTCGCAAATGTTCATCCTTATTGATTACAATGTAGATCGAGGATGGAGATTTTCAACCCTAATCTTCTCAAAAAACTTCGTCCCTATCGTATTTGCAGCAAACCAGACTTTCATAGATTTATCGATTTTTAGGGCTGAAGTGAATGGGATGAAAGTCACGTGTTTCTCACATGTTTACAATCGATCATTTAACAATTTAACTCAATAAACTTATACCAAACACCAAAAATTTACAAAATTTAACAAACACCCATAATTTTCATCTACTACAATTCCCAACAATGCAACAATGCAAAACAATCTTTGTCCCCAATAATATAAAAATTAAATCCCATATGATACCAAAGGGGGCCTAAATTTCCATCCCAACAATCCCGTTAAAAATGAATCCCACATATCCCATACCAAACAGGCCCTAAGACTGTTCTCTTGTCATCGCCCTCTCTTCCTCCCTTTAGCCACTGTTTGGGCCAGCGAAGGGGGAAGAAGGAAGAAACATGTTTTCCCAATTGGGAGCGACCGCTGATACGCTGAGCAAAGCGTCGACTATGGTATTCCGAATCGGAACCGACGCCCATCTCTACGACGATCCCGACGACGTCGACATTCCTTCCCTTCTCGACAGCAAGTACGACTCTGATAAGTGCGAAGCTCTCAAGCGCCTCCTCGCTCTCATCGCGCAGGGCTTCGACGTTTCCAACTTCTTTCCCCAGGTGCTGCTACTTCTTCCGAATTCGTGGTTGAATTTTGCTTTATGCAAGTTAGTATCTGCTACCTATAAACTAATCTGTAATGAGTTGGATATTCTGATATGAAATGTGGTTCAAATTCGAAGCTCGCTCGGTTTTGAGCTCAATTTTGCAAAAAAAAACATTGCTATTTTGTTTGACTTGATCTGATTTAATGTTGGGCTGTAATTTCACTTGTGGATCTTTGGCGTGATGGAGAGAAGGATATGAGTTGGTGATGGATTTAGTGGTTCGTGAATGCTGGATTTGATGGTAAATGCAGGTTGTCAAGAACGTTGCATCGCAGTCGTTGGAAGTGAAGAAGCTGGTGTATTTGTACCTGTTACATTATGCTGAAAAGTATGTTTTTCTGAATAACGAGCTATTTCTATTTTATTACGAACCTACCTTAAGCAAAGTTTTGCATCTTTGGCTTCTCTGTTTGTTGGAATTGGTGCTAAAAGGAACAGTACTTCAAGCTTTTACTATAAATATTCTATGCATCGAAGGATATGCCTCTATGATTTTCATGAAATGATACCATCCACTTCAGGTTTGCTAGTTCAAGGTTTTGTTACTTGCTTGCCAAATGATTGATGTTTCTAGTGTCGATTGACTGCATTGAGTTTGAGTGGGCTCTTTGAGTTCTTTCTTCTAGTTGAATGGTGCTATAAAATTTTCAATGAACCCTAATTTTCTCTGACCCCAACGCTTCTTCAGGTTTCACTGAGGACAGATGGTAGTCTTTTACGTCAATTTCAGCATCTTCACTGCTAATAATGTGTAACTGCTTAATTTATATATTCTAGTGATTGTCCAGGCGACCAAGTGAAGCACTGCTATCAATCAATTGTTTCCAGAAGGACTTAGCAGATATCAATCCTTTGGTGCGAGCATGGGCTCTTCGTACGATGGCAGGTATTCGTCTGCATGCAATATCACCTATTGTCCTCGTAGCTGTAGGCAAATGTGCCAGAGATCCATCTGTATATGTCAGAAAATGTGCTGCCAATGCTCTACCCAAACTAAATGATTTGCGCATAGAGGAAAATGCCTCCATGATTGAAGAGGTATGTGATATAAGAGCTCTTAGCGTTTGACAAGCTGTATCGTCCCTGAGTGTATGTTATTTGCTTTGGGGATTTAGTAGAAGTGATAACTGGAGTGCTCATATTTTTAGATGTTTGCTTGTCTTTAATCATGACTGTCATAAAGGAAATAACATATTAACACAGTGATAATCTTTTTGCAGATTATTGGGATACTGCTAAATGATAATTCACCTGGAGTAGTTGGTGCAGCCGCTGCTTCTTTCAATTCCATTTGTCCTAATAACCTCTCTTTGATTGGGAGAAACTTTACGCGACTGTGCGAAGTTCTTCCCGATGTTGAAGAATGGGGTCAAATAATTTTGATCGGGATTCTTCTACGCTATTTGGTTGCCAGACATGGACTTGTTAAAGAATCTTTAATGTGTTCTTTCCTTGGTACTGAAAGTACTAGTTCTGAAATAGAAGCTACAGACATTGACATAGCGCCAAAAGAGGTTGGAGAGATATCTGATGACATCTCTAAGTCTAGAGTTCTGAAACTGATTTCCATGTCATATATTGAAGGTCCTGATGAATATCTATCCAGGTCAAATTACATAAATGGAGGTCCCCCTAGATTAGACACTGTATGTTTCACATCTGCTGAAAATAATGAAGATGTGAAGATTCTTCTGAAGTCTACCTCACCATTACTATGGAGTCATAACAGTGCAGTTGTGCTTGCAGCTGCTGGAGTACACTGGATTATGGCGCCAAAAAATGATATTAAAAAGATAGTCAAACCACTTCTGTTTGTCTTAAGATCATCCAGTGCTTCAAAATATGTTGTATGCTTCATATCTTTTCTCTTTTTCTTAATTGTATCCCTAGTCTATTTCTTCTTCTCCTTTGTGTTTATTAGTAGACCAACCAAAAATAAAAATGACTTTTGATGATTCTGTCCTGCTTTTCAAGGTGAATATTTCCTCCATTTGTGTAGACATGATGAGTTAGTTTGAGATTATTGAAGTTTCCTAAAAATAATTTTCCATGCCAAGGAACATTGTTAACATTAACAGTCATACCTTTTCTTTTGCATCATTGATCTGTTCCTCTTTTTGAGAATTATTTATTCACTCTAGTCGAAAACGTAGTAATTGGTTTTGTTTTCATATCTAGCCCTTATAGTTTGCCTGTCGGGTTAGCCTGTTATAACTTATATCTCCTTAACTAATACAGTTGTTTTAGAAGAGATAATTTGTAATAACCTCTGTAGATTTTTGGTTGGTTTAGTTTTCAACAGACAAATCCCAGCTCACTGTACATCATTTATCTTGTTGTATGCTTTCAATGCCTTCATTTCAGTTGAAGCATATAGTTCCTTTCATGTCAGTATCCGGCTTAATTTCTGACGTATGCCTGCTTCATTGTTTTTTCTTAATGATTTTTGAGTCTATTTTCCAGGTTCTGTGCAATATTCAAGTGTTTGTGAAGGCTATGCCTACTCTTTTTTCTGCCTATTATGAAGACTTCTTCATATCAGTTTCTGAACTATATCAAGTTAAAGCTCTGAAGCTTGAGATTCTCTCTTTAATTGCCACCGAGTCATCAATTTCGCAGATTTTTCAGGAATTTCAGGTATTTAGTTTGTTTGCACCTGTTCTAGTCAGGTACTCAATTAATGGGATGTTCTGTGAGATCAATGCATTCTAACGAAGAAGTGGCCTAACATAATTTAATTAATCCAGTACAAGAGTTGCTCTGATTTTAGAGTTCATTAAAATCTGTTTGAGATGGCCTACTAATATTTACTGATGCTCTTCCGAATCATGTAACCGGATCACTTTATTAGGTGATCCAATGAAGTTTGCTCTAGTCTTCTAAACTGACAAACTCTAATGCCTAGTGGTGTTTGTCCTTGTCTAGTTGTTCGTTTGCTACTTTGTTGCTGTTTCTGACTTCACAAAATCATTTTCTTCTTTCTATGCAACAGTTGTTTAAAAGTAAATTATGCAGGAAAGACGCATAATTTTTCCAAACAAAATAAAAAATGAAGAAATGAAAAGGATACAACTCGCTAGACTTGATATCCTTGGAATTTGGTAGTGCTTTCATCTGTTAGTAATTGCTATTTCCCCTGCAAATGTTCTTGCATTCTCTGGTACCAATTTCAACCTCTCAATTGTATTGAAATTGTAGATAGTTGTCAATTTCCACCTTCTGTATCCACGGTTTCCTAGTTCGTATGTTGTCATTATTCACAATAAACCCCAGCTAAAGCTTGTATTTCTTCTGCTCTAGGATTATATTCAAGATCCTGATAGGAGATTTGCAGCTGATACTGTGGCTGCAATTGGTTTGTGTGCAGAGCGACTCCCACAAGTTGCAAACCTATGCTTGGAAGGGCTGTTGTCACTTACCAGACAAGGTCTATTAACTTTTACTATATTGATGTATATGTAGGTTGAGATATAATTAGTAGACCTTGGAGCAGTAAGACACCAAACTAATTCGTGGTTGATATTTACCCTTCTTCAACCATACAAGAACGATGAATAGAGAACTTATTATTTTATGATCAAATTGTTGCACCAAACTCCAGAACACTAATTACATATCAGAATGATTCAGAGATGCTGCTTTCTTATGAACTCTCTTTTTGTATCTTCGTTACTTGCTACTTATGGTCCTAGCCAACCTTTTCTAGAATGTTCACAGGTAAAGAGGCCTAGCTTACTAGTACCGTTCACAATGGGATGTTTCTTAAATAAAGGTTTTGCTGTTAGATTGGCACCTGCTAACATGCTATCCCTTGACAAGGCAAATAGCTGACATATTCAGCATATAAATATCTAATCCGGTGCTGCCGAATTATATAGATAGTTTGAAGGTTTCTCATGTTTGAAAGGGGAAGTAAGTAGCTGTTGTATAGCTCATATTTGTGATCTACTAAGTGATATTAAGCGAATGTCTGAATAAATACTGTCATCTTCTTAGAGACTATGTGACACGAGGCTCATATGTCTCAAAAATGCACCATAAGCTTTATCAACTTAGAGGTTCTGTGGCTGTTGAAATAATAAAAATCTTAAGTAACTTGGCACTAACTTGCAATGAACTAAATGTTTCCAGAGTCCTTGATGACAGAGAGAAGTTCTGCTGACGGAGAAGCAGGAATCCTGATTCAAGCAGTGATGTCAATACAGGCAATACTCAAGCAAGATCCACAAAGTCATGAAAAGGTAGCTATAGATTTAATAGATTGATGGCTAATAGGTTCTCATCTGGATATTGAATTTGAAGTATGATGCTATATTTGAGTTTGCTTTGTGCCATCCTGGACGGGCAATTATTGCTTACCTCCATCTCAAAATTCTTCCTTGTATCTTTTTATCCAACATCGAGTGTCATAACACTTTTTTTTTATATACTTTGATTTTAATGCACTGGGAACATTTATGATGGAATTGCTCTTGTTAAAGAAATCTTGGAACATGGTATGTTTGATCAGGAAGTTAATATTGCTCTATTATTACCAGGCCATCCATAAAAAGGGTACAAAGTGCATTATTGCACAGAGGACCACTGTTTTTGTTAGCTTAGTCAACAATATCTCTTTTTTAAGGTTCTTGCTAATTAGCTAGTGAATTTTATTGGATGTTACCTTTTACGTCTACAGCTTATATTAGTTGTTTTGATGAGTAAATTATAAATTAGCATTTTGTGGTAAATTAGTGGTTTTGTAAGATTTTCTGTATGAACTCAATCAACTAAATATATCTGCTTGTCATCAAATGAGCTTTTAAAAATTGGTCAAAACTCAAAAGTCTAACACCTCCTAAATCTGATAAATATTCACCAATTACCCACTTTTGCACAATTGATTAGATTTGGAGGAATATAAATGATATATCTGTAGAGATTGTATAAAGATTTTATTTCACAAATTGTTCGAGGAATGACACTTTTCTGGTAAATACTATATATACTCTAGTTTGGAATATAAACAAAAGTGCTTTTGTATTTTATGATTTCGTTCCTCAATAGTAGAGCCTAATTTCATGTATAACATGTGCCCTCCAGAATAGACCCTGATCATTCGTGTGTTGAAAAATTTAATAACAGCCTACAAAAGGACGTTCTACCTCCAAATCAATAAAACCTAAACTATTACCGCACTTTAGATGAAATATAGCGAAATGAAAGAGATCCTGTTGGTGACACATGCTATTTATTGCTTTGTCTAAAGAACTGGTTCAGCTTTAGAGGTCTTACATAGGTTATATATCATGTTTCTTGCCGAGCATGAAGTTCTAGTCTTAATGGTTAATTTCTAGATTTGTTACCCTGAAAAACTATAATTTATATCTTGTCTTTGTTGTTAACTTAGTAAAAGGTAGAGTTCTTATTTGAAGCTATATTAAATTTTGCATGGCTAATTTGTTGAATATTTGCCAATCACTACACTTCTGCACATGGATTTGTTATGGGTAGCAGGCGCATCTCACACAAAATACTTTTCTGTTATTATTTTAATTTTTTTCTGCTTTCCAGTCACGGATATCTGCTCTCTTCATTGCTGATTCCCTTTCCATGCTGACAATATGAAATTCCAATATGCTAAATTGTGGGAAAACTGAAACCTAGACAGGGTTCCTGTTTGTAAATGTTTGTTGCTTTATATACAGAAATTTATAAGTTTTTGAAGACGAATACAATTTTAAGCTATTTTTTTCATTGAATATGCACTTATCTTAGGTAATCATTCAGTTGGCTCGAAGCTTGGATTTGATCAAGGTCCCTGCTGCTCGAGCAATCATAATATGGATGGTGGGGGAGTACAGCTCTCTCGGTGAGAGAATTGCAAGGGCTTCTGCTGTGGTGCTCAAGTACCTTGCTCACTGCTTCACTTCAGAAGCACTAGAAACTAAGCTGCAAGTACTGAGTACTTCTGTTAAGGTATTACATCCTGTATGTTCTCACCTTCTAGAGTTGAAGATATTTTCTTATCTGCTCATTGTGCATGTTGTTGCAATCTTCTTAGAGTTTCTGATAAAAGACGGACCAATTTTCTCGGATACTTGTTATGTCACTGCAAGATCTGCACGTCGATGATTAAATAATCAGAAAGAGCCCTAGACCAATCATGCTGTAAACTAGTAGGAAGTGTTCTGTGTATTTGTGTACATCAAACTTAGCTGCTGAAATGTTCCCTACATAAGTTTCTCATAGTGCTTGAATGTCGGTCCCTTTCTTCAGATTCCAATCTTCTATTGTTAGTTTCTTTCTTTTGTACATGCAGTTTCTTCCTTTTTCACTTTGCTCCTCGTGTCTCTATTTTTAACTCTTTTCATCTGTGTTTTGTTTTCTTTAAAATATACAGTGCCTTTTCTGATTAAGATGGATTTTTGACTGCACAAATCCTATCCAACTGCCATTTGTAGGATTAGATAGCTGATTAGCATGTTCTGAGGTTGGAGAAAATTTATTTTCTTAATTGTGATTGAATTATCCATTCGTACTCTGGGCACATAGAAGAACATTTCCTGATCCCTCGTGCACATTAACCTTCTGGACTTCTGGTGATCTGACTTGATTTGCAGTTATGCACTTATGCAGTATGAAAAGTATTTTTAGTCATCAACTGTACTTTGCTAATTTCATTCTGTAGATAATTATTTGCTGATCTTCTAGTGCAGGTCGGTTTGCAGGCTAATAAGGAAGATTTACTTACAGTCAAACAAGTCGCATGTTATTTGCTTGACCTAGCAAAATCTGACCCAAATTATGATGTTCGTGACCGAGCTCGTGTTTTAAAGGGCATTATAACTAGCTTTTGGGATTCTCAATATCAAGAATCTAAATTTAGATCTGGAAGCAAGGAGACGACGCACTTTATCGCTGAAAGCATTCTTGGAAGCCAAAATATTTCTAAATGCTATGAACCTTTCAGTGATCGGTTTTATCTTCCTGGATCTCTTTCACAAATAGTTCTTCATGCTGCTCCTGGTTATGAACCTCTTCCAAAACCTTGTAGTCTTCAGGAAGCTAGGCATCTTGAATCCTCCGATGTGGCTCATGGAACAGTACTGTCTGAAGATTCTTATGAAACCGATGATAGTGATACATCTTCTGGTTCTCTTGATGAAGAAAGTGTCTCAGACTATAGCTCCCGACATTCCAGCGAGGGCTCAAGCTCTAGCAGTGGTGTCGGGGAAAGTGCTTCTGCAAATGGTCGTGGTGTCAATTCTGAACCATTGATCCATATTTCTGATGCTACCGGTGATATTGACAAAATGCAGTATGAGGATGTGCTATCCACGAGAGCTCTGGAAACATGGTTGGGGGACCAGAGTCTTTCTTCAGAACCGTCGTCATCTCAAAGAGATAGATTACAGAGTTCTGCCAGAATCTCAATTGCAGATATAGCTAACCGAGTTAAGGCCAAGTCTTACACGCTTTTGGATACTTCCAGTGGGAATGGCTTAAAGGTGGATTATTCATTTTCCTCTGAGCCATCAAATTTATCACCATTGTTTGTATGTTTAGAAGTTTCATTCCAAAACTTCTCTAGTGAGCCTTTTTCTGAAGTGAATCTGAAGGGCGAGGAGTCCAACAAGGCCACTAGTTTCACTGATCAAGAATCAAAATTGACGGACAGGTATTTACCGAAACTTGTGCTTAAGGGTATTATAATTCATACAAGATCTGTATCTTCTTCTGTTTGGTAATTTGATCAAGGAAAATCAATTAGTTCGTGTCACAAATATTTGTGCGTGTTAAAAGTTGCAAATATCCTACTTCCTCAAAGAAGAGAATAACTCACCTCTACCTGACTGTTTTGTGGGCAAAAGAACAAGAAAAAATGTTTCTGTCTCCTAGTGGACCTAGTTAATTGTCTAGGTTGGGTTGAGCTTAGATTTTCAGTAATGAAGTGAGATGTGGTCCGTGGGGAAGATAGTTCTTGGGAATATCAGATTATACTTGTTGAATGGAACATATGACATCTTCCTTTGTATCTATTACATGAATTTGTGAAACTTGCTGTCCCAATTATTGATTTATTCATTGTTACTTTCACCTTATACACGTTGTCTGCTTTTCATAGTTCTGTGCCAACCCTTGATCCTATGGAAGAAATTGAGGTCCTAGAACCTGGTCAGACGATAAAAAGAATCATTCAGGTCCGCTTTGTTCATCATCTTCTACCATTGAAGATGGTATTGGTCTGCAATGACAGAAGTTTTCCAGTAAAGTTGCGACCTGATATTGGATACTTTGTTAAACCACTACCAATGGATGTTGAAGCATTCAAAAAAAAGGAGTCTGAACTCCCTGGGATGTTTGAGTACCTGAGGAGGTAGGTCACTAGTCTTTTGCTACTGCTTGCTTACTTGATTTGCAGTTTTCCATTTTTATTGAAAAAGAAGTTGAGGGGTTTACCCTCAAGCTGGCGTATTAGGTTGATCTGTAGGTTGTAGCTTGGTAATACATTCTTATAATGTTGCATTTTGGCCTTAAACTGCACTAAACTGCTTAGTATCTGTCTTTGGTCTTTGCATTTTTTGTTTTATCTTTTAAGTAAAAAGTGCATTTTGCCGACTATTATAGCAGCTGTACAATTCAGTCAGGCAAATATGAAATAAAATCATTATTTTTGTGTTTGGTTGATGGTTTTCGTCTTAAGTTTAAGTGTCCTATGGTCAATTTAATTGGCAAAAAGAAGGTTGATTGAGAAGATAATTGAATTATATGAGTACTGTATATTTTACTTATAACATACACAAACTTTGCACCATTTAAGTGAAGTGGCAAAAAACATAGCTCTAATAGGGGGAGAGAAGAAGAAAAGTCACTGCATACTCTGATGAGATAAAATTGTTTAGCCATACCTCTGTGAATGATTCCGTTTTCTCAGATCAATAAGAATTTTCATAAAGAACCTTCTTTCTTCGAACTAGAGTTTGATTTGATTTGATTATGATCTCATATTATGCAACAGATGTACCTTCAGTGACCATATGGAGTTAAGCAAAGACGGAACCAACAGCTCACCAACAAAAGATGTATATCTGGCCATCTGTGAAAGCTTGGCGTTAAAGATGCTCTGTAATGCAAATTTATTCCTTGTCACGGTGGAAATGCCCGTGAGTAGCAAACTCGATGATGCATCAGGTTTGTGCTTACGGTTCAGCTGTGAAATATTAAGCTGTTCTCGTCCTTGTATGATCACCATCACTGTCCAAGGTAACTGCTTTCAACCACTGGATTTGTCAGTCAAGGTTAACTGTGAAGAAACAGTATTTGGCTTGAATCTATTGAACAGGATTGTGAATTTCTTAGCGGAATCTGCTTCGTAGTTGTAGAGTTTATGAAGAACTGACTTTCACAAGTTTATTTCTCGTTGAGGTCATATTGATAGTGTGCAAAAATTAGATGAGTGTTGGGTTTTTACCCTCTCGTGTATTTTTTTGGGGTGTTTTCTTTTCTTTTATTTGGGTTTGTTGTTACTCTTCATAAACCTTCATAATTAATACGGGTGTGGTGTGATATGCCAATTAGATACTTGTGTTTTGGATGATAGTTTTATCTGAGAACCAGTTTCTTTAGTGTTCAATCATCTTGCAAATACATAAGTAGATCATCTTCTTTTTCAAGTTTTGTTTACATGCATAACGTATTATAAGGATAATCCGATTACTTGTTTATTTCACTGAAAGTGGTGTTTGGTAATTCCATTAATTACGGTGTTTGTGCTCACCCTACGGACATTGTTTTGGTGACCCACTAGGTGGATCACTCTTTCATCCACCAAGTGAACGTTGGGATATTGAAAAAGTGGGAGACAAAGCTATTAATTAGGAGATTTATTTATCTTTTTATAAAAATTATATTTAGATTGGAATATAGGAGGATGGACTTCTAATATACATGAAGCTCAATCTTTTTTAATACCTACCTAAAAAAAAGTTATTTTAATAAATTGTAATTCAACCAAAGAAATATTTATTTCACTTTTTTATTAAAATTAATATTCATAATTAAAATTTTCACCAAGATAGTAATTAGAAATAAAAAAAACTCTATTCTTAACTTATCAAATTAATTCTATCAAATTAATTCTATGTGTTATAGTTATAACATAATAAAAATATATATAGTAGAAGCTCAAGCGTATTACGAAATAATTTTTATTCTTTAAAAAAAAAAATTATCAACCAAGATGTACCCATAGTAGAAAAAATATTAAAGTGTTTTTATTACCTCTCTTATAGATCCTTCTAGTAGTTTTAAATTCAAGATATAACATTATAAAATTATGTAAAGGTGATTTTATTTTTTTAAATGGGTAAGAGCTTGAAATGAATACGACTTATTCCGATACCGATTTTAAATTGCATAACAATTTAGTGTTTGTTTTTGTAAGATTACTCATAAAAAATTAAGTCGTGTTGGTTTTAACGGATAAGAACTCGGGATACCAAAAAAAACTAGAAGTTAAAGAGGATGTAAAAAAACAATAAACGAAAAAAATCTCAAGATGTTTAAATATATAAAGAAAATCAAGTAAATATTTTGCTTTAATCATAAGAAGATAAATAAATTGCATAGTCTTAGTGTTTTAAACCCTACTCAATTGTCAAAGAATTACAAAAAAGACACGATAAAACTACATGAAGTAACATACAAATAGAGTTGAGAGATTAAATCACGACTAAAAAATCTTTACAAATTTAAAATTCGCTCAAAATACCGTTTATTTAACGTAAAATTTAAAATTCGTTCAAAATATTAAATCAGTTTCAAAAAAAATTATGTACAAATTTTGAAAATGATTTGATTTTTGAACGAATCTTAAATTTTATGTTAAATAAACGGTATTTATAAAAAAAAACAATATTAAAAAAAAACAACCTTTATCCATGTTGGTTTATTACCTCCTCTCTTATAGAAAAAAAAAACTCTATTCTTAACTTAAAAATTAATTCTATGCGTTATAGTTATAACATAATAAAAAAATATATATAGTAGAAGCTCAAGCGTATTACGAAATAATTTTTATTCATTAAGGAAAACAAATTTATCATACCAAGATGTACCTAGGGGTGGGCATAAATCCTGGTTAATCCCGTCCCGTCCCGATCCTGGCAAGATTTGAAGAAAAAAATGTGTATCCCGTCCTGTGAAAAATTTGCAGGACGGGACGCGGAACGGAAACTTCTCATCCCGGTTAATCCCTTCCTGTCCCGCATATATATAAATAGTATTTTTTTTATTTTAAAAACTACTTTATATATAAGTAATATGGGTATCATTCAAGTAAGGCCCATTATTGCGGTACGGCCGTGCGGCCGTACCGCAGGGCGACACGTGTCCCGAAAAAAAAAAAAAAAAAAAAAAAATTTTT
>BSUD01000007.1:19359433-19425822 GCA_033239045.1 Fagopyrum esculentum
ACCCCCCCCCCCCCCCCCCCTCAAAAACTTAGTCACATCTGAATAACACAATTTTCCTACTATATATACAGGGAAGTAAGGTTGGCAGCATTTAGCATCATACCAGACTGAAAATGAATCTAACTAAGGATGTACCTAACAAGTAATAACTTGTGTATTCCAGGAAGAGGCTGGTTGTACTCAAGCTAGTTGTACTGAAGCTAAGCGGTAATAAAGCTAGCCGGATTGGGGGTTAGCAACCAAAGGGGTAATAAGGACAAGATGTAGCATTAATTCATGCTGAAGAACTTCTTTATGTTCAGAGTTACAATCCCTCGTTCAGCTCCCAACAAAGACAACACTCAAATCCTATAATTGAGTATAGCCTTCGAGACAAGGCTGTTTTGAGGAGGGTGAAATTATCACACACATGGGTTGAATGGTTTAGAGGATTATGGAAGGACCTAAAAGTAATGTTAATACTTTTTTGTGTAGTTTGATTTGATATTGTTTTATATGTTTACGTCTCAAGACAAACAACATATAAAAAAACTGATGTTGTTTGGTGCGGATTAACATATCAAACCATCTACGATCTGGATAAACAATTAAGTCCTGAGTTTTCCACATTTGGCATTAAACCACACCAACAATATAACAAGGTGACACAAGAAGCAAACAATTTGCTGAGAAAGTAGGGAAGAAAACCTAGTAAACTGAAGAAACAGTGAAACATACCTGAGATCCAGCAAGTTGCTCAAACTGCTTCACCAATTGCTCCATGTTTTCATCATTCAAATCCCCGCCTTCTCCAGCTGACTCCTCCAATCCCTTAACAGCTTCTCGGGTTTGCTGCCTAAGCTTGTCAAGTGTCTCGACATGGGCATTTTTAGGAGAGGCTGATATCTTCTTCTTTCCTCTTCTCTTTTCATTCAAATTTGGCAAACCCATACCTAATCCTTGGACATTTGTAGACAATGGTTTTCTTGCATCTCTCTCATCGGACTTATCTTCGTTACTGAGATCAAACAAAGAAAAATAGTTAGAGAATTGTTAAGTTGGATAGGCGAGAAACCAAAGAATAGAGATACCTTGAAGAAGGTTTAAGATTCAAATTTTGAAAATCATCCAAAGCACCTGCAAAGTTGAAAAGTTTCAGATTTTGATCGATTCAATAAAGACTGAAAGAGAACAAGGTGAAGTTCACTCACTATCCAGAAGTTCATCTAATTCATCAGTGTGAGTGGCCATCTCCTCCTATTTCTTCTTCTACCTGAAGATGGGCATTAGACATGAAAAGAAGGATGAAGATGAGGCATTGGGTTATTTTCTTGGTAGAAGAGAGTTTAAATACCTCCTCTGACTCTCTGAGCGTCAAATTTCAATCCCCTCCTTAGCCAAGCTTGTCTTAGAGCGCTATTCAGTGAGGACACCCTCAACTTGATACCTGAATTGAACAGTTGTGTAATCAAAAACCAACTAAAAACCAACTAAAGTTGCAAAAGTGTACCATATCAAAGAGAACAGAAATCAGTTTTGACCTAATTAGGTGGGGGCACTAGTCCAATCTTACTTATCCTTTCAATGACAACCCTTCTTATCCGTGAAATTCAATTTGAGGTGAGTTCTGATACTAGCTTATAATATTATTTGGATATAAAATTATCCTTCTTCAATTTGCTCCATTGTTCCATTGTGAAAAGATTTTGCAAACGAAATATAAAACTATCTATAACAATGATCTATTTGACCATATATCATAGTCGGATCAAGGAAACGGACAACTAATCCATTACACGTACGATGAAGGATGAACGAAGGAGATTAGGAGAAGCCAATTTCCATTAATCCATTACATGAACAATGAACTGATTGAACTCAATAGAAAATGAAGGAGAAGATTCGGCGGTCATAGAGTAGAAAGACGAAGCAATAGAGCATTCACTCCCCCCGAAGAAGAGGACTTGAAAAAGAAGAATGGAAGAAACAAAATCTTACCTTGAAGATTCGACGATTTCTATCTTTCTGCAGCCGCAGGCGGGGGATAGGGTTAGTCGGCAAAACTGCTCAGGAGAAGGAAAGCAACGTAAAGGGCCGGTAGGTGATGTTTGATTGCACGCTTTTATCACCCATAACTTAATCGGACCTATCCTCCGTCGGGTGACCGGTTGTTCGGGTTTATTTGCGGATGATTACGGTTGCACACATTTAGTCCGGACCGGAAAATCGGTCCGGACAAGACCGGACCGCAAAACCGGACCGAACAAGACCGAAAATTACGGTCTAGTCCGGTCTTGTACCGTAATTCTAAAATCTGGTCCACATTCGGATCAAATCAGATTTAATCCATATAGAAAAACTTTAAAAAATAAAAAGTAAACGGTTCGGACCGGACCGTGGTGGACCGGACCGTAATGGTGCGGTCCGTTCCATGAACTGTTTCACCCAAGTACTGAAACGGTCCGGACCGTTTGGACAACCTTAGGATGACTAAAAGTTATGAATACTGTCAATTTATATTGTAGCAATAATATTTATAGTTAAAATAAAAATTATTTTAAACATAAATAATAATAAAAATTGTCATATTTTTTGTGAATTGTATGACTAAATGCACAAAATTCAAAATACTTCGGGTGTATCGGGTCGGTGGTGGGTGAAAGACGTTCACCCATCATCCACCAAACATCCGGCTTTTTCGGATTTTCACCCGTTTTTATAGTCTGGGACCTTCAAGTGATTTAGATTGCCATTTGGTACCCGTGACAAGAAGTTTAGAATATCTTATACAAAAAAATAAAGTAAAAAGATAATTGAAAATAATATTTTTTTTGAAAAAGACGATGAACTTAATCAAAAGACTAAATTTTAATTCAGTTATCAAAATTGAACGATGTTTTATATGCAACTCCACCTCTAGCCCACCCACTTTTCTTAATTTCTAATTTTCTATAATTTTTTTAACCTTTAAAAATGGTGGGAACGTTTCTTCACTGACCGTGTCATGTTTGTATCGAGTCACTTCCTACCCTGAACCGTGTCGACCTAAATTTGACCGTTTTCCAACACTTGAAACTTCGTTGTCTAGGGGTGTCTGAGATTTAGCTCACAATTGCTCCTTCTATTTGCATTTATAATGACATGAGTTCTGATACTACCTTATAATATTAGTTGGATAGAAAATATCATTTTTGAAATTGCTCTATTGTAAGCAAGCTCTCATAAAAAAAATCTAATTTCAACACAATCAGTGAAAAGTTTTTTGCAAACGAAATAATATTTATTATAAATTTTTAGATCCATATGATCATATGTCATAGTTGACTAATAAGATTATGGTTATTAAAACATCTATATTTCAGTTTGTTGAACGCCTTTTTCATTCTCTCTCTCCGTCAATTTACTAAACATGCCATATAATTTAATCACTTTTTTTAAAACATTTTCTTAAAAATTTTCACACATATAATACAATTATGTTTTAAAACATCTTCTTTAATAAGTTATTAAAAAGTAACGAAATCATTTCTTATTTTAACCGAAACATGTCCTTTTTAGATGCTCTAGGAAGCTTGGAAAACATCTTAAATTGGTATAATTCAACTTCAATGTTATTTTATTTAAAATCTCATACTTCCAAACATCCTTATAAACATGCCCTAATGAGAAAATTGAGAAGTAGGACAGAAAGAAGCTACAATTAGAAGTGTGCAGACGGTCGGGACCGGAAATTACGGTCCGGTCAACGGTCTAGATCGTTTGGACCGGAAATTACGGTCCGGTCAATGGTCGAGATCGTTTGGACCGCTTGGATATCGGATTACAGTCCGGTCCAAACGGTCCGGATCGTTTGGATTATTTGAACACAATTTGAAGTTTTGAACCGATTCATGCTCTTTTTTTTTAAAAAAAAATAATAATTTACAGTTATGAATCTATGATTTCTTAACTTTTTAAGAACCTGTTAAACATTTTCGGTAATTTGATGTTAGATTTCAATTTAATTTACAATTATGATCTCTTAACTTTTTAATATTTTTGGCTATGTTATTTGATTATGAAAATATATAAATAGTAGACCACTGCAACAAAGATGACAACCAAATAGTTGGGCCAATGCTTACCGAACATTACATAATCAATTAAGTTGTTATGCAAATTCATAAACAACCAAAAGTTACATACGTCATAAACCAAAAGTGAATATGAATGACATTTCGCAAGATATGTGTGTGTATGTATATGTATATATTCATACACCATAAACAAAAAAAATTGAAATAATGTATGAAGTATCATACTGTAAATCAAGAGCAAACAAAGAATGTCCCTCCGTTAATATCAATCGAGTCACTCTTCTCCAAATATGTACAATATATACATACAAAGAAATACTTACTTGAAGTGTTTTACATATATCATAAACGCTAACAATAAACTTGAAAACATTAGTTTCTTTCAAGACATTTTCTTCATTTAAGTCATCTGCATCATCTTTTTGGTTTTGTTGTTTAAACAGAGTCAATTTTGGGTGCATACAAGTGCTTGTACTATCTTATACAAAACACCAAATAAAATCAACATAAAAAAAACTTTAAGTATTTAAAATTTAAATAGCAAATATGTAACACCCCAAGTTCTCAGAACTCGGGAAACTACTGATTAGGACCTCACAATGGATCCCGACCTTGGTTTAACAACGACTTTACTAGGATCTTACAACAAGGCACAAATGTAGTTAAAACAATTTCAAAACATAATATTGTATTCTATGAATGTGCACATTTTACAGCCTTACGAAACATATATATACATAACAAGCATGTTGTATGGAAGTGTAAGATCCTAGGTTTATGCCTTCACCGCCCCTGCGGTGAAGAGGGCCGCCCCCGTGGCCAGCCGCCCCTGCGGCTGATGAGATCCGCCCCTGCGGATTTGCGACAGATCGCGCCGATCTGTTTTTGTTCGTTTTTATCTTTTTTCCATAGATAGAATATCCGATAATCTATCTTATGGGCCGGTTTCCTTGTTTTCTTTCTAACCCTAGACACCCTTTCCGTCTAGCGTTCCAGCCCTCCCTATATATTCTCTTCCTTCTCTCCTTTTTCCCGTTCCTTGCTATCGTCTTCAAACCCTAGAGAGCTGCAGACGTCCTTTGCTTCCTGCAACTTCGCTGAACGTGTAAGTTCATTCCTTCCTGGTTCTTCCTCACGTCCTTACAGTGCTGCATGTCTTCTCCTTCTGTTTTGGTTTCTTCCTTGCGTTCTTTTCTTTTCTTCTTCTCCAAGGATCAAGCATGAGCCTTGATTCTTGTGGAGTGTTCCGTTGTTGACCCTTCGTTGTTCTCAGGCTCTTTGGAGTTGAGTCTTGACGTGTTGGAACCAAAGGTTCAAGCTTTGGTTGCCTTGTTGCGAGTTCGGTGGAAGAAGAATCCCGACAGAGCTTCTGTCAGTGCAGCCGCCCCTACGCCTGCACCAGCCGCCCCTGCGTGTTGCTGCCCCTGTGTCTCTGTCAACCGCCCTTGCGGTTTTCTCCGTTGTGACTCCCGTCTTTGGTGAGTTGCTCCCTTCCTTCCTTTCCTCGTTCCTTCCTTGGTTCCTTGTGTTTGTTCCTTGTCCCCTGAGTTGTTGTAAGACTAAGGTGGAGCCCTTAGCTTGTGGAGATCTCTTAGAGATCGTTGAGACTAGAAGTTATAGACTTCTAGCAGCCGTTTCGTTCCTGATCCGTGTTGCTTGTTCGTACAGACTTTCCTTGCTCCTTTCCTGAAGGAAACTAAGCTTTCTCTTGAGTTGTGTTGATCTTTTGGTTTACCTTCGAGTGAGGTAAGTCCCTTGGACTTACTTAGCTTCATTCAGCGTATTAGTTTGATTGTATTGGCTTGTTTGTGTTTTTATCATGTTTATAACGGATAATTGGAAATAGGATTCACCCTTTGATACCTTAACTGACCCAAGTGTATTATAACCGGGCGGTGACCACTTGTCTAGTTCTAGAGGAGACTAGAATGTGCTCTTGCAACCCAGGCCCGTAGGTAACGGATAGTACTGATCTATTCCTATTGGTAGACGGAAGCAGAGACAAGTTTCGGGAGATTCTCGTGTGACAAAAGAAGTTGAATTAGTAATGGATAACCTTAATTAAAGATAATAACCGGTTGAGGTGTGAGCATGCTATGTGTTTTCTTTACCTTATATGTGTTTGTGCCTTTACACTCTTGCTTATACCTAGAATGTTAGCTAACGGTTTATACCATCGTTGTAGATGTTCCACAAGTTCAGGATGCTGCTGAGTGATCCGGATGGTGTGGTCAGCCGGGGTTCCCGTACATTATAGGACGGGTTCGGGTTTTTGTTTCGTTTGTTGTTTCCCTTTTGTTTTGAACCCGGCTGTGGAGTTTTTGTGTTTCTTTTGGTTTAAACCTTTGGTTTTATTTTGAGTTTTGGTTTTCATTCGTTTCTGCCTTGTTGTAAGATCCGTTTGTTGTTGCTACTCTGAGGGTCGGGACCCATTGTGCGGTCCTAGCCCATAGCGCTTCAAGTTCCCAAAACTTGGGGTGTTACAAGAAGACTCCCCCGTCCCCATCTAATGAGTACGTGGACCCGACTGGCCATCCTTTCCGGATCTCTCTGCAACTGTCTATCTCTACACAAAAACTACAACACGGAATAACCGTTAGCTAGCAATCCAAATATAAGTAGAATAAAAATAGCACAAGCACAACTCAGGCAAAATAAAACAATCATCATGCTGGCACACAAACCGTTTATTATCTGATAACTTCGGTGATTCACTTTATTCCGTTTTTAAAGTTGTGGCACGATAAATCTTAAGAGTTCTCGCCTCCGTTCCTTATCTAACTGGGTGTAGGTCTAGCTTACCTCCGCCGGTAGCATCACTATAAACCGAGTGTGGACTAGTCCTTAAAGAAACCCCCAGCGCCCTCAGGCTAACTAAGCAAAATGCCACCATCCGTTACTCTTAGGCCAATGTATAGGTCGGTATATAATTACTACTAAATACAACTATAAACACATCATTCAAACACCACTATCATTATTCACACTCATATCCAGAAGCTAGCTAAGTAAGCTCAAAGGACTTACCTGAATCAAATCATAATCCCGTTATCTCAACTCGGTCCGCAACCGCAGGAACTCAACCGCCTGTTATAAAAGGCAAGTGGATCAATAATGTATTCCACTTTATTAGAAGTCTCCAAATTCTAAGATATTTAATTCTATCATCAGATAATGTACCAAAATACCCTCGTATTGACAAATGACTATTTTGCCCCTAGTGTCCGAAACCCTAGAAGTATTCTTAGAATATTTCTAAAACTTCATAAGAAGTCCAAAACCATAATATAACACTCACAAGAAAGATCTAGTTAAGTTGGAAGATATTTTCCAACTTTTTAACTTCCATGAACAAAAAAATCACTAACGATCTCACTTTGATCTAACTTGAAACGCTCATACAAAAATCTAAAAATCTCAAATAAAATATCTAATCCTTATATGCGAAGTACTCTAATCACTAAAAGAAATAAAACTTAGAAAGGATGAAACACTAATCCTACAGAAAAATCTAAAGTTGACACTAAGGTACAAAACTCTCCATACTTGGCCAAAATAGCGCCATCCTTACACTGTACTACATCCCTACTTAGGGAACTTATAATTCTAAATCCGACCGTTGGATCATTCTCGAATATTAATAGATAAAACTACAAATATCCATCTACAACATATCCAACAATTCAACAGAATGATTAATCTAAGATATCGAAAAACTTCCTCAAAGACAACAACTCAAAACAAAATTCCGAAAAATAGGAGTGCAAGAATCATGATTCCGATTCTCACTGCTAACAATCTCTATTATTAAAATATGCCCAAGGGTCCCAAGTTAAATTATCCTGGACAACAACTGCATTAATGTCCTTCTTTAACATCCTAAGATCTACCTAATTACCGGACTCTCTTTCAAATACAATCTACAACCCAAAAGATCGAACACCTAGCTACCCTAACCTCCTACCCACATAGCTACCATAACTATCCCCAAGTACACAATCTTGCAAAAAAAAAAGAAGAGGAAACTCACAATTTTTCACACCATTACAACCGACCGGTGACAATCCAACCCCCATGAAGACGAGGCGGCCTGGCTGGATGTTGGAACAGCCGTCGAGAAGTCCGGTCAAGATCTAGTAATGGAGATCAGTCACTGCGTATGGTTGCAAGTGTTGTGCTCTGGACGTACGTAGATCTGGAGCTACTACTTCATGGCGAGACTCGAAGACGAGGCGTTGCTTCCGGTTCCCGGTGATTGTTGGGTCGCTGTCTCACAAAACCAGGGTAGATCCGGAATGGTTGTTGGCTGCTATGGCGTGCAGAGTGGAGCAACCTTGTTGACTCTGATGCCGACGGCAGTGGACGAAGGTAACCTACCCGCTGCTGCGTGACGATAGGGAGGGTGGAAGCAAGAGTTGGCTATGATTGAATGACAGTAACAGTTGATGGCTAAGGATGGTAAGAGGGTCGGATCGTGTGCGGATGTTACGGGATTTAGACGTTACCTACTTTGCTGTAAAAGGCCGGTTATCACGAGAGGGAGAAGACCAACCTTGGTTGTTGTAACACCCAAAATCTGCGGAACTCGAAGCGCTACGGGCGGAAACCTCACAATGGGTTCCGACCCTTAGCTTGACAACAATTTCACCGGATCTTTCCAACATGGCACAAATAAAGGCAAAAACAGAAATTGTTTTAATGCAATGCAAACAATCCCACAAGGTAAGATACAACTTGAAAACTCAGCCGAGTCCTCAAAACGACACAACTCCAAAACAAAAAACTATAAGATACAACATAAACTAAAAACGACATAATCACATAACCATCCCCGTCCTATAATGTACGGAGACCCCGACTGTCCACTCCTTCACCTCACTCGGCGGCATCCCTAACCTGCAGGACAACTACAACAATATCGGTATAAAACCGTTAGCTAGCATTCAAAGGATTAGAATCATGGTATTGGCACACACACACACACATAAGACATCATAAACACACAACATGCTCCAAAACACACAAGCCGGTTTATTATCTTTTATTATTAGGTCATATCCCGTTCTAATTCAACTTCTTTTGTGACACGAGAATCTTAACGATCTCGCTCTTGTCCCCTTTCACCATACGGGTTTGTACTTGATGCGGATCAGCATCACCCGTTGGACTGGTCGCAAGGCACCTCCCAGTCATCCCCATTTTGGACTGGACAAGCGGTCACCGCCCGTTATCATACACTTGAGGCAAATATAAACATATAAAGTCGGTGGTCCTATTACCGGTTTAGATGTTTTAACATAAACAATAAACACACACATAAACAATAAACACACACCACCAAACACGCATCGAAACTAATACAGAGAATACGAGCTAAGTAAGTCCGGAGACTAACCTCGTCCCAAAGATTAACCGAATCTCATTTCCCGTAGGAATATAACCAAAGCTTGTTCAAGACAAGGCACGATAATCAACAACTACTCACAAGCTAGAAATCCTTAGACTTCTAGTCTTATATCATCCTACAAGATCATACACTCTCATGACTAAGATAACACTCCTGGTCCTCACAACTCACAAAAACACAACCATCATAACCCACGCTAGGATACTCGTGTCCTAGTCTCACAATCTTAACAACTCATAACTACACATGCTTGAATAACAACATAAGCTCATGGTCTTACTAGAACATACATCACAACTATGCTATGATACCACTCCTAACCTCGAAGATCTCAAAAGATCATTCCTCAACCAAACAATTCATCAACCATCCATAACTACCTAAAAATCCACAACTACTAAGTGGCATGCACTCTACGTTATGCTAAGTCCACGTAGTCAGGATATTACTACTAAACATTACTAGATCGAGGTAATATCATAAGCTCGAGGGAGAGAGTACTCACGTGATGTCAATAGACGGAAGACGATCTATGGATGTCGAGAAAGGATTCGTTGGTCTATATCGGGCGCTTCCAGACCTAAAACCAAAGCTAAGAAAATTTAGCTTATACGCTAAATTTGAACGGAATATTATATATATATATATATATATATATATATATATATATATATATATATATATATATATATATATTAATCTAAGGAGAACTCGTTTTCTAAAGTCACGTTAAAATCTCGTAAATAATCCTCCCGGGGCACGATATGAATTTCTAGAAACTTGGTCATAAAACCGGAATTAAAAACTTTGAGCTATAACTCGAAATTAATCCAACAAGGGCACAAAAATAGCATTTCCATTATAAGAATGTCCCCGTAATCAAAAGCCAAGGTTTCAAACCGCTAATCCATTTTCCGGGGCAAAATATAATGTTCCAAAACTATGGGGCGTAATCCGTAAATAAAAGCTTGGGACAAAATCTGTAATTAAACAAATCAGCAGGGCATAAGTGTCACATTCCAAAAATCTGGGTTCAAAACTGCAATATCATAAAACCGGGCACATTTTGTAATTATATAAAACATGAGGGGCCCGATTTATAATACCCACAAATGTCATCTTCCTCAATCGATACTCAGAGGCTTGGAAAATCAAAGGATGCAGGGCGGCGGCGAAAGGGCTCCGGCAAGGCTCGTGCAAGGGTGGCGGCAACCCAGGTTCTCTCCGGCATCGCTCCTGGCGGCGCAGCATGAAGGTGGCGGAGCTGCGGGCTGTTCGTGGCCGGTCAGCGGCAAGGGCGAGGTGCCGACGACAGCGCATCAAAAGCGGTTGCCTCCGGTGTGTTGGCGCCGTCTCACCGTGGCGGTGCTTTCGGTGTCGCCTATGGGTCTTGGTCGGCGGTGGAGAGATGACAGCGGAGAGAGGCCGAAGGAGGCGACTGTCAAGAACAAAGGGAGGGAGGAGGCTGTCTTCTACGCTGGAAAAAGAAAGGGGCAAACAGAGGGACACGGCTGGTGTGGGGCGATGGCAAGGCTGGCATCTGCTCCTTGTTGCAGAAAAGAGAGAGAGAAATGAAAGGCTTGAGGAGGCAGAGAAGCAGTCGAGGGGTTGGGGAGGATGAACGAAGGGTAGGGTAGCAGGTGGGCGGCAGGCAAAACGAGGGGTCGGGTCTCACACAGGCTGGAGCAGCGGGAAAAGGGGTGAGAAGGAAAAGGAGAATAAAAATAATAATAATAATAAAAAAAATATAACAACTCGATCAAAAAAAGATGAATCGGAACGGGACTTTCGAATCGGGAAAATTCCCGATTTTTCCAACAAAATATAGTACACATATACGTATACTTTGCAATGAATCGGAACGTATCCCAAAATAATAAAACACCCGGAATCTTTCCGACCCTTCGGGAATTAATTATACGGAAAAAGAATATGCTAATCGAGTATATACTCAAACTCACAAAGTATACTTTGCAACGTATAAATCAATCTTGTAACTAAATTACGATATTCAAATAATAATCAAATACCGTTAACATATTAATATAACATATACTCGTAGAATTAAATTTACGACTTAAAATACTCGTAAAACATAGTTAAGGTATTAATATCATCGATAACCGCTAGAAAGAAAATATCGAAAGCGCTCCCAATAAACGGGTATTACATCAGATCCCCTAAAAACAAGTTTCGTCCCGAAACTTACCACACGCCGAACTTCTCGGTCCCTAAGGCCGAGGTATAAACTCACAACTACAAAGATTTAGACTTTCTAATCTATGTACACAAACTGCTCCAACCACCATCACACTATATATAACCGGACATAATACACATTAAGTCACGGGGCACAAAACCACATATAACATCACACATATACACAACGAAGGGAAGAACTAGGTCTTACCCTTCGATTCTATCGATGCTACTAGCTCAGCGAAAAACTCAACCAAAGATACTATCGTCCGTCTTCCTATTAGCATCATTGGTTCCCCGTCTGCTACTAAATCATCATTACTGACCACATGTCTCGAATCATGCATGCACTCTCTCGACTAATACACATGAAACACCGGGTGAACACTCTCTACCCTTGGCGGCAACGCCAACTTATAAGACACTTATCCACTTGCGTTAAGATCACATAAAGGTCAATATATCGAAACTCAACTTCCTTCTCTGGTCTTTCTCAATGTAGCATTTCCATTATTTTCCCAAATCGAACTTCCAATTTACACTGTTGGTTTTGGTTTTTGTCAAACCAAACTTTGATGTTATGTTTCCTCAATTCTTGTTGCAATTCCAAGTAACGATCATACTACTTCTACCAACAAAACAAGTATGTTATTACATTAACATCGCTCCTCAGTACTCAATCAAGACCTTTTCTTGAAGAATCACTTGTACATTTAAAACCCATAATGCCTCAAGGTAAATCAAAACAGTTGCGCCAATGGATCTCCTCTTAACTATCAACAACTCCATTGCCAATTTTCGTCTCACTCAATACTTCATTGTCATCCGGAGTAGGTTAGTTATAGATGGTATTACTTGGAGAATCTCTCCACAAATTCGGTAATGACCAGCACATCCAAGAAAACTTACAACTTCTATCACACCCTTCGGGAGTTGCCGTCCCGAGACAACTTGTCATACCACTTCTCTCTTCTTTGAGAGTAGACCAAAATATCTTATCAGGGCATTAATAATCCCATATGGAATCACTACAACTCTTAGTGACCATGGTTTGTCCGAAATGACGCATTTACAATATCCCAGTCTTGAATTCTCAATTGGTGACAAGCAAACCTTAAATCATTCTTAGAAGAGGCTACCGACCCTTGCAACTGGTCGAGTAGATCGTCTGTCCGTGGTGAGGGATACTTGTTCTTCATTGTTATCTTGTTCAACTCACGGTAATCGATGTACAAACGGAGATAACCGTCTCTCTCTTCACAAGCTGGTGTTCTCCATAACAACTTCAAATCAAGAGTTTAAGATATATTCCAATATGAACTTCAAACCAAGAGCTCAAGATAACATTCTGAGTTCTCCATATCATTTCACCAATTCTTATGCACTCTTATCAATAACTTCTTGCAATTACTCATTCAATTGGTTCCACAACTCACATCTCTTAGTAAGATCATTTATTGATATCATATGTACGGTAATTTGAAAATTGGGGTTGACCAAGAACAACCTTAGTGGCAAAATCCACATTCCGAAGTATAGGAATCCGTGATATCTCAGGTTCCATCTTTTCTCGTCTCATCAAATATCGCAATAACCGACACAATCTTGTCTTATTACTTTACAAATGGTCATGACACAATTGACCTACCTCGATCTATTGATGTGACGTCTTTAAGACTTGTGTATTGTTCCATCTTCAGCTATAATGTCGACCGTCCTCTTTCAAAGATCTTTCATCTCCTGAACTCGAGGGACTTGCTCGAGTTTTCTAACTCTTGAAGCTTTGGTTAAGCAATATTTCAACTTAAGCCCCCTTTTCACTTCGAAGGAATGACGATAATATTTTTTTTTTGATCTCGCATATATGTTCAGTCATGAAAGTCCTAACTTCAAGACTCAAGCATGACATATAACGAATCGATACAATCTTCTCCGCTTTCTCCGAAATCCCAACCTATGGGAGGAGCTCTCTGTATCCTTGACCAGCTTTCACCATAGACATCCTTTCTTCAAGTAGGCGTAGAGTCAGACGACCGCAGAGGCTCTGAACTCAATCTTTCATGTACTTCTTGTACATCCCATATCGACATCAAACTTCCAAAACCTAAGTCTTCTCTTACTCTTATTGGCCACCTTATGTTTCTCTTGGTATCCACGAACAACTTCACAACCGTACTAGAATGCCTTTAGGCAAAATTTCCCAACCACAATAACTGAAGATTCACTCATAACTCCACCAAGCACTCACATCATTACTCTAAACTTGCAGCGTTACCCTAATCCAGATTCCTCATTTCACGTCACAGCCACTATGGCTTCGCCATGTGAGTCCTAAAACTTGACTTAGCCTAATCCAGATTCATCACTTTAGAACAAACATACCATATAACCCCTTATATATCCTCCCTTTACGCACAATAAACATAGAAGACTCCCTTCCCTTTTTGTCCCTCTAGTTCCCTTTACCCTGATCAATGTCATTCCTCCATATGAAAAGCTCATGACCTAAGAAGGTCGTACTAGATCGTTACAATCCCTCTCAACAAGGTACGTTACCATCACTTGTTGGAATCGGTAAATTGTTACTTGATTAAGAGATGTGCACTTCCCTTGATATACCTCTTCATTGCCGACATTCAACCACCACGAATATTCTGAGTTCTCGTTACCCTTCTTCATGATCCCACACCTGGATTACTCTCCCCACCTATATTCACCAGTATACACCCGCATCTGTGCAATATTGGTGGTCACCGATTAACTCATTGATGACCCTCTCCAAGATCAACGACTTACCCTCCTACCACACTTCCATGTTACCATACTTTTGAAGGATACTTTCTCGGGGTATTCCACCTTAACTTCGGTGTCGCCTATGGGTCTTGGTCGTCTCACCGTGGGTCTTGGTCGGCGGTGGAGAGACGACAACGGAGAGAGGCCGAAGGAGGCGACTGGCAAGAACAAAGGGAGGGAGGAGGTTGTCTTCTATGTTGGAAAAAGAAAGGGGCAAACAGAGGGACACGGCTGGTGTGGGGCGATGGCAAGGCTGGCATCTGCTCCTTGTTGCAAAAAAGAGAGAGATGAAAGGCTTGAGGAGGCAGAGAAGCAGTCGAGGGGTTGGGGAGGATGAACGAAGGGTAGGGTAGCAGGTGGGCGGCAGGCAAAACGAGGGGTCGGGTCTCACACAGGCTGGAGCAGCGGGAAAAGGGGTGAGAAGGAAAAGGATAATAAAAATAATAATAATAATAAAAAAGAATATAACAACTCGATCAAAAAAAGATGAATCGGAACGGGACTTTCGAATCGGGAAAAATTCCCGATTTTTCCAACAAAATATAGTACAGATATACATATACTTTGCAATGAATCGGAACCTATCCCAAAATAATAAAATACCCGAAATCTTTCCAACCCTTCGGAAATTAATTATACGGAAAAAGAATATGTTAATCGAGTATATACTCAAACTCACAAAGTATACTTTGCAACGTATAAATCAATCTCGTAACTAAATTACGATATTCAAATAATAATCAAATACCGTTAACATATTAATATAACATATACCCGTAGAATTAAATTTACGACTTAAAATACTCGTAAAACATACTTAAGTTATTAATATCATCGATAACCGCCAGAAAGAAAATATCGAAAGCGCTCCCAATAAACTGGTGTTACAGTTGTTGCAGCGGGCCTCTCTTGTTTGGCTGGCGGGACGCAGGAGCGGGCTTGGGCTGAGGCAATGCTGGACGGCCTGGCTGTAGCGAGAAGACCATGTTAGGAGTGAGCAGGGAGCTTCATTTGTTGGGTTGGACAACATGGGCTTCTAGGAGGGATGACATGTAAAGTAAGGCTTATATAACATGAAGCAACTGCGTGGTTGTACGCATAGAAGGAGGAGGGATTTTAATTTGTCTTCATGTATAATCTAGGTACATGCATGCAAGGTAGGAAACCCATCTAATGTGACAAAATATGTAAGATAATATGTAAGTGGTGAGGTGTGAGAAGTGAGGATGTTTGGATAAAAGAGGTGAATAGCCCACACTAACATTGACACTACTCTCACATTATATAAAAGATATAATGTAGGTATGTTATGTGTGTAAATATACCCATATAATATGATAAACATGGACTAGAGGGTATGTAACTATACCTACATGAAATACTAAGAAAAGATTACTTATGATACCTAGTATAACATAAAATGACGAGGAGATGATTTATATAAAATGTTGGCCACAGGGTATCACTTGTGGTTTGAAAAATACGGAAGAAGTCCAAACTAGTAAATTTTGATTTGACTCGAATTAAATCGAAGGTAAAATTTTTCGGGTATTACAAAATACTTGATGAGTCAAACTAATATACTTTAAAAGGTGATGACCTCTTATGCTAAACGCAGATTCAGATGGAACAATAGAAATCAAAATGGTTAGCACGTCACGTATCATTCGTGCAACATTGAAATATTTAAGACCATTCAGTTTCCAACAATGCAATGTATCTACCTTTTTTTTCAGGACTTTCATTCACATATTGATGAAACTCGGATCTTGAAATCTCATCACAATCTAACATTCCACTATCCACATCTTCATTTATTTTCTCTAACCAACTTGAGCTGTCATTTTCATCAATAACAGTTGCATTCGAATGTGACCCAATTTCTTTATCTTCTGATGACATGACTTATGACATATATTTAGACATGAATTTATATGGATTTTTCCTTTATTTTGCATGCATAAACATGAATCCATGACATTTAAGCTCATAATTGCATATTTTGCTAGAAAAGATGTCTACACGGATTATTGTTGCATTTGTAGGTAAATTGACGAATTATGGAGCGAAATGGCATATTTAAGGATTTAGCCTTGATGAGGAACAAAAAAGGAGCAATAACAGGGAGCTAGGAATGCGCCGGAGTGGATTCTAATACGGCGGAGCGAATTTGATATTGCCAAAGTGGATTTTGATACCGCGGAGTGAACTTCATACCGCGGAGCGAACTTTGATGCCGCTAGAGCGAACTCTGATACCTTCAGAGCGAACACTGTCTGATACTACGGAGTGGGCTCTGATACGCCCCATAGTAGGTTCTGATACCAACGGGCTCAAATTCTTTTTCGGCCCAAAAAATTTAGGGTTTCTCTTTAAGTTGTAGTTTATCTTTAAGGTGCAGTTTATCTTTAAGTTAGAATTTATCTTTAACTTGCGATCTATCTTTAAAGTACATGCTTGTAAAACCCTTAATATATCCCTATAAATATCCTATAACCTTCAACATTGAAACGAACTCCCACCGAAGACCCCCAACGAAGAGGCCTTACACCCAACGAAGAAGGACTAAATTTGACAAATTCAGGACGCAATTGACACGGATAGACAACCCGTACGACAACAACAGGAAGATTTGAAGAAGGATTTTTGAAGAAGTTTAGGTTCTTGATTTATTTATCTTTTTTATTAAAGATTGATATTTGTTATTTGATTGATTCAGTTTATGATATTTGAGAACGCCTTGCATTACAACTCTTGTGTTTCTATTGGTTTATTTGAGTGCTTTCGGTTACCGATTTCATATATGATTATTATTTGAATATGATTATTTTTGGCTAAAACCCTTGCAATTATAGGGTGATTGGTTGAAGGTTGTGGTTTAGATGATGATAGATTGACCCTTTAAACTTTGGTTAAAAATTGCCGAAACTCTAGCCTTGTTGAACTTTTCTAACCTATATCCAAGCTTGGGAAGAGACTTACCCGGTAATTCCCTTGCTTGGTTGCCAAATATGATGAGTTCTAGGTAATAAAGGTTTATCCTTTATTACGGTTGAGTGTGCCTTCCTTTTGCCTTTGTGAGTTAACTTTAGACTTACCCGGTGATGGTTAATTCTATCCCCTTAGGTTGAGTGGTTGGTTTGAGACTGTCATTCCTTTTCCATTGAAACTTTAAGACTTACCAGATGATAAGTTTCTTTAGTTTGGAATAACGGATAGTGAGACCTCCCCCGTAATTTATCCCGCCTTCGAAACACCTTTCATTTGCAATCTCAACTATGTCCTATACATCTTTAGAAGTCTTGAATCGAAAACCACAATTGGATATCTTGATCTCTAGAATTTGCGTTTCCCAATTATATTACAAATTCTCATCTTTGCTTTTGATCATTGTTATTGCATTATCATCCTAGCTAGATTGCTTTTGCTGAATTTGATTTCACCAAATCCCTGTGATCGATGCTGCAATATTTGTCGTTACTGCGATTGATCCGTACACTGCGGGTTCGCATATCATTCAAGCTTTTTATTTTAGGTTATAAATTTAAGACTTTTTGCACACGTTTTGGAGCGAACATCTTCCACATGAGAATAACGGATTTTATATTCATCAAATAAGTTGCAAGTAAGATCTTTAACTGTTTTCATTAAGATCTCTGGACAACTCTTTAGACAAGACTCTTGCTCACAAATGCTATGAATAATAGACTGCACTCTGATCATCTTATAACACGGATCAAGCATAACACACATAAACATCAACATATTCATCTTATCTGAGGAACCCCAATACTTTTCACACTTGATTTGCATTTGATGGGCCATGTGTTTCAAAGCAAAGTTTATATTGGAGAGCAACCTATTCAACACCTTTTATCGTTCTTAAAACATATAAAATCATGAAGTTGCTTATGACATATGAAGAGGTTGAGACACGATATGTCAAATCATACAACTTGTTTAAGAAACAAACAAGTGATTCAATCTTATTCCAACCATCTAAATCTGGAATATCCATCCGACAAATACAACTGATTTATACTTCAATGCCATACTCAACATAGAATAAGTTGAATTTCATCTAGTTGAGACATCAACAATCAAAAAATGTTTGCACTCAATCTTCAAGTTATCAAGTATGAGACGAAAAACAACTAATCTAGGAGGATAACCCCTAATATACTTATTGCGGCTCGAACCTTCTCCACATAATTATCATATGATTCCTCTTAGAATGCAACCATTATCTTTTGAATTATTCTTAAGGTAATTGTATGTCACATCATTCGAAGATGCATTATCAACAATCACTGTAAGAAGTTTACTTCACAATCTCCAATAACAATCATCAAGTGCCCTACCTATAACCTCCCCCTTATGACTGGAAATGAGACAAAAATTGATAATCTTTTTTTTTTATAATTTCTACTTATCATCAATAAAATGGATATTGATACACATATAGTTATCCATGCCAACGAAGTCCGTGTATATGTTGTCAGACTCACACTTTGAGATGACTTTCCTAAATATTCTTTCATCTTCTCTCGTTTTTTCACAAATAGTTAAAAAAAGTCTATCATTATTGTAATGTGAAGGCATTGAATTAAAATGAAGGGCAAGCGGAGAAATTTTTTTCTCGTAGGCCATCTTTCTCTACAACATTAAAAGGCATCTCATCCCTAACAGTCAATTCTACAACTTCTACCCTAATATGTTTCTCATCAAATGACCAATTTGCACTTCTCAAACCTATCATCCATATTGGTGAGAGTAAGGGAAGTTCGATTACCTTTGTTTGCCAGATTCTTCTCACACCGATAAAAATGATTCCGGAAATTTTTTGTACCATTTCTTGTATGAGTCACAAGCATAGATGCTCCCACAATTATTGCATTTAACCTTGAGAAGTTTATTGTCATCATAAAACTCCGTATAGTCAACCTAATATAACTTTCTCGTGGCTCTTCGTTTGAAGACTGAATTGGATTGACTTCCTCCCCACGACGAGCCATCCTCTCTTGTATGTCCAACTGATGCCTCATCCCCCATGCCATCTAGGGGTGGGCAAAACCAATCCGATCCTTCTATCCGTTCCGAAAAATCTGTCGACCCGATATTTTAGTACCCGTTTTGATCCGGTCCGAATCCGATCCGGGAGATTTTTCCGGATCATCGGATCGGATACGGATCGGGGTTTTAGGCATCCGGATATCAACGGATACCCAGATAAAAAACGGATATCTGTGGATATCCGTATACTCACGGATCACCGGATATCCGCTAATCATCGGATCGTCTCGGGTCACCGGATATCCGGATCGCCGGATATCCGGATAATCCCGGATCACTATTATTTCCGGATATCCGTCTATTAAAAAATTTATTATAATATTAAAGGTATTTGTTTTAGGAAGGATAAATCAAGATTGTATATTACAATTATGTATTAATATTTATATTTAAAAATATATTAAATGGGAAAATTTTTGAGTTAGGCAGAGTAATGATTTAATAATGTGCATACTTAGATACTTTATATAACTATGTAAATTTGTATTAATATTTATATTTGCCATATATTACAATATACATGGTAAACTATTTTAGTTAATCAAAGTAATGAATTGATAATATTTTTTGTATAACTTTATACGTACTCACATTGATCTCATTTAATTTAATTAAACATATATACATATATAGTATATACAACTTTGTACATACTCATATATTCATACCTTTCGGAATAAATACTCATAATACTTTTGTATTATAAATTGATCTCATTGTACGATATATCTTTTTATAAATACGATTATAAGTTGGTCTTGTAATAACTACGATTTCCGAATTCTAATTAATGTTGATTAACTTAATCGTTGATAGTAATTGACATATAACTCGCGAAAACTTCGCAAGTGATGAGTAAGAGTCTCACCGTTATGTTCCTGGTGTAATTTTGGACGTTTGGGGAAATTTTTACTTTTTCCCCCGGGTAATTATTTTTACCCTCCGGTGTTATTTGGAGCATTTAGGAGCTCCAATTAATAAAAATGCAGTTGAGAGAAATGATCAGGACATCGGATATGTCCTAGATATGAAATAACATGGAGAGGCAAAACGGCCAAAAGAGTCGCTATTTCGTTTCTTAACGGGTAAGAAAGACGGCTTGGGAATACACGTTTTCCGAGGCAATTGTGGAATAATTATCCCTACAATATTCCAGATTTAATGTTCCAATCTCGAGAAGTTTGGAGAAAGAGGTTCGACCCGCCTTTGGATCGGTTAAAGGATAATTATCGACTTTACTAAAGGATAATTATCGACTTTAGTAAAGGATAATTATCGTCTTCACTATAAATAGCGGAAAATCATTTATTAATTCATTTCCTTTCACGTTTCCTCGTAAAAGCTCTAATTTCTCTCAACCTTCAAACTCAGATCTACTCTCCGTTTCTAATCCGATTTCAATTCCGTTTGAGTTTCTCGATTCCTCTCTTCATTCTCTTCATATCGGTACCGAGTTTCTGCATTTCCGAGTATATGGAGGGCTGGTCGAGCATATATGTCACCAGGACGGTTCCATCGCTCAGATTCCAATGAATTTGATGTTGTCCATGCGTAGCCTGCGTCGTTGTGATTCGGAATCTTCTTTCAGATCGTCAATCGGGTTAGGAACGAATAAGTTATGAATTTATTCGTTTTCCGTACTGCGATTTGGCCTAAATTGAGTTTAGGCTTGTCAAATAGGACAATTAGAAATTCCATTATGGTCGTTATATTATTCTGGTGATTATGGGTTGTTTGTTTGATGAAGTCTGATGACAGGGGGTTTAGAAATTGCCTGCGGGCAAAACGTTATTCTGGCAAAATCTAATTAATTAATAAAGGTTAATTAATTAAATTACGATTAGAATTGAGATTGAGGAATGTTGATTAGATACTACCTTGAGATTTGAGGAATTGTGAGTTATGTTGAGATATTGAGTTTTAGTTGGTTGTGAGGCTTATAGATTGAGTATGATCCTTATGGATCCCTTTGGGTCTATGTGTGACCCCTTTGATGAATAGAGGTTGATATATCTCTTTATGCCTTGTTTATAGGCCGTGTTGTCCCTCCAGTGTAGAGGTGATCGTGGTTGAGTTTGTACGATGTTGAGGTAAGTCCGTAGGACTTACTTAGCTACCATCCCTATATTGGGTGTTTGCATGAGTGGTGTGTGCTTTATATGTTTGCTATGATAGCATGAGTTGCCGTTTTTATCGACCTATGTTCTATTGACTGCCCCACTGCGTGGCTGTGATAACCTTTCCCTTTCATCCCGCCGTGGAGTCTGGGAGGTTCTCTGATGTCGGGCCAGACTGGTTTACAAGAAGGGCACAATCCACTCCCATAGGGTACACGGATTGTGTGACCGATACTCGCACAGCTGGACATTGTACTCAGAGGCGGGGATGTATCGGTCCTCGTGTCACATACTTTCATCTATCTATATATATACGGTTTTTGAGTGAATGATTATTATATAAAGATAATAAATGGGTAAATGTGTGACAACATGCTGATGTGTTTATCTTTCATGATTGTGCTTGTGCTTATGCATTACCTCATATATGTATGGTTCGCTAACGGTTTCATACCGTGTTGTAGATGTTTACAGGTTAGGCGCTACTGGGTGATCTGGCAGGGTGACAGGCCGAGGACTCTCGTACATTAGGTGGTTGGTTTGGGATTGTTGTGTTTCCCCTCCTGCGTGAGAATGATCTTTTGTACCTCCTATGTGAGGATGTCGTTTTATATACTCGGCTATGTTGTTGTTTTCTTTGGGTCGTACAGTTTATACTGTTTTATGTATTTGTTTTATATCTGTCAGTGCCATGTTGTAAGGTCCAGTGAACTTGTTGTCAGGCTAGGGTCAGGATCCATTGTGAGATCCTAGCCCAATGTGACATCCCGAGTCCCGCGGATTCGGGGTGTTACAGAGTTGGTATCGGAGCCCAGGTTGACAACAATGGCACTTGCTACCTGCAATGAGGTTTGATAGGTAAAATAAACAGAGCCCACATGGGATCTGACGTTTTCAAAGGTTTTGGTTATAAGTGTGGTTTTGGGATAGAATGTACGAGAAGTCGTCACCTCTCTCATGGATTTCTGCAGCGTAGATATGTATATATATGTGTGTGTACTATGGATTATGTGGATGTATTATATACATATCGATACATATGGCATATATATAGCCTTATAAGATTAGGTGCGTATATCCTACAGATGACTCGGACTAGAGTAGTATCTGTAGTGGGATGAGGTAGGGGTACACCCCCTCTTCCTCCAGTGGTGATAAGTCAGGGACCAGTTTCTGCTGTTGTTTCGCCTATGGCAGAGAACGAGTTTGAAGAGGCTGATCGTGTCTCCATGAGTAGATCCGAGTTTCAAGAATATATGTAACAAGTATATGAAGCGGTGATAGCAGGTAGATCCACACCGGATTTACCAATAATTGTGAGATCAACTGAAGCTTCTGGATCCAAAAAGAAGCAATGGATTGAATCAGTTACTGGAGAAGCAAAGATGATGAATGGGGAACCAAGTCCAATATCAGGACAATCTAGTGATCCTTTGGCCATGAAGATGACTAGCAAGGAACTAGTGTTTTAATTGCGTGGAAGTTGGGACACTGGCGAGCTGTGTGCCCAAAGGCGCCCATCATATGCTTTACGTGTGGTAAAGCAGGGCATAGAGCAAAGTTTTGTCGACAGGGCAAGGCATTGCCTTTACAGGTTCCCTTCAAAAATGAGATCATTCCAGGTGGACGACGAAGGTCGAGTTACCCTTCAGTTGCACAGGTTGCAAGGATGGGATGATTATGTTTCAGTTGTGGCTATCCAGATCATTTGCGTTCTGTGTGCCCTTTGGCACTGATAGCTTGTTTCACCTGTGGTGAGCTAGGCCATCTGGCCCTTTCTGTCAGCACTGTGGTGTTTCTTCCCAGCAAGACCTTACTCTTTCCGGTGCAGAAAGATTGGAAGTGGAGGCTATAGTAATGACCTCAGTGATACATGATGAGCATGGATCTGACATTGAGTGATGATATGTAGTGGAGCTACGAGTGTTAGCTATTATAGGTACCATTCTCGTTAATGGTTTACCTGGTGGAGTTTTGCTTGTTGTGAGTGCTATGCACTTCATGTCTTTCGATGCATGCGTTAATGGTTGACTTTTGGTATATAGTAGAAGGTGGATTTTCCTTTACAAGATTACCTTTTTGGGTCTGAGATACCAGTGAGATGCGTGTTTGTTCCCTTATTTCAGGGACCCGTGTATGGTTGCAGACTTCTTTGTCATGTCGTAGGTGTATGAGGAAGTCATTATGTGTATGGTTTGGATGAATAGATATCATGTGGTGTTAGCTTTTAATAGTAAGACTATTATAGTCTTTACTGAGTTGAGTTAAATAGAGGTCTTTTGAGGTTAAGACCTTTAAAGAGACGGGTTTGTCATCAGGACTGTACAAGCAGCGAGCTGATAGCACAGGGATGTGACGTCTTCTAATGTTATACCATGAAGGAGCGAGATAGTCCAACATTGGAAGGTATTTCAGTTGTTTATTAGTTTATAGACGTGTTACTGAACCGTCTAGTTGCCACCTCAACGGAGTGTGGACATTGTAATCGAGTTGAAGTATAATACAAGATTGAATGGGAAAGCCACACTATATGGTGCTTGTTGAGATATTGTACTGATAACTTGAAAAGTTGACTGAAACGGGCTTCTTTTACCCTAGTACGTTCCATGTTCCGTATTGACGACCTGATGAGTTAAGCTTCAAGAAGCAATTGTGTTTTCAAGATTCCTTTGTGCTCAAGATATCCCTAGTCATGGATGAGAGAGCAACATGTGTATGAGATAACATCTCATACCCGTTATGGACACTACGAGTTTGTAGTGATGTCATTTGGGTTGACGAATGTTTTAGTGGTTTTTATTGAGTTGATGAAAAGTATCTTCATCGACTTCCTTGATTATTTGGTGGTGGACTTCATTGATGACATGTCGGTATACTCTCATAGCAGAGAATAGTAGACCGATTCTCTGAGGACCGTTCTGCAGATTTCGAGAGATAGAGAGTTGTATGCTACGCCCTCTAAATGTAAGTTAGATGTCAGTGGTAGCCTTTTTAGGCCATGTTGTCTCCGCCAGTGGGATCATGGTTGACCAGGCGAAAAATTAGTATGTTGTACCATGGGAGATATTGATGAACATTAAGGAATACGTAGTTTTCTCGGCTCATCCGATTGCTACCAATGCTTTGAGGAAGGATTTTATATGATTACGTATTCATTTGCAAGCCTTTTGAGAAGACCACCATAACTACGTGATGAAAGCAGTGTGTCTAAGTTTTGAAGAGTTGAGGAGGCATTTGACCTCTGCTTCCATTCTGTTGTAGTTAGAAGATTTTTGGGATCCCGTGATTTACGGAGATACATCCCAGCTAAGTCTGATATGTGTATTACTACAGAGGAGTAGGGTTATTGATATGTGTGTTTACAACTGAGAACGTATGATGAGAACTACCCGACTAATGATTTAGAGTTAGTAGTGGTAGTTCAAGCCTTTAAGTTTTGAAGACCGTCCCGGTGTGATCTTCATGTCAGATTTTCATAGATCATAGAAATCTGAAGTTTATTTTATGTAACAGGGGTTGAATAACCGCCAGTTTTAAGAGCTTAAGTTGATCAAGACTTTGACTTGAAGATTCCATATCATTCAGAGAAGTTGAACGTTGTCGCCGATAACTTGAATGGAAAGACTCTCCAAGAGAAGATGATTGTGAGACTGATAGTTCCGCCTCAGCTTCAGAGAGATCTAGCTTGGGTAGAGTTGGACAATCAATTTCTTGATGAGGATACCCAGTTATACCTTAGAGGTTATAGCTGGTGTGTTTGATGAGGTCCAACAGAAGCAGAAGACCTGCCCGGCCTTGACAAGGTTTAAAGAAATGATGTCTCGTACTGAGCCACCATAGTTCTCCATGGGAGTAGATGGACTGATGAAGAGTCATGACCGCTTTTGTGTACCTGCTGATGTAGATGGAGACAGAGAATATTACGGTATACCCATTGTACGCCTTATTCAGTACATTCAGGTACGAGTAAGATGTACCACGAGATGAGACAATTATATTGTATGAAGCCGATATAACCAGATTTATGATACAGTGTGTGACCTGTCAGCAGGTCCAGATAGAGTATTTCCGATCTAGATATAAGTCCCACCCACTAACAGTGTAGTAGTAGAATTTGGGAGGACATCTCTATGGACTTTGTTATGGGATTGTGACCCAGTAGAAGATTGATGTTATCTGGATTGTTGGTAACATGTTAATAAAACCGGCACATTTCATTTCTATCAGAAGGACGTGGCTAGTGAATAAATTGGCTGAGGAGTACACTAGATAGATAGTGAGACTCCATGGTATACCAAGAATGATCATTTCTGATCGAGATGAATGTTTTTACTTTGAGATTTTGGGCAGCAGATTCAGACTGCTTTGGGGACGAGTCTGTACCCCATGACTACACTTCACCCCCTGACAGATGGTCAGTTAGAGAGGATCATCTAGATCTTAAAGATCTATTATAAGTTGTAAGTTGAATGGGAAATGTGGATGGTTATATTACCTTCCATTAATGAGTTTATTACTATGATGCACGGACACGGCTAAAAGGCGGAGTGTCGCGTGTCCGACACGGCGGGACACACGGAAACGGCGGGAAACGCCGGGGAAACGGTCAATTTAGAGAGGAAACGGTCAAAGACACGGTTCAGCATGGCGACACGGCTGGGAAACGGACCGGACACGGGCCGGACACGGACCGTGTCTGGTCAAGCACGGTCAACGTCTTTTTTCCAGAAAAAAAAAAGAAAAAAGAAATAAAAGTGTGAAGACACGGTCAATTTCTTTCTTTGCGGTTCGCATAGTCGAACCCCAAACCCTAGCCAATTGCTCGCCTCTTCAGACTGTCGGCGCTTCTTCTCTTTAGGGTTGGTCTTCCGGCCGTCGGCGCTTCATCCCTAGCCGCCTCTTCAGGCCGTCGGCGACTCGGTGTCCTTGGCAGCTTTGTCATTTCGGTGCCCATTGCAGCTTCATCTCTCGCCAATCGAATCCTTCGTGCCTGGGACTCTTCAATCTTCAATTCTTCGTCTCTCCACTTCAAGCAAGGTAAGTAGGTAACTATTCTTCCTCAGATCCTCTTCAATCTTTCTATTTTTTGTTGATTGTTGAAGTGTATTTAGTTACTGACTTATTGATTATTACAATTTTGATTTCTGAACACTACTTAGTTACTGGTTATTGAACTTACTGCAAATTTGATTTTTGAGCACTGATTAAGTGTTTAATGCTTATTTGCTAATTGTTTAAGTGTACTTTCTATTTTTTGTTGATTGGTGAAGCCAATGAAGTGTACTCACTACTGATTACTCACTACTGATTACTCACTACTTACTACTTAGTTACAAACCTCCAATTCTGAAAGTGAACACTACTTGATGGCTAATGCTGATGCTTATTCGTTGAGTTGTTGTCACTTGTTGATTGTTTTGAGCCACTTGAGTGAATCACTTAATCCTCCCATTTGTGGAGTATGAGAGTATATCGAAGTACTACCGCCAGATATGGAGGGTGTGTTAATTAAAGATGATCTTGTGTTTTGTGACTTTGTTTGTGACTTGGTTTGTGTTTTGTCATATGAGTTGGTTTGTGATTTTATTTGATGTAATATGTAAGACTATGTAAGTTAATTTTGGGTTTTGTAAGATGTGAAAATGTTTGTTTTTAAGTATGTGCTTGAATTTGGAACTATTTGATTGTTTCAGTTTGGGTTCGTTTGTTGTCACGAACTTACGATAATGTATTCATCTACTTATATATATAGTGATATACTCATATGTCATTGAATTTTTTATATGTATGTTTTTCATTATGATAAATGAATTACTCATACAAAAAACTTTAAAATGATATATTATTTGTTTTTCTCGCCGTGTCCCCGTTTCCTATATTTTTAGGATTGCCGCTTCCCCGTTTTTTGCCGTGTCCGTTTCCCGTATCCGTGTCCGTGTCCGTGCATCATAGGTTTATTATATAATAATGAAGGACGTACATCTTTCTGGGATGGCCCTATGAGGCAATATATAGACATAGATGTCGTATATCCTTATGCTAGAAGTGATCTAGCAATAGTAGTGGAATAACACCTGACCAGATTCAGAATTTTATGGTTCAAGTAACGTTGATTGAAGGAAGAATGCTGGTTGTACAGAGTCGCCAGATATATATGTAGACAAGAGGCGTTAACCTCTAAAGTTAAAGCGAGAGTTCATGTCCGGCTGGAGGTATCTCAACTGTGAGACATTAGTTGTGTTATTATGGAAAGGGGAACTGAGTTTCCAATATGTCGGTTACTTGAGATCTTGATCAGTTTTGTGAAGGCAACATGATGTTTAGCTTTGCCTCTGAGATTAGAGGATATTCACCTAGTGCTTCATATGTCTCAATTGAGGAAGTATATACCAGACTCGAGACACCTTGTGAGTTACGATGATTTGGTGGTTGAGTCCAACCACACTTTTATTGAGCATTCGATTACATTCTTGGAATGAGATATGAAACGCTTGCATTCGAAAGACATTCCCATATCGAGGATATGATGGTCGAGATGAAGACCTGAAGAGGCTATGTGAAAGACTGAGGATAATGCCCTGAGGGACTATCCAGAGTATATGTTAGGACATACCCATTTGTGGGAGCACGAGTATATCTTAGTGCTATCTTGATAAATGTTGTGCTTATGTGCTTATATGCCTTGATATGTTATTCCATTCTAGTTGTGATGTGATTTATGATCTTAGTAGATCTTGATGTGCTAGCGTGATGTATGCTATAGCTGGAGATGATTACTTCCTCCACGCTACCCGAGTATGATCATATTTATAGCTGGAGATGGTTCTTTCCTCCACGCTATTTGAGTGGGATTAGGATTCAGCTGGAGATGGTTCTTTCCTCCATGCTACCTTGATGGACATAGTTCAGTGGAGATGTGATTCCTCCATGCGATATATATGTTTATGGGTTGGCTAGAGACGTATTTCCTCTATGCATGTGATATGTTTTGGCTAGAGATGTGCTTCCTCTATGCCTTGTGATGTGTTATGGCAAGAGACGTGATTCCTCTACGCCTTTGGTTAGCGTTATGGCCCTGTTTCCTGGAGTGATGATTCCTCCATGTTTATACTTGAGGTTATAGATTGCTATAGGTTGTGATCTTTTGAACGGAGATGTGATACCTCCGATAGAAAGAGTGAGAGTTATACCTCGGCGTATGGGTCCGAGAGGATTTGGGAATTGTTCAAGTTTTGGAACGAAACTTTTTTTTAAGGGGTGTGTGATGTAATAAGTAGGATTTCCGAATTCTAATTAATGTTGATTAACTTAATCGTTGATAGTAATTGACATATAACTCGCGAAAACTTCGCAAGTGATGAGTAAGAGTCTCACCGTTATGTTCCTGGTGTAATTTTGGACGTTTGGGGAAATTTTTACTTTTTCCTCCGGATAATTATTTTTACCCTCCGGTGTTATTTGGAGCATTTAGGAGCTCCAATTAATAAAAATGCAGTTGAGAGAAATGATCAGGACATCGGATATGTCCTAGATATGAAATAACATGGAGAGGCAAAACGGCCAAAAGAGTCGCTATTTCGTTTCTTAACGGGTAAGAAAGACGGCTTGGGAATACACGTTTTCCGAGGCAGTTGTAGAATAATTATCCCTACAATATTCCAGATTTAATGTTCCAATCTCGAGAAGTTTGGAGAAAGAGGTTCGACCCGCCTTTGGATCGGTTAAAGGATAATTATCGACTTTACTAAAAGATAATTATCGACTTTAGTAAAGGATAATTATCGTCTTCACTATAAATAGCGGAAAATCATTTATTAATTCATTTCCTTTCACGTTTCCTCGTAAAAGCTCTGATTTCTCTCAACCTTCAAACTCAGATCTACTCTCCGTTTCTAATCCGATTTCAATTCCGTTTGAGTTTCTCGATTCCTCTCTTCATTCTCTTCATATCGGTACCGAGTTTCTGCATTTCCGAGTATATGGAGGGCTGGTCGAGCATATATGTCACCAGGACGGTTCCATCGCTCAGATTCCGATGAATTTGATGTTGTCCATGCGTAGCCTGCGTCGTTGTGATTCCGAATCTTCTTTCAGATCGTCAATCGGGTTAGGAACGAATAAGTTATGAATTTATTCGTTTTCCGTACTGCGATTTGGCCTAAATTGAGTTTAGGCTTGTCAAATAGGACAATTAGAAATTCCATTATGGTCGTTATATTATTCTGGTGATTATGGGTTGTTTGTTTGATGAAATCTGATGACAGGGGGTTTAGAAATTGCCTGCGGGCAAAACGTTATTCTGGCAAAATCTAATTAAATAATAAAGGTTAATTAATTAAATTACGATTAGAATTGAGATTGAGGAATGTCGATTAGATACTACCTTGAGATTTGAGGAATTGTGAGTTATGTTGAGATATTGAGGTTTAGTTGGTTGTGAGGCTTATAGATTGAGTATGATCCTTATGGATCCCTTTGGGTCTATGTGTGACCCCTTTGATGAATAGAGGTTGATATATCTCTTTATGCCTTGTTTATAGGCTGTGTTGTCCCTCTAGTGTAGAGGTGATCGTGGTTGAGTTTGTACGAGGTTGAGGTAAGTCCGTAGGACTTACTTAGCTACCATCCCTATATTGGGTGTTTGCATGAGTGGTGTGTGCTTTATATGTTTGCTATGATAGCATGAGTTGTCGTTTTTATCGACCTATGTTCTATTGACTGCCCCACTGCGTGGCTGTGATAACCTTTCCCTTTCATCCCGCCGTGGAGTCTGGGAGGTTCTCTGATGTCGGGTCAGACTGGTTTACAGGAAGGGCGCAATCCACTCCCATAGGGTACACAGATTGTGTGACCGATACTCGTACAGCTGGACATTGTACTCAGAGGCGGGGATGTATCGGTCCTCGTGTCACATACTTTCATCTATCTATATATATACGGTTTTTGAGTGAATGGTTATTATATAAAGATAATAAATGGATAAATGTGTGACAACATGCTGATGTGTTTATCTTTCATGATTGTGCTTGTGCTTATGCATTACCTCATATATGTATGGTTAGCTAACGGTTTCATACCGTGTTGTAGATGTTTACAGGTTAGGCGCTACTGGGTGATCTGGCAGGGTGACAGGCCGAGGACTCTCGTACATTAGGTGGTTGGTTTGGGGTTGTTGTGTTTCCCCTCCTGCGTGAGGATGATCTTTTGTACCTCCTATGTGAGGATGTCGTTTTATATACTCGGCTATGTTGTTGTTTTCTTTGGGTCGTACAGTTTATACTGTTTTATGTATTTGTTTTATATCTGTCAGTGCCATGTTGTAAGGTCCAGTGAACTTGTTGTCAGGCTAGGGTCAGGATCCATTGTGAGATCCTAGCCCAATGTGACATCCCGAGTCCCGCGGATTCGGGGTGTTCCAGGTCTCACTAATAATTTAATTAAAAGTTTGTCTCATTTGAATGAGCAAATGTTCATGATAAACTTTTATTATAGGTTGGTCTCATTTTAAGACATTGGTTCTTATAAATATGATTATAAGTTGGTCTTAATAATAATATTTTATTAGAAATTGATCTCATTTAAATGAAATTTTTTTCATTATAATCTTTAATTATAAGTTAGTCTCATTTTCAAATGTAGGTTTATATAAATATGATTATAAGTTGGTTTCAATAATAATCTATTATTATAAGTTAGTCTCATTTATATGAACAAATGTTCATAAAAAAATTTGAAACAATTTTCTATTACAAGTTGATCTTATTATAAGACATAAGTTTATAAGATGTTCTCAATAATAATCTTTTATTATTAGAAGTTGATCTCATTTATATAAACAAATATCCATAACAATATTTAATTATAAGTTGATCTCATTGTAAGATCAATAGGTATATCACGAGCATTTTAATTTCAATTCTTATCACCCTATTAAAGATAAGATATGTGGTAAATGTCCATAATAATCTTTTTATCATAAGGTTGTAAAAATATTATTATATTCTAACATGGTTAAAAGAGTTAAACATACATATAATAAATTTTGATTCAAATAAGATTTTATTATATTCTAAAAAATTATTTTTATATATTATAATTTACTATGCATATTAAATAATATAGATCTATAACGAGTTTTTTTAATTTAGATATGTGGTAAAGTCTTAATATAAGTTTCTCATTAATATAAATAATGATGATAATGAAAATTGTAATTTGAGTAAAAAAATTTGAAAAAATTTGGCACAATAAATTTTCGAAAAGGCTTCTATAGAAAATAATATAAATAAATTTAGATCCAAATAAAATTTACTTTTCTACTTTAATTCTACAAATTATTTATTAAAAGATATTAAATATAACTTTTGGTTTTAACTTCTAGTTTACTATACAAGATTACAAGTACAAAATTACATATTATAAGTTTATATAATGATGTTTTATAAGTCTAACTATTTTAACCATGTTAGCCATAAGATTTGTGTTAAAGTCTTAAAAGTAAGTTCCTGTATAAGTAATGATAATTATGATAATTATGATAACTATAACTTTAGTCATTTTTTTCTTAGCAAATCAACCTTTTATTATAAGATCGTCTCATTTAATGAAACCGTCTATATATGAATACATATATATGTATGTGTTTATATATATACAAGAATTTCGTTTTAGAATATATACAAAGTATTATATTATATTATAATTTTGTATTAATATCGTTTTCTTGTGTAAGTATTATTCATAATATTGAGAGAAAATTATCTAAACAGTACCCCATCTTTCGGTCTGACTAAACTTTAGTACCCCATCCTTTTAACTATTAGAACGGTATCCCATCTACTGGCCCCGACCGAAGATTAGTGTATACGACACTGTTCAAACGTTAAATCTGAAGAACGGGGTTATGAGTGAGGGGTATCATCGTCCATTAACCTTTACTTCTCTTTTTGCCTTAAATTTTCCAACAGTTAAATAATCAAACCGCCAACCACTTTCTTCATTCTCCACATAAACCCTAACCCCTAATTTTCCCCAATTCGATTCTGTTCGTTTTGGTCTTCAAAATTCTACCCATTTGTCAGTTGAAGAGTGTATGCTATGGATCAAGGGTCTTTGTTTGGGTCTTCAAGCTCGTGGAGGAGAGGAGTGCCAGAATCCGATCGTGTTCGTTGCTACCATGGGATTCCGGCGACGATTTCCATCTGCAAGCGACCTCCTAACGTCGGAAAACGTTTCTATGGTTACCCTATGTGGAAGGTATGTCCGATTAGGGTTTTTTGTCTTCAATTTCCATTTGGTGAAGAAGACCTTGGTTTTTCTGTCAACTGAATGAAACTGTGTGTGGTTTTATTTTCTATTCTAGGCTGGACAAGGATGTGGGTTTACAAGAGATGTGAAGGAGCCAGAAGGTATATTGCAAGGCTCGAGTGATGAATCTAGAGTTCCACCATACATTGCAAGGATGCATCAAGAGATTTTAGTTTTAAAATATGTGGTTATTGTGCTATTCATCTTTTCAGTGATAGCATTGTTGAAAGTATGAACAAATTTTCTGTCTAAATAGATCCAATGAGATATTGGTTATTGTATTGTTCTATTTTGTATGAGATATTGGATATTTATGAAGTTTGTGTATGATCAAGTTTGTGTATGATCAAGTTATTGGTTTTATCAATACTGTTTGTCAAGAGAAAATTGAGTTTGGTTTTATCATTACTGTCTGTCAAGAAAAAGCTGAGTTTGAATCAAGTTTGTGTATGATCAAGTTTGTGTATGAGATATTGGATATTGTTTATTCATCACTGTCAAGAGAAAAGTTTGTGTATGTTTTATTGGTTATTCATGATTGTGAAGAGAAAATTCAGTTTGAGTCAAGAGAAAATTGTGAAGAAAAATTGTGTATGAGTTATTGGTTATTCATACACAAATAGAAGGTACTACACAGGTTATAAAAATCTCATACACAAAAATCTTTAGACAGCTACACAGGATAAAATCTTTAGACAGCTACACAGGATAAAGATCTGTCTAAAAACAGAAGGTACTACACAACTACACAGGATAAAGATCTCATACACAAAAATCCTGGGACATCAGTTTGGATGCAACAATCAACACCATAAAGATCTGTCTAAAGCCAAAGAATGTTTTTAACAAACAGAAGGTACTACACATGTTATAAAAACCAATAAACATAAGGTACTACACAGGTTATAAAAACCAATAAACAGAAGATACTACACAGGTACTACACAGTATAAAAACCAATAAAAGCAGAAGGTACTACACAAAAGGATCAAAACCATAGTCAAAGTATGAATTAAACCAAACTGAAGTCAGGATTCTATTACAAGCCAGATTGTTTGTCTTACTAAACCAAAACAAAAGGTATTGTCACTAAAACATAACAGAAGGTGCAATTACAAGCAATTCAGCACAATTACAATTTCATAAGGAAGTGTGATCTTGCTCTTCTTCTTGTTGTGAACTTTCTTCATTCCTCTTTGCACATGTCTTCTTGTTGTGTCCTTTCTTCCTACATATTGAGCAAGTGACTTGCATATAGTATGTCTTGGATAGCTTCTTTACACCAACTGGTGGAGGGATCTCACCTACAAAACAAAAATAGTCAAAGTATGAATTAAACTTAGTTCTATAATTACCTACAGCTTTGGTAAACTTAATCTTACCTTGAGATGGAGTCCTTAAAACTGGAGGTCTTCCAGGTTGCCTTCTATACAATGGAGGTGCAATAGGTCTACTCATCTTCTCCCACTCTCTAACCCCTGCAGTTGGATTCATCACAGGCTCATAGGCTCTCATGTATGCTTCTTTACTGTAACATTCATCCACAAATTCATCTAGGGTTTTTCCAAGTGAAAAAATTGCACAACATGCATGTCCACAAGGCAATCCTGACACATCCCATCTCCTACATGTGCATGTCTTCAAGTCCAAGGCCACTGTGTGTTGACTAGTGACTCCAATTATGCAGGCAGCCCCCTTCCATGAATCTCATACTTAGCACGACTAGATGCTAGAACCCTATACTCATTGCTCCACCTCACTGCCTTTCTCAAAATCTTTTCAACCCTTGGTCCCACATTTGTTTTCTATCTACCACCTGATAATCTTCTATTGCCCATCCTTACCATTGTTGCAGTTCTAATCTCCTCTAGACACCCTAAGATACCTTTCTTCCTTGCACTTACAATGCTCTTGTTGAAGCTCTCACTATGGTTGTTTAGCAAGATGGCACACTTGAACTTTGGATCAAAGTGAGACAAGCTCCAATGAGTTGCAGACCTTAGACAAAGAAACAAACAACCAACCATATCATTAAAGGCATACAATCAAGAGAAAAAAAAACATATCATCAAAGACAAGCTCCAATGAGTTGCAGACCTTTCCTTGCACCACTTCCAGCCCCTTTTTGTAGTCAACCTCATGTCCTCCATTGCTTCTTCATATGTGGACAAAGTGGAGCTTTTAGCAATTGTCCAAAATTTACTTTTCAGCTCCAATCCTTAGACAAAGAAACAAACAACCATATCATTAAAGGCATAAAATCAAGAAAAAAAATATTGGACAAAGATATTAGAATAAGAAGAGTATACCCCTGAACCCATCAAGCTTGAAGTTATTGTGTAAATGTCTTACACAATGTCTATGTGTGGCTTCTGGAAAGAGATCCCTGATTGCCTGCTCTAGACCCTTTTGCTTGTCACTCATAAAGCAATAGTGAGAGGATTGATTCATCTCCAAGTCGACCTTCAAAAATTCCAAGAACCAAGTCCAACTATCTCTACTCTCCCACTCAACAACTGCCCAAGCAACTGGAAAAATCCCATTGTTTGCATCAATGCCTACTGCAGACAACAATTGTCCCTTGTGAACAGATTTTAGATGGGTTCCATCTAAACAAATCAATGGTCTACACCCTGCCTTCCAACCCTTTTTCAATGCATCAATGCATATGTAAATTCTCTTGAACCTAGGAATGTCATTATCCAATTCAATTTGAATTCAAACTGATGTCCTAGGATTTTTCTTCTTAAGCTCGTGTGCATAGCTATCCAACAAGTTATATTGATCTTCATGGTGTCCTTGTGCCATTCTGAGAGCTATCTTCTTTGCCCTATAACAAGTTTGGTTGTCAATCTGCATCTCAAAGTCCTTGTTAATGGCATTTTGTATACCCTCTCTACTCCAAGTAGGATCACTCAAGAAGAAATCTTGATACTCCTAGGCTATGAATGGTGCATGTAGATGATACACTTTTTTGTCCAAGGTACTACAATTGTGCTCTAGATTGATGCTTTTAATTCAGACTGAAGGACAATCCTTGTCTGTAGTTGATGCATATATCCTCCATGGGCAACCTAAAGAGGATACACACTTAGCAACCACCTTATGCCTGTTTGAAAACTTTAGAGCTTTCAAACTCCATGCCCAAACTGAAGTCAGGATTCTTCATGTGCACCTTTGGGTTAAAGGAAGGAAATTCATGGAATTTTTTATTAAATTTAGTGATAAATAAAGTAGCCAATACATATCCGGATCAAACAGATATTCGGATCAAGCGGATATTTGGATCAAACGGATCAATCGGATATCCGGATCCGACTAAAGTCATTTTTCGGATCAAACGGATCAACCGGGTCAAACAAAAGTCATTCGGATCATCCGGATATCCGCGGATAATAATCCGATCCGATCCGGATAAAATCATTTTCGGATACTATGTTTTGAAATACGGATCAATCGGATCGGCAGGATATCCGCGGATAATTATCCGTTCCGATACGGGAAAAAGTGCCGGATATTTGGCCGGATACGGATCGGATCCGGATTAGGGGTTTTATGAAAAAATTCTATTCGGATATCCGGGTATTCGAATCAGATCGATTCTTTTTCCACCCCTAATGCCATCATCACCCAAGACATCCTCAAAGGATTCTAGATATTCACGTGATGGCTCGGGATATTTTTCGGTGTTGAGATTTAATCTAGGTGAAATAGAACTTGTCATCAATTCATAAACAAATAGAAACCTAAATCAAAAGACAATAACTAAGTAAAGACAACCATCAAATGAGGTTTAGGTAATCTTTGACGCTTTTGTCGTTTAGATTGATCTTATCTTACTAGAAGATAAGATTTTAATAAACCTTAGGAGGATTATGTTAAATATCCTCCCTATAAATAAGACATTCAAAATTAGGGTTTATCATTCAGTTTTCTCTTCAAGTTTCGAGGGCTAGGAAGAGCAGTGGAGGTTTCCGCCGCCAATCGATCGAGCGCCCTACTAGTGGTCGATCAACCGGCCTCCGGTTGTCGGTCGGCCTTCGTTTTTGTGGCCGGTCAAACTCCCGTTGTTTTTCCCATTTGATTTTTAAAGTATGAGTTTTCAGACATGTCTTATGTATCTAGTTTGTTCAAGGGTGTGGAGAGTCTAACTGCATTAATATATGATGTTGTTTATATTTATGAATGCATGACTTTTTATCTATTAGAGTTATGGTAGTCATTGAATTATTCTTTGCAAAATGAGAAGTCCGAGTTTAGGATCTTGCTTTGCTATATGTTCCTCTAGGTGTTGATGAAAAAATGCGAGAGTTGAATCACTCACACTTTCATGTTGAGTTCGATGTGAAGAACATACACCGTCTTGGGCACGTGACAATCGATGCAGGTGACAACCATCGATATATGTCAAGCACCGTCCTAACTAGACTTGTTCAAATCCGGGCAGCCCGCCCGCCTAAAAAAACGGGCGGGTATGAACATGGGAACAAGCCCGTCCGGGCCGAAAAGGACGGACAATGCCTTAGGCCCAACCAGACCAAAAAGCCCGACCCATCAGCCCGATAAAAATATAAAAAATAAAAATATTATAGTATAATTATTATAAATATTAAGTATTAAAATAAAGTATCTAGTATAATTATAATAAACTTAATATATTTTACATAAAATATCTCAAACATAATTTGTTTTTAAAAAAAATCAAGCTAAAAAGATTTTTTTAATAAATATTTTATTAAAAAAAGTTTAAAAAACGGGTACCCACGAGCCCGGCCAGGCCGGGTACGGCACCCATCCCAGACCCAATAGCCGGGCCTAGCCCGGCCCAGGTCCAGCTAAACGGGCTCAATATTTTATAAAGTCCGGCCCGAACCCGGTCCGGCCCCGGATATGAACCGGTCTAGTCCTAACCACGACAATCGAATAAAGTTGTATCGCGTGTAACATGATTTACATGTTGTTCTGGATATATCAATTGACGTTTAAAGTGAAACTGAGAGGAAAACTCAAAAATTCCATAAATCCATCAAGGGGTAAAACATTCTACATTACATCTATAAAGCAAGAAGAGGTAACGAATGTTGCCATAAAGGTAATGAGACAACAGAAGAGTCAAATCTAGCAGAAGATGATTCTGGCAAAAATAGAGTTGCAGAATTCAGCAACAATCACATGAACCAGCCGCTTAGGTTTGCATTTTATGGTCATTGTGTGGATGTACTGTTGGTTCCATCAACCACCCAGTACTGCTTCACTGCAATGAGTATCTTCTCAGAGACCATAGGACCGTCTTCGTGATCCAACATCCTTGAATCCCAACGCATTCCCGTGATTATCCTCTTCACCTTTACTAACACATCAACCTCATCGCGGAAAATGACTGCCCCTTCAGGACGCAGAATTCTGTCCATCTCCAACAGTATATCTTCAAAATTGCACCTATTATCCAAACATAATAATATCAGATGACAGATATGCTAAATGTGGAATTCAGTATATGACTATGCACATCTGGACATACTTGTTCTTGTACAAACTGAAGAGGCCACTGGCATGGATAAGGTCGTATGTTCTTGGGTATGTGGAAAATGCCTCGCACCTTGGACAAGGACACCAATTCAGAAGAAAAAGTTTGAAAGATATCCATAAAAGAAAGTGAAAATTATCACATACCAGTCATGGTAGATGCCAATAAGGCCTCTCTCATAGACCACACCTAAAGTCTTTATGTCAGCAATTGTTGGGACAACATTCATAACCCACAGTTTTGAGGAATCAATAGCTGCAGCAAAGCCTCCCAAACCAGCATTCATATCCAAAATATTGCGATACCGTCCTGTGTTAATCAACTTATTTATTTTCTTGTAATGCGCAACATGCTTCTTCCACAGATTGTTGTCCTGCACATATTTATCAGCAGAAACCCCAGGAACTGAACCGCTAGCTATCCTTGGAGGGACAGCATATAGTCTCTCTGGATATGGCTTCAGATTACCAGAAGCAGCTTCATCAGAACTACTAACTGGATAAGGAGTTATACATGCCTTCATTTTCTTGTACCTAACAGTGTCCAACAAATACAGAAGATGTAAACGAATATGAAATTTAATTGAGGAGAGAGATGAAGAAATGACAAAACAAGGATTCTTTCATAAAATCATAAAGTTGCAAGGGCTGGCCAGAACTTTTTTGATATAGATAACTTTTTAGGTCGTATAAATGTCCTAGACACCTGCATTTTGAGTAACTCGCATCAAAAAGCATCCCCTACATCAATAATCAAAATGTCAAATTTTCATTCACATTAACATGGTAGCTCTAGAATTCAAAGAGTGAACCTCGGTTATTTTCCTAAACAGGTACAAAAACATCCACAGTTATCAATTCTAAGTTCAATAATCAGAAAGGGATGTCCCAAAAAAAAATGGAATAGACAAGAAGAGAATAAATATGCATTATCCATTTGATAATGAGAGAATCATACCACACATCATCAGGATTGTCTGATTCACAGAAGGTAACATGAGAATCTTCTCCACGGTTACACGAATCTGCATTCATGCTTTTCTGCCAAATAGCAATTTCACCAATTTCTCCCTTCTTTTCCCAGCAAAGAAGCTTAGCCATCTTTTCAATTTTATTTTGCTCAGCCTGCAAATCTTCCTTAGACCGCTGCCACCCTATGTAATTGCTTTTCCAGTTAATGGGTGGACCAGAAAGAACCCAATAACCACCTGGCCTAAGAACACGGTCAACTTCCATCATGTACAATCCACCTGTGGTAAACACTCAGGATTAATAACTGTCGTTCAAATAAATGAACTTTAGTATTGCTTAATGGATGTATGAAAACTTGATTCTAATTGAAGTAGAATCATGATCACCATTTTCTCCCCAAGGAATTAAACACCGAGAACAATGTGCCATATCAAAGGATCGTGCTGGATATGGCAATTTGATGGTTCCAAAAACACCAATTACTGCTGGAACGCCCCTTTCAAGAGCAAACTGGACTTGTGCTTCATGTGAATCTCTAGGAGCAAATGACATTGCTACTACATTTTTCTTCCAGAGGTATGCACCCCAACTCGCAACCTGCGCAAAGTGATCAAAGTTAGAATAAGTAACTTGGATTATAAAAAAACGCAAACATATTAAGCTTAACGTACCCCACAACCAGTGTCCAAAGCAGTTCTGACTGTCCCATTATGGATGGGTATCACAGACCCGAGTTGATCAATATACTTATCAGCTCCTTGAGGAAACTGTGTTCCTCCACCAGGAAACCTAAACACATCTCCTTCATACTGAATCCAGTTCTGAATAGCCTTCTCAACTGTCAAGCTCTTGTAAGGAGCATTTGCAAATGGTACATAATCACGACTCTTTGGCCACGAAAACGGTGTCACATAACCCTTGGGTGCCGGGATGAGGCAATGCAGCTTCTCATCTTCAGAAGGGCAATGTCTTTCTCTGTAAAACATGTTTTCTCTTGGAAACATCATGGCTCGCCTTTGATCCTGGCATGGTGTGTAGTCGGTGTAACTAGGATTGCACGGCTCAAACACCTTCACCTTAGATGCAGGTGACCCTGCAGACACTTCACCACCATGATGCGTCTCAAAATTGAGATTCTTAAGCACTGCACAATCAGCTCCACTCTTGGTGACCTCAATGGCAATGCTGTCACCCTTCCCTGAACCACTTCTTTGCCATGCCCCCAATAAATAGAAGAAACAGCACAAACCCACTACTATAAATATGGATACAGAGCTTCTAGTCCTACTTCCACCGGTCACTTTGTTAGTAGCCATCATCCACCCAACTAGTTCACCTAACTACCAAACTGAAGCACTCAAATTAAGCTACCTGATCCAGAAGAAGGAAGAGTTCAAATTAAGTGCAGATGAGGTGATCAACACAAGAATATGAAACTAATTACTGTCTTTAACTTTTTTGAGACAATTTAGTATCAAACACAAACCTTTAGCTAGTTGTGAGATTCGCTTATGGAGATCAAGCAAATTTTCCGATCAACGACCACATGCCGATTGCAAAATAAATAAATAAATAAATAAAATTCAAAATACCGTAGTTCAGGAAAAAATGATTTCACGTATACAAAATGGTATATCCCACATACCCAAACAAGAAAGAAATGATAGCGATGGCAACAGAAATGATGAAAAGCCAAGAAAGCAAGTAGGAGAATGCGAAATCATGAGCGGTGAATGGATGTGCGAGGACATGAAATGATGAATCAATCAGACATAACTTAGAAACCTACGAGAAGGAAGCATAGAGGAATAGAGATCGAAAAAGTTTAGCGGCAAACATACCAAAAGCATATGCGAAGACAAGGATGAAGAAGTGGGTCAAAAGAATTGACAGGTTCAACACAAGGAGAATGGAGAAAGTAGAGCAATGTGGGAAGGAAGAAGGCTACGAATGCAAACCCTAAAAAGTGTGTGGAGCTCCCGAGTTGGTTTGTGATCTGACGATGAATACTACACTACCTTCCTAAGATATGTCGGCTATGACGAGTGAGATTGAACCGAATACACCTAAAGATCCGAAATTATGACTCTGAAAGAGAGATCCACAAGCGGCCCCTACACCATTCTCTGGCACCCATGAGAGAGTAGATCACATATAAGTATGGGTGAAGAGGCGGTGTATCAAACCAGCTACTTCCTGTTTTTGTCTCGTTTTAGCCTTAACAGTCCACGTACAACTAACTTAGAATTTGAAATAACAGTGACTAAGTAACTTAGAAGGCAGTAACTAAGTAACAGTCCACACCCAATTGATACTTCATGTACAACTAACTTAGTAAACAACAGTAGCTTAGAATTTGAAATAACAGTAACTAAGTAACTTAGAATTTGAAATAACAGTAACTAAGTAGCTTAGAAGACAGTAACTAAGTAGCAGTCCACACCCAATTGATACTTCATGTACAACTAACTAAGTAAACAACAGTAACTTAGAATTTGAAATAACAGTTATCTAAGTAACTTAGAATACAGTAACTAAGTAACAGTCCACACCCAATAGTTTATGGATTTCACATGATATTTCTGCCACCCATGTTGGTTTTACATGAATAATATATTGAATGGAATGTTGTGCATGCTCTCTTGGAGTACTTAGGCATTACCCTTGAATACTTTGAACAACCTACAATACTCAAAATATACTTAAGACTTTGCTGCTCCAAATTGCTTTTTAATTAATCTAAACAATGTTTGTTTCAGGATGGTAATTACTATAAAGACTATATGGGTGGATCCAATAAACATGAAAATCATGTTCAGGAGCTTACTGATCCACAAAATTCATGATTACAATTGTAGAAAGTTTCTGATGGAGAAACTTTATTTAAGTTCCATTCAAATATTAAGAACATATAGAAATGGGCTTATATCTAACCATACATGTATATGCCGGTCTAATCTAGAACTTATTTTCTATTATAGGCATCTAGAGAATTATGGTTTCCACCAACTACAAGCTGAGTTATAACCACCTTAATGTGTTTTCTGATTTTGTTTTGCAGTTTTGGATGATGCAAAATTTGTACCTTCTGTTGTTTGTAGAATCAGATGTATTAATCTACAAAAGGACAACACACTACTCTCAATGGTGAATCTATACGAACACTGTCATGATGGGTACTCTAAACAGACAAAGTCAGAGTATATGGCCTTGAACAACCTACAACTCAAGAGAGAAAAATCCAAAACAACATGATCATTGTAACACTAGCCATTCATTCATTCTTTCCAACCCAATTGATAATTCATCTACGCCTAATCAAATACTTGGCCTAACTTAGGGTTAACAAAATCCCACAAATAAAAACGAGAGTTTGAGAGGGACAGAACGAGAGTTTGAGAGACATCCAGACTTAGGGTTAGCAAAATTACCTATAGTCGGCCGTCGGGAGTAGAACGATCAACGATGTGTGCGTGGGAGATCCAGACTTAGAGTTTGAGAGAGATCCAGACTCGAGAGCCGAGAGACATAGAGTTGAGAGAAGCGAGAGTTTGAGAATCGAAGACAATGAGAACTGAGAAGTCGGACTCGAAAAAATAAAAACAGAACGGGTATATTACGGTCCGGACCGAACCGGACGGTCTCAGATCGGACCGGACCATATAATGGTGGGGATAGAATTGCAAGGCTCAACTGCAGTCGCTGCAAGTTCAAATTGATTAAAAATTATCTGAAAGAGGCTGAGATCAATCATTCTGCAATTTTCTTTGATACTTTTAAGCGGATAGCAAATTATTTTGTGAAACACACCATCTTCTCTGATGAAAGTGGATCTGTGACAGAGTAAATCATCTTCCAACTTTGTAATTAGTAGGATTAGATAGCAAGTTATCAAGCGAGTTTTGAGTTTGGAGAGTCATCTTCATAACTTGCGATTAAAATATCCTTCTAGTGATCTAATTAGATCTGCTAAGAACTTAAGATACCATATTTGGTTTGTTCTCTCAAATTAATAAAAGTTTCATTAAAAAAAATGTTTATGTGACCGTCTGTGAAAGTTGCTCTGTAATCAAAGTTATTCCATATCTCGGTGGAAATGCACGTGACTAGCGAATTCGATGATGCATAAAGTTTGTGATTATCGGTAGGTGTGAGATGTTGAGTTGTTCTCGTCCTTGACCACTGGATTTTCCAGTCAAGATTAAATGTGAAGAAACCGCATTCGGCTTAAATCAATTGAACAGGACCGTATTCTTGGTCTTGGACCGACAAAATGTAGAGAAAATGATATAATATTCCTTGATCCCATATCATAGCTCTTGAATCATGGTATGATTGCATAATCTAAAGACATGGTATTGGACTAATGATCCAACTGCTTAAATCGAAGGCACAACAAGTGTACAATATATTTCTTGTCAAATTCATTTGCATTGCATTGAAACTCGACTTGAAGTAGTGATTCAATTTGTTGTCGTTCTTCGGGTTACTTTGAATGAGCTGCTCGGAGAAAACTTCTGTATAAGTTGAGTAGTTGTTTTCTGCATCCTAGAAAATTATACAATTGTCATGGCATGCTAGTCACATTGAATTTAAGCACCATAAGTAAATCATTTGTATAAAAGATGAAGTATTTGCTTCAAACTAGACATTAACAAGTTTGAAAAAGGATAAACAGGATAGTTTCATCCAAAAACATTTCCTATGTTGTAAGCTTCCCTCTTCTACTTTCAATCTCTAACAAAGACATTAAACCAAGGGATGGAACACCTCCAAACCCTAATTCCATAAACAACGTGGGTCTAAAAACCAGCGTCAATGAAACCTTAGACCATGTGCATTGGTTTGAATATTTAACAAAGTTTTTAAATCTTATCTCTCCGCCACGTCAACAAATGACGCATTAAAAAGAAACAAATGACCTAGTCAAAAAAGAAAAAAAAATGATCCAGTAAAAAGAAATAAATAAAGAAATGAGAGAAAGAAAATAAAAACAAACAAAACCTGCAATGAAGTACGTTTTATATAGGGTTTCAAATAAAAGTTGCAGGGTAGAGTTTGAAGTCAAAAGGTACTTTTTATTAAGAGATTAATTATTTTTTATTATTAAAAACTCCCATTGTATTTGGTCTTACATCTTGCAAATTTGGAAGTGAATAAAGAGAGCAAATAAATTATGGGCTAATTAGGTAAGTAGGCTTTTTTTTTTTTTGTACACTAAGTAGACTTTTATTAGTTTTCCAATTAGTAAATATACCCCTCCCATATTTTTTACCGTCAAGCCTCTCCTTCGTTCTTCCGCTTCTATCACCCTAACCCTCACCCTCCTCCTATCCACCTGCCTCACATCGTACAACCTAGCCGTCACTCTCGACTGTTACTTCCTCTCTTTCTCTCTCAAAGCAATCGGCGACGGAACTGGTGAGATGGTTGCCATCGTCGAGCATCGACCTAGATATCTCCTTCAGACAGCGAACGAGAAGCTTCTCTTCGGCAAAACCTAGGTTTTAATTTGAGATCTAAGCATTCTAAGTCCGAGTCAAATTGATTTGAAATGTGGGGTATCTGCTTTTGATTTTTGTTAATCGGAAGTGGTTTTATAACTGATCTAGCTTTAAACTCCAATATATCTCAAATTTATGCCGGAACTGACGTATTTTAAGCGTACTTTATATCCTATGAAGTAAGATTGTTTTGGTTAGTACTTATTCTTCTACTTGAAGTTTATGGAAGGATGTTCTAGAGTTTTTTTTTGATTGATTGGCGTGGAGTTGAGTTAATTAAGGAAGGACTTGTTCAATATATTTTAAAAGTGTAATTGGCATCCATGGATGAGCTTTAGGTTTTGTACTACTCGACCATACTTTCTATTTTGCAATACTATTGATGTTTACATATTGCTTGTAGCCAGCATTATGCAGCAGCAGGTCTTAGCACATGTTTAGTGACACACTCCCAGGACTCATCTACTAAATATCTCCTAAATTGCAAAATTGGGAATGCTCCCATAGTCCGTGGCACAATCTCTCTGTTGCTAGATTCGAAACTACGAAAGTAGGTCTTCTTCTTCTTCTTAGAACCTGCTTCTTCCTTTTTCATGCTTTGAATTCTTGATGAGGATGAGAGTAACATTTACAGACATGTTGGTTCTTTTGGTTGAGAGAATTTACAAACATGTTGTGTACTGTAATATTGGAGTTTAAAGCTAGATCAGTTTTTAAAAAAAAGTAACACCCTTTTGTTGGTTCTTTTTGTCAGTAACATGTAGCAGCGAGTTTAATATATGAGTCTCCTGTATATTCTGCTGCTTGCTTGCTTGATTCATTGAGCTCCATTGTTGTTATTAGGCATGTTATGGATTCTCATTATTAAACATGGCGAATGAAATATTCAAATTTTTTATCCATTCCAAATTCTTCTTAGTGTATGAATGTCCCTATTTCATTGCAGTAAAAAATTCTGGTATGACAAAATTCTTGTATGACAAAATTCTGGTATGAACTTTTCGTATGATAATTTCTGGTATGAAATTTCTGGTATGAAATTTCTGGTATGAACTTTTCGTATGATAATTTCTGTTATGAAATTTCTGGTATGAAATTTCTGGTATGAACTTTTCGTATGATAATTTCTGTTATGAAATTTCTGATATGAAATTTCTGGTATGAACTTTTCGTATGATAATTTCTGGTATGAAATTTCTGGTTTTAAAAATTCTGGTATGAGAAATTCTGGTCTGGTATGAAAAATTCCGGTATGAGAAATTTAGTCTAGAAAATAAAAAAGAAAATAATAAAAAAAAAAGCAAGAAAAATAATAAATAAAAAAACAAATTTTGTAATTAAAAATTAAAACTTATACTTATATAACAAATAACAAACATCATTTATTCCTTTCTTTCTAAATAGAAGGGTTAATAATTTTTAACTACTATTAAATGAAAGTGGTAAAAAATTTGGGGTACACTTTTTTAAACAAAAACTCAAAAAAGCACAGTATGTCAAATTCTCTCACAAATTATTTGCTTCAAATGAGACATTAACAAGTCGTACTTTATTCTTTGATTGTCTTATCCCACTAAAATATTAGGAGAATTAAGGTGTAGGAACAAATATACTTATAAATAAAACTCAAATTTTGGTGTTAGGGTCCCTTGTTTTATTTCTTTTTGTAAATACACTATATGATCCAGTTCGGTTCAAACCTGAACGATTTAAAAAAATATATATGAAAATGGTATAAAAAAAAATGGTCCGGGACCAAAGCCAAAAATAACGGTTCAAGATAGACCGAACCCTAAGATAATGGTGTGAGACCGGATCGTAATTTCCGGTTCAAAAGGACACAACTCTATTTGACCCACTCTCCTTCCGTCATACTCCATGCTAATTTCTTATATAGGAGAAAAGGGTCGATTAATTTTGATTTGGGTCATTTGGCTGCGAGCTATGAATCTTGAATGTGCTCTTTTCTTGGTTACTGAAAGGTGCGATTCTAAAATTGAATATCTATGAAAGTCAAGTTACATAAATGGAGCTTCTTCTAGATTAGACAGTGTACGTTTCACATCTGCCCAAAACAACGAAGATGTGAAGAAATTTTATCAAGTCTACCTCCTATTACTATAGAATATGCTTCATAGACGACCGACGAAATTTAAAAATGACTTCTCAAGGTAAATATTTCCTCCATTGCTTGAAGGCATCATGAGATAGTTTCCTGTATGCATGACATTCTAGTTACTACATTATCATTATTCACACAAAAAACCCAGCTTAAGCCTGCATTTCTTGTGCTAGAATTACATTCGAGATCCGATAGGAGATTTCCAGCTGATACTGTAGTCTGTGAGCAGGGCATGAGTTCTAACAACCTTAACCACAACTGTTCAAAGCTGCTAGATTGAGACAATAAGAATCATGAAATTCTCAAACATTTTGCTCCATGTGCTTTCTACAGAAAAAAATAAATAATGGATGCATTGCTAAAAAAGAAGGTCCTACAATATATATAGCTGTTTATCCAGAAAGGTGTGTGACAAGTTTGTTATACAGTTCAATCATCGTCGTATATTGGATTGTTGTTTTAGATCCATTTTCGTAAGCCCTAAATCTCCAAAAACAAAAATCCACTAAAAAACACACCTTCAAGCTTTAGAACTAACAGAATAGCATGATAGCATCATCTAGCTTAGCCAAGGATGAATCCAGGAGCTTCTTGACGGCTTTCAACTTTTCATATCTTTTCTTAGCGTCACCCTTGTGTTTGTCTTGAAGCATTAAGACCTGTAGGGGTCAGTTATTAGAACGAGTCATCGACCTGCATACGGCTAAAGCCCAAGAGGACAATTATAGCAAAGTAGGAAGGCATTTCCTGTGCTAAAACTAATGCTGCTACTAACCTCACGACCACGGTCCATCTCATATGCTACTCGAATTCGCAAATTTAATGCAGCATGAAACAGCTCATCGAGAACATGGTCGTTCAGTTTTTTGTTCACACTCCAAAAGTATAAGTCCCCTGTCTGCTGAGGACGCTTCACAAACTGCAGGCAAAACAAAATTTGACTAAAAAGAATGCATGACCAGAAACAGCAAATGGTAACTTAGATGTCATTCGAGTCTTTTGAGATATGAAATTTAGGTAACGTGACATTGCAATGATCTATCACTCAGATGCTGCTAATTTATTCAGAATTTAATGGTCTAAATCTGTCATTTAAGTCATTGATACTAAATATGAACATCCAATTACTCAATAATAACATTTCTCAAGTGATTGGATAACATACTATATTTATGACATATGTTAGGATACACCAATATATAATAATTTCAGCTTCCAAATTCAAGTCGGCCACATTCTGAAAGGTTAAGCTGGATTTATTTTGCTACTAAGCTAGCAATTCCATGGGGCAATAAAGAAATACCAGTACTTCCCCTTAGTGAATGCAACAAAAGCTCTATACCTCATAATAGATGATAGAACAAGGAACTTGCAGGTTAAAACAAAGTTGCGGAATTGCTCAAACAGGGCAAGAACAGTTAAAACAGTGGAATCAATTTCATACCTCCATTTGCAAGTAATTCTCCGTCCACATCTTGTATAAGATCTTTTTAGTTTCTTTGTGTTCCACCAATGTTTTCCCAGAGATCTAGTAAAAGAAGCACATACTTATTAGTATCGGGAGTTGAGTGCAATGTTGAAACAGGAGATATCAAATGATATTTACAAAGTCATAAGATTACACACACCAATAATTATTAAAATCCCCATCTAAATCTTGCAAACATATGATCCCAAAATTACTGAACAATCCCAAGCTTATATAGAACATTTTCCAGAAGTAGCATCTCATACACTCAGTCCTGTTTGTGCATAACTCCTAACTTTTTTTTGAAGAGAACGTATTCATAAGGTCCTAAGATAGTGTGCACCGAAAAACTCTTCATCTTGTGAAATCCAGCACTCCAACACTTTCGACTCTTAAAGATCATGGACATCCATAAAACATCCCTCAAATCAATTTTTCCGAACGAGACTATATCAACCAAATAATATATTATTTTGGAAGCAAAAGATACAATAACATTTTAAAAATCAAGCAATTGACCAAGAGGACATTAGTCATGAAAGAAGATCCAAGCAAGAGAATAACATAATGTAAACCTACACACAGTGCCCTCCCCAATACAAAAGAAAATTCTAATCATTCCTCCCAAGGAACATATGGTCCTCATTCTACAAAACACCATAAAACAAACCACAAAAGCTGAGCATACCAAATTGTCTTAAATTTTTAGAATCAATGGATTCCAACAAGGAGCTTTATAACAATATTTGTCATGTGGTCCCCACGGTATTCACAAGACCCAGCGGGTATTACCCCGTCTTACAATTTCTGGTTATTCATGTTGTCTTCCTCCGTCATATAATGTCTTGGCACTTTCTACTATCAATTTGATTAAAATGACAATATTCTGTTTGATCTACCAAAAATCTGACAATATTTGAAGGCATTTAAACAATATAAATTCAGGCAACCTACAACTGTTAAAGAGACCTGCCATTATGTAGCAAGGAGATTGAGCAATATGAGGGCATGTCCCAAAGTAGAGGAGCACCAATTGGATTTTGTAAGGATATGGGCGATGTATGGAGAAGTAATACAGGGGACAAAATATGGAATTTTCGTAAGTGCTGGAACAGAAAACTAGCCAACCAACAAGTAAAACTTGTATGACTCACCATCCATGTAAGACAAAATAACATACCATAGCACTGTTAGTCTGTTAGAAAGTATGACATGCAACAAATACATTTTCTATAGTAGAACATATCCATAACCATCTTCTGTCCTGTTTACTCAGACAAGATTGAGAGTACCAGACGACAGAGTTAAAAATGCTTAATTTCTGAAGGCACTGCCAACCAATCATGAATACCGTGATGAAAAGTAATGAAAAGTGCATGTAACCAAATCATGCAACTGAGACAAGAGAATCATTTTAATATCTATCTAACATTGCCAAATGATGAACATGATATTCCACTTCACTTTCATTGAACTATTTACCAATAAAAGAATCGGTTTAGTTCACAAGCGTGTTATGCTAGTAGAAACACAAATTGTACAGAGCCATAATGTAGAAGCTATTATTACCGCATTGGTTTCGAGTGCATGTCGACTCTCTGCCAATAACCTGAACAGCCTGTAAGCTTCCTTCCCATACCTTTTCAACACAATTGATTCTACCTATATGGTAATTAAAAAAAAAAGGCATTAAAATAAGATACATGTCTCCTTCGATTTTTCATGTACGGCTTTGATGAATGGCTGCAACGATCTATGAAAGTACATTTGGAACACAAACTTCACTTTTCTTTAATCCTTCAAGAAAAATTAGAGGACATGCATCTGGCATCATATCATGATTGCATTGCACCAATGAACCAAGAAAATCATTAATTGTTTAAATGACCTCTTGCTCCCTGCTTTTAGGATTAGAAATACAAACTCAATCATAAGAAAAGATTACCCTCATGGAGAGAAACTCTCCTGTCACTAGCAGGAATAGCTAATCCTGGCAACATTTGCAAATGAACAAAATGGCACAGAACAGAAACCACCTCAATCTTTCACCTCAAATATATTCTACTTTCAAGCATATCTATGAAAAATACATGTGCATCATCGAAATAGATAAAGGGTAATTCTCTATTTGGTCCCGAGCGTTTGGAACTTGTCCAAAACAGGTGTCAAGCCTATAAAACATTCTAATAAACAGTTCATAAACAAGCCTTCCATCAAATGCACTGTTAGAAATTACTTACATTTTATGCTTGCTTTTATTAAAGTCGCCCTTTCATTTTTACTCCAAAATCATCTGCTTGAAAAACACCCATTAACCAAGATCATTTTCTTACGAAAAATCAATTGTTTTTTCTATTTTTCTTGTAAAAAAAACATTTTTTTTCACTTTCTTCAAATCACCACCATCATGTGAATAAGACAAATCCATTTCAAACAATATTGTTCTGGGTGTTGGCCTTTGCGCACTTGTGCCTTGCCTTTCCAAACACTGATTTCCCTATCAATGTATACTGGAGTAAAAAAACACAGAAGCTTGGTGCAATAGAAAATGAAGGAGAGCTAGTAGAATTCACTTTTAAAAAACAAGGTGTTATTTTCAAAAAAAACAAGTGGGTTGGTTTTTCAAAATATAGAATATGTGGTGGTTCAATGAAAAGAGGCATAAATGTGGATCTTTTTTTGGTTTCAGATATAAGAACATCGGGTGATTTTCTATAACAGAATGAGCAACTTGATGAAAATTAGTATAAATGCAGGTCATTTATGGAAATATTAAGGGTGTCCCAACTAATAACTTGAGGCGAAGAGTGGATATGAGCACTCTTCTAATTTTTACTTCATTACATCATTTAATATGTTAGGGGTCCATTTAGGACATAGCGTCAAACGTTTGGGACCATAGGCGAAATTTGACCATAAATAAACTATGTGATAGCGAAACTGACCTCTTGTCTCTGCGATCGCTTGATAATTTCAGCCAAATCTAGCATACACAGGATAAACCAGATAAAGCTGTCAACTATGGATTTAAGCAAAGAAACCAATTGAAATTTAAAAAAAATATTGCAAATCTCCCTATCTGCAAAATATGAAGTTGAAGCCGAGTCTTTTGAAAAGATTGTTTCATTTGTCCCAACTTCCAATCTACACCTGCAACATGTCCGCCATCTATCGTTGTACTTTTTTTGTTGTCCATTTTAAATTATTCGCACCATTTCTTGTGAAAAAGTATGAAAACGGTAGGACTGGGAATTTGTCACTACTTTTATGTTGATCTTTTCTTTTTTTTTCTTAAATTTTATCTATACATATGACATATCTATAAAATAAAGATGTTTATATAACTTAATTATGGCAAAATTAAATTAAATAACCCAACCATGCACGCCATGGGAAACTACCCCAGTTAACACTTAAATGGATTTGCAGCATGTAGTACAACTACAAAAGTTAGAAAACTCGAATAATAAAATTAGAAGTACTCACCTAATGTATATGAATCATCAGATACAGCAGCTTCACAACCTAACTGCACAAGAAAAGCCCTAACGTGTTCCAAAGTCATTGTACGACCCTCTTCACTCTTGATGACCTCCTCAAATATAGCATCTATGGACAAAGAAACTGCAAATCAAAGTGTTAAAGGAAGGAAGGAAGTAACACAATTATAAACATATGTGATCAAGAATACCATACAAGGAAGATGAAGGTGTTGCCTATGTGTGTTGTCACACTTAGAGACAGAGAAGAATTTTATTTGGCTTTGTCGTAACTATGGTGACAATGTTTTGTTAGGAAATAAACTGTGACAGTAGTTTTGGAAGAGTGGCAGCAATGAAAAATCCATGACTGGTACCAAGTTTGTTCAAGTGATAGCTTGAACAAACTGAGTGAAATTATAACTGTTCAGCAATTTTGTCTGCACTGCTGGAAGCCAATTATAGATAGTGTGGGAGTATGCATAAAATTGACTAACATAATTATTGAAAGAGATATAACCTATGTTTCCCATTGCTTTCGTAGCCTCCAACATTGCACTCAAAACAATTCCCGCTTCATCATCCAGCCATGTTTTTGTGCTTTCAACACAAGCCTAGAACATAAGAATTAAGCAAAATATTTCACTTCAAAAAAAAAGAATTAAGCAAATAACGGAGTATATCATAAATCCTAAGAAATCAAAGGCACATAACGGCCTGTTTGACTTAGTAGCATAGAAGACAGATGAGAGAAAGTCAACCTTCTTCCAGAAGAGACGCTTGAACTCATCAAAATTTACTCGCCAGGTTGGATCTTTATTGCAACCAGAGATGTCAAGGTCACCATCCGCATCCGAAAGATTGTGCTTGCGCTAGATGCAAGAAAATGGCAATGTCAGCATCTACTTGATGCAAGCAATAGATAAACTCCAAAAGCAACAAACCTTTTCCCCGACTTTCATATTATTAGAGCCATTTTTACTGCTCTCTTCACCAATTTGCATGCCTGTATCTGTCTCAATAGAGAAACGTTCTGCCTCCATCAATGTTGCTGCAGCTATAACACGATCTTGTAGAGTCATTTCTGTCATAGCTTTCTGGAAGAATTTTACAGATGTTAAAGCAATATCTCCCTTTCATGATACAAAATATATATGTACGTATGTACATGTAATTGAGAATTAAGGCAAGGAGGCAGTAAACAATCAACATTGATAGCCATTTGGTGATTCATGGAGTTTAGATCAAATACACACGCAAAGACCATTTACATGTGTGTGTGCGCACAATTGACAATCAAGGAAGGAGGCAGTAAACAGTTAACTTTGAAAGCAATCTGTTGACAAAGGTTAGATCAAATTATTACTTCAAAGCTGCATGGAAAATTACAGTGATGGTGCAAAATAATATATGGTCTAAAATCATGAATATGTAACTTCGTACAAAATGCAATTTTAAGGCCAGCGTACAAAAAGAAGTAAATGCAAATTAGAAATGTAGATAGGTATAGTGTCCCTTTAAGATGCTTCCAATATCACAAAGAGGATAAATACCAGAATAAGCAAAGGAACTTACAAAGAAGTGACAACAAAAATATACCATGAAAATGCAAATATTCATTTTTGCTGAAACTTTTAGGAGTATAGCACTTAAACCTGTTTTAAAACTTTTGAATATCAGCAACTATGATAATCGTAAGCCTCTTAACGCATGAACTATGAAGCATGGTTTCAAAACCGCTCATTTATATATGAAAAAAACTATACACATATAAAAGCTATCACTTATGAGAAGTATTGAGTAAAAAGATAAATAACCTTCTGAAATTTGCCCCCTCTTTTCTTTCCATCTTCTTCTGGAAGTGAAATTAATGGCTCAGCAGGTGGACAGTGTTCGACATAGCGTGCTTCAACAAGCTTTATAAACGTTTCGCGTACATTTCCTCCTACAATCAAGGAAATACTAGCTTTGAATTTCATTTCAAGAGAAATGAATTTCATTTCAACCCCAATTTAATAGCATAAAAAAGTGCAGTTTTTGGCTTCTAAAGCACTAAGAGGCTCCTGGACAAGAATCGCCTGGAGAGAACCACACAAAAGAAAACTATTGCACTTGAAAACAATCTTGTTCCTACAAGGTTTAAGAAAACTGATAACGAAGGATCAAGAGGAGAAAAATAATCTTCTTTTTTGAAGAAAACTAGATATTACAAAGAAGTCCTCCAAATGAAAAAAAATGTGACATTCTTCACCAAAAGACACCTAAGGACTTTGTTCATGGAAATCTTCAAGAAGAATTTGTATTTCAAAGAAGGCTTGGAGAAAGACAGTCATTTTCTAGGGATGTATCCAAAGGCAACACAATATTTAGGGCTTCAAACAAGGTGGAATATTTTAAACACAGAGAGAATCCGCAAAAACCCTGATGTAGTGATTTGATTGGCACGAAATAACTAGCCTTGAAAATTTTGAGATTCAGTTGAAAGAGAAACCAAAAGAAACAAAGAAAGATCATTTTATCATGCTTGGAGAATGTCACTGAGCCTGAGGAAGAATGGTGGGGCGAGCTCACATATGATTCAAAATAACTAGGTTTACTATTTAGATTTACACAAGTCGCAGTGGAAGAAGCAAGCAAGAATATCACGTCAAATTAACTAGACCCTTACATATTGAATATTGGAAGTGTAAGACCCTCCACAATGGAGGGTCATGGGGCTACAAATGCTCTTTCATGTCATCAAAAAGATGACATGGAGGAGAGAAAGGGTTAGAAGAGGGTTTCCCACCCCTTAAATAAGCACCGGCGCCTAGCCCTTATTTTATTTTATTTTGCTCTATGATATATAAGAGATCCAATAGTCTAATGTCATGTGTAAGAAAGTTTTGATTAAAATTAACACTCGTTTTCTGGTTTAAATATTAATAAATATATATATAGGGGTTGGTTTGGGTGAGGAGGTCAGGAGAAATTTTGTTCATTTTTTTGTACCGCTTAGTTCAGTTTTAATTCACTAAAAGTTCATTTTTTAAATGAACGATTATCCTAAAAAATGAACATAATTAGAAAAAAATGAACATTGATCTCAATAGCAAAATTGAACGGCTAGCATAAAAAAGGAACGGGTAATACAAAAAAATGAACAAATTTATCCTCACCTCCTCTCCACAAGAAACCTCCTCACCGGAACCAGAATATATATATATATATATATATATATATATATATATATATATATATATAGAATCTAATTTCTTCATCTAATGACACCCACTTTACATTTGTTTGGAGAAAAAAATGATTTCTATACCAGCCAATAGGCATCTCTAAGATTCTATTTTGATAGCAAGACCAAGTTAAAAATGATTCTAGTATTCTACTGAATTTCTCTCTTTCCTAAGTTTTTATGTGCTGCATAGCCTGCAGATGTTAAGTATTTTGGTCATCGGTCTGGTTGATGTATCTCTAAGCTTCTGATGAAGGTTCCGCTTGGAAGGGTCGATTACTCGACTGTAACTCTATGACTAGAAAAGGAATAACTGATGCTCAAAAAGTATTTACCGAAAATAAGCAAGTCCTATATGATAGCTAGATTGCCAATATAAGTGCTAGCCACAGCTTATGATTGAATCATCTCATGCAAATTGGAGACCATGAAGGTTTATGATCATGTCAGTTGGTACTTGCTAATCAATTTATGTTATGCAAACTGAAAACCTCAAGGCTTGATCGTGTCAGTCCTCCACTGCACTGGTTACAAATTATGGGTTTCGGATAACACTAGAGGAAGTGACTTCTTGGGTTTTGCCCTGTAACTGTTTCAATGTTGGTTAACGATTAGTGACAGACCAACTGACTTCTACAAAGCGTATTTACTTGCACCAGGGCAGTCCTTCATAACAAGTTCTCCTTGGTACGGAAGTTTTACATCAACTCATCAAGGTGATTTGATTACTAGGATAATGCATTTATCATGCATGCATAAAGACGACTGTAAAGAAAGCACAACGAAATTGAAATATCTAGCAGTCAATAACTACCTTACAAAATGTTTAACAGCAATGAAACTATCAGACTTACCTTCATTGGACATGTTTGTGGCCCTATCCAATATCTGTGATAATGTAAGTCTACCATGCTGAAGCAAACCTTCAAGAACGGAAGCAAACTGCAGAAAACCAGTAGCACATGGTTAATAGTTTCTACTTCAGGAAAGAGATCTACATGAAAAATGTATATATAATATAAAATTGCAGAAATGTATTACAATACTAACTTCTTTACCCAGTTCTTTGGAAACAACGGTCAAGAATTTTGGAAACCTCAACCGACAAATTATATTATCAAACACTGCCATATACTGAGTCGAAATCTTTTCTGCTTCTCCAAAGTCAACTGCATTCATATAAATACAAACACATATACAACAGCGGCCACAAAGGAGAAAATTTTTAAAGAAAATATCAAACTCTCCTACAAGCTAAAGTATATTCTGGAAATATATGTTGGCAAGCATTTGCATTTGTGTTAACATATTGCCAACCATGCATGCCAAAGCACCTCCTATCCTGGTAAGTGATTAAGAAGTAACATACTTCAAGAATATAATGATCAAAACCGATTGCTTTCTTGTGAGAGTTGGGAATTTATATGACAATTCCTATTCCAAAAATTTCGGCAATAGTTACGGCTCTCTAGAATACATGATTAGGAGAAAGCTCTAAAAACTGGCTGTGTTCCCGTCATCAATACTGATTGCTTTCTCAAACTGTAACAAAATGTTTTTATTTTAATTGTCTAATGAAATCAGTGAGATTTATCATTTGGTTTTGTACTGCTAGAGGGTTAGAGTTATTTGGCAATGCCTTCTGGTTAAGGAATGAGTGCTTCAGATTGTGCCGAATCTCATCTTCATGCTAGTCATAGGGGCTTTAAGGTCAAGTAAAGACCAAACACTGCCTTGAAGATATGAAATCTTACCAAACTTCAGTGAGCTAGATCAGAAAGGATTACTTCTGTTACCTCTATGGCTCATTCTACGACTGTTTTAATGGGGGAAGTTTGTTCTCATCATGACAATTCTAAGAAAAAACGAGTTGCTAGGAAAAAACAACAAACCTGATTCAGCGAGAGCATATGCTTGGACACAATTGTGCTGGATTAAGACCCAAAGACACTTGGTGACATTGTGAGCAGAGAGGTCCGTGTGCTTTGAAATGGCCAATCGGGTTAGGGTTCCTCTTTTGAGAAGACATTCACATACTCTCTGCAAAGAACCACCAATAAGCAAAAGGATTAGCCTTTTGAGCATTTACAGAAACTAGAAGGGAGAGGGGGGGAAGAGCATACAGCAACGAGATTTCCAAAGTCGGTGGTGACAATGTGAACAGCAAGCTTGATACCGTACTGCGACGACATCTCGCCTTTGATTCTCAACAATTCAACAAGTTCAGTTCCGAGTACAGAAAGAGCGGGCAAGCAACCAAACACTTAGACTCAACCGGTGGTGAAGAGGAACGAACTGACATTAAGAAGAAACGAAAGCGGGAGAGATTCAAGCATCAATAATCGCACAGAACAAAGACAGAAATCAAGCACCCGACTTTGAATGAACAGAGAGAGAATTGAGAAGAAACGAAGCAATAAAAGCAGAAGTCAGACTTACTCAGCAACGCCTGAGAATCGGAGTGATTGTGGCCAATGGATGGAACGTTTCTCTCGATGGTAACTGCTGAGAGAGTTGCAGATAAAATCATAAAAACTAGATTTAGGGTTTTGTAAGGGGCGTGTGTACCTAAATAACAAATGGGAATTTCATTCTGAAAAGTTGAAGGAAATCACAGAGAAATCAGGGTTGCGAGAGAATCTGAAGCGCGACGACAAACAAGAGGAGAATTGTTTGAATGCAGCCGAATATTTTGCATTTATAAGAACTCTCGCGCGTGGTGATAAAATTGATCATCCATAAAAACTACTAGTTTAATTCCCGTGCCAAGAGACGGTAAACAAATCACATGTATCGTTAAAAATAATTCTAAAGAATAGATAAATATTTCTTAAAATTTTTATAAACAATATTGATACATCATAATAATTTTAATTATAGAATAATTTTAAAAAATTTAACTAAATAAATTATACTAAGTATTTTAAATATTTTTCTTAAAAAAAATATAATATTACATATCTTATTCAAAATTAATGTTAGTAGACTATTTATGAAGATGATAAAAGGTGAATAAAAAATTTAAAAATAAATAAAAATAAATTCTTGAAATTAAAATATAAATGTTAAAATAGAGAATATTTAAAAAGTTCAATTACAAAATTATCTTAGGTAGTTTTAAATAATATTTTAAAAAAACAAAGATGTAATAACTGTATTATAATAATTTATAAATTTGTTAAGCTAGTGAATATCTCCTAATTAGTATAATAATTATATATTTATATGTTAAAGCTAAGATAATAAACTATCTAATCATTTTATAATTAAAAGTGGGAAAGTTTTCAAAAAAAATATAAGAAGAATATCTTAAGAGTATAGAAATATTATGTTAATACTAAAAATGGAAACAACATAACTATTATCTATATTAATATTTTTTTTTATTTATTTATAAATTAGTATAATTACAAAATTAAAATGCAGAAGAAAATAAAATGTTGCATGAAGTTAATAAAAAATAAAATTTTAAATTAAAGTATAAATTTTAAAATAGAGAATATTTAAGAAGTTCAATTACAAAATTATCGTAGGTAGTTTTAAATAATATTCTTAAAAAACAAAGAAAATGTAATAATTATATTATAATAGTTCATACATAATATTTCCTAATTAATATAAGAATTATATATTTATATGTTAAAGTTAGAATAATAAACTATCTAATCATTTTATAATTAAAAGTGAGAAAAATTTTAAAATAAGATGAGAAAAATATTTTAAGAGTATATTGAAGATTCTGGTAAGACTAAAAAGGAAAACAATATGTTTATTATATATATTAATGATTAAATAAATTAGTTATTTTGGTATAAGTTTTATCATAGAATAATGATTCTATTAGTATAATTTGAAGTATGTTTATGTATATGTGTATATATATAAAAGACATGTTTGGTAAGTAGATATATATAAGTTCTATTATAGGATAATAATGCTATTATTTTATTTACTAATTTAAAATATGGCAACTATATATATAATTTTTTTAAAAAAAATCGAAATGCTAAGAAAATTCCATGTGGCATATTGTATGTGAGGATGAACCACGTTGAAGTAAATGCTTTGGCTTTAATATATGTATATAAATTAGAAAGCTTCAATCTTTTATCTACGGTTTAATTTGATTACATTATGATCTCAAATTCAGTTTCTACATATGCTCTGTAATGCAAATGTATGTAACACCCCGAATCCGCGGGACTCGGGATGCTACGGGTTGAGGCCTCACAATGGGTCCCGACCCTTAGCCTGACAACAATTTCACCGGATCTTGCAACAAGGCACAAATAAAGGCCAAAACCGAAATACATTTTTATGCAATGTAATGAAACCCGAAAAAAAAGAAAGGAAAGACTTCAGCCGTCCATACAACAACATCAACATAATATACAATAACAATACAAGGACTCCAAAACCCAAAACAACCTAAGATGTACGGAACCCCGGCTGTCCACTCCTCCGGATCACTCGGCCACATCCTAACCTGCACATCAACTACAACAATCGGTATAAAACCGTTAGCTCACATTCTATGCATTATAAGAATAATATGGCACAAACACATACATGAGAACACAAGGCACACAACATGAACATTCATTCCAAATATATCTTTTTAGGTTATTCCATATCTAATTCATTGGTTTCAAGTGTGACACAAGAGTCTTATAACTCTTGCCTCTGTCCCCGTGTAACCAACAGGAGTGTGGCGGCGCCCAACCCGTATACCCTGTGGGAGTGATGAAGAAGCCCGCCCGTATACCGTGTATGGCCTGGTCGCAGAGATCCCCCCAGTCTCCCTCGGGAAACTGAGCGGTGATGTCACCGCCCGATAATAATAATAGTAGTAACGATGGGCCGATAAATAAGGTCAAGTAAATTCTAATCCATTTTCATGCTTAAAAGCGGTAAACACACACCACCATATATATCCAAATAAGGCATAAAAGCGGCTAAGTAAGTCCGAGGACTTACCTCGTCTCAAAGCTAACCGAAACCGATAACACTCTCCGAAAGAATATAACCAAAGCCTGTTCAAGACATGACACGATAATCAACAACTACTCACACAAGCTAGAAGTCCGTAGACTTCTAGTACTATATACTCTTATTAGGTCATACACTCCCTTAAACTAGGATACTCTCTTAGCCCTCATAGACTCACGAGATCTCAACAAATACCACATGCTAGAATACTTCCATCCTAACTCCACAATCTCAACAACACATACTCACGACCTCAACAAAGCTCACATGATAACATACACACCTTAAGTCCTTAGAACATTCAAACCATCCTCAAACCTTCACCTAAAGTTCCAAGCCACTACTTGGCATTTGCCCTAAGTTATGCTAGATCCAACCAAGCATGATTCTACCACTAAACATAACTAGATCGAGGAAGAGGTACTCACACGAGGTCAAAGGCGGAAAACGATTAACATATGTTAAGTATGGATTCGTTGGGTCTTCTATGGGGCGCTCCCGAACCTAAAACAAAACTAATCAAATTTAGCTCATTTGCTAAATTGGAACGGAATATATAATATGTATAAGACTAAGGAAGACTGGAATTTCAAAGCCAATGTTAAAACTCGTTAAACCCTTTTTCGGGAAATTATCCAATAAGAAAATTTGGTCAAAAGCCGCAATTAAATCTTTGGGGTCATAACACGAAATTAAATCAACAAGGCCTAATATGTAGTATACATAAAGATTAGAATATCCCCATAATTAAATCCAAGGTTAAAAACCGTAGTTACATTTTCCGGGCAAACTATACAATTTTTATAACATGGGTCCAAACCTCAATCAACTTTCCGGGCCACAAATACGGACTCAAGAACTTAAGCCATTTCCGAAAATAACTTTTGGTCAAAATTGTGAAATACATATTCAAGAAACTAGGCCATATTCCAACAATTAATTCTGTAGGGGTATATTTGCAATAAACCAAAAACTGGAGACAAATTTGTAATAATCACAAGTGGGTCACAATATGCAATTATACCAAAACAGAGGGGCCCGATCTGAATTAATGTGAAAGGTCTTCTTCATCCTTTGAACAAGTGCAGAAGGAGAGAAGGTTTGCAAGGGAGGCGGCATAGGCGGCCTTCGACAGGGCAGGGGCGCTGGTGGCGAGGACGGTCCTGATCTCCGGCGACGAAGACAGCAGGAGTCGACGGCTCTCTCAGCCCGGCGAAGCTCACTGGAGCAAGGGGTTGCGCAGAGGAGGGCAGAGAAGACATGGAGAAGGAGAGCAATGGCGGCGGCGGCGGCCAGGGCACTCCAGCGGTGGCGAGATCCGGCAAGCGAGGGCGGCGACGGCGGGTGTCGCTCCAGTCCAGCGGCCTTGCTTCCATTTTAGTTTTCCAGAAAAGAGGCACGGAGGTGGTGGCTGTTGGGCTTGCAGAAGGGAGATGGAGAACCAGGCGGCTAGGCGGAGTAGTGGAGGGGTCCTCCGGTGGCTCAGTGTCTCCTCCGGCACGGTGCGGCTTCTCAATTGCTTTCCAGGGCTGCTACAGAGAGGGGAAAGAAAAGTAGATGGGAGAAGGGAGAGATGGAGAGAAGGTGAGGTTGAGAGAAGAGAATGACAGAGAAGAGGGAGACAGCCTGGGCGGGTGGTCATCATAGGAGGAGGGCGAGAGGTCGCGGGGCAGACTGCAAGACGGGGAGCGAGGGGTCGAGTTGCTGTGCCCTAGCCCAGGCGGAAAGCTGCAGCAGCTTCTCACCAACCGAAACAAACAAGGCAGAAGAAGACAAGAAGAAAAGAAGAAAAAGGAAAAAGAAGGAGAAAAGAAAAAGAATAAAGGATAGAGAGAAAGGGAATAGGGCAAAACTCGATTAAATGAACGGAACGGAATTTTCAAATCGGGAAGATTTTTCGAACCATTCCGAAAGTCAACCACAAAATATGAATATACTCGGAAAGCTATTTTTAAGTCGTAAAAGTACTTTAAATAAAATATTAAATCTAATAACATACCGATATAAGTAGGAAAATAAAAATCGAAAACGCGCCAAAATTTGGGGCGTTACATTAGATCCCCCTAAAAAGAAGTTTCGTCCCGAAACTTGATATACGTCGAACTTCTCGGTCCCTAAGGCCGAGGTATAAACTCATAACAAGGAAGGCTTAGACCTTCTAATCTATATACACTAAAACTGCTCCCACCACTATCGCAATATAACTATAACCGGTCATAAAACCCGTTCTCTCACGGCGCAAACAACATATAACATCGCACATGTACACATTAAGGGAAGGACTAGGTATAACCCGTCGATTCTATCAAGCTACTAATTCGGCGTAAAACTAAACCAAAGATACTATACTCCGTCTACAGCTAAATCACCATAACTGACAATCTTTCTCGAGTCATGTATGTACTCCCTCGACTGATACACAGGAAACACCGGGTGAACACTCTCTACTCTTGGCGGCAACGCCCACTTTTAAATCACATCTCTAACTCGCGCTAAGATCTCAAAAAGGTCGACATACCAGAACTCAACTTCCTTCTCGGGTCTTTTTCAATGCAGCACCAAAGAAGATCGAACTCCCAATCTACACTGCTGGCTTTGGTTCTTGTCAAACCAAACTTCGATGTTATGTTTCCTCAATTCTTGTTGCAATTTCAAGTAGCAAAGGAAGCACTTTACTCCATACTACTTCTACAACCAAGACACGTATGCTATTACTTTTACACCGCTCCTCAATACTCGATCAAGACCTAGTCTTGAAGAATCAATTTACACTTCAAACCCATAGTACCTCCAAGTAAATTAAAACAGTCATGAATCCCCTCTTAACTCTCAGCAACTCTATCACCAATTCTTCGTCCTATTCAATACTTCATCGTCATCCGTAGTAGGTTAACATAAAAGGTGTTACACAACTTCTCCCTTCACAAATCTGGTAAAACTCAACACATCTAAGATAACTTGTAACTCCTTCCACATCCTTCAGGAGTTGACATCCCGAGACAACTTGTCATACAACTTCTCTCTTCTTCGAGAGTAGACCAAATATCTTATCCATGCATTAGTAAGCCCATATGGAATCACTAAAACTCGTAGTGACCATAGTTGTCCGGAACTCCGTATTTGCAATATCCGAGTCTAGAATTCTCAGTTGGTAGCAATCAGACCTTAAATCATTCTTAGAGGAGACTACCGCCCCTTGCAACCGGTCGAGTAGATCATTTATACGTGGTAAGGGATACTTGTTCTTCATTGTTATCTTGTTCAACTCACTGTAATCAATGTACAAACGGAGATAGTCGTCTCTCTCTTCGCAGCCTGTTGTCCTCTATAATAACTTCAAATCATCTTAATGGTAAATCCACCTCCCGATGCATTGGAATCCGTTCTATCTCGGGTTCCATCTTTCCTTCTCCCATCACATATCATAAGATATCGACACAATCTTGTCTTCACATTTGTCAAGTGGCCCACCCCGATCTGTTGAGGTGACGTACATCGAACACGTGGTTTAATACTTCTTTAGCTGCAATGTTCACCGTTCTCTTTCAAAGATCTTTCATCTCCAGAACTCGGGAGACTTGCTCTAAAATCTTTTTAAGGTTTCACACTTATGTGAAGTCATGAAGGTCCTAACTACAGGACTAAATCACGCCTTATAATAGTTTAGTGTTACCTTCTTCGTATTCTACCAAAGCTTGCATCATTCATTCGAGTTGGTGTAGAACTTACTCCCTTTTCTTATGTAAAATCCAATCGACCGTAGAGGTTCTATCCTCAATCTTTCATGTTCTTCTTGTACATCTCACATCGACTTCAACTTCAAAACTTCAGTCTTCCCTTACTATTGTTGGTCTCCTTATGTATTTATCGGTATTCTATGTACAACTACAATGGAAGCCTCATCTTACAGTTGATCCACTAGCTCCCCTTACCATGATCGAAACTTAAAAGTTGTAACCCGTGGTGTTCCTCCATATGTCAACCCCATGACCTAAGAAGGTCGCGTAAGATCGCTACAATCTCCTCCTCGGAGGTCTTGTTATAACTACCTCCTTCCTATTGACATTGATCCACCGCGAATACTCCAAGATCTTGTTCCCGATTCTCTATGTTCCCATAGTCTTGTTTACTCTTCCCATCTACACACATCCAGAGACAGCCTGCACTTGTGCGTTCTCAGTTGTCACCGATTGACTTGTATTTGACCTTCTGCGAAGTTAACGAATTACCCTCCTACCATACTTCCATGCTACCATACTCTTGAAAGGATACCCTCTCGGGGTACTTTGTCTTAACTTCACTAGTTCATTTTACTCTGCTTCAACTCCGTTAGATCTTTCTACGATCCTCTCTTCCTTTCGCTTTTGTAAGATAACCATACCTTCACGGCTCTTTTGTGTCATATGACCCACTTTCATGGCTTAACCGCTCTTCATGATGTTTTGCAAATACACTCCTCAAATATTATGACATTAATCAGCCTCCACTCGCATCCTTCTTGGTTGCTAACTTAAGTTCTTCTATCTAGCTCCTTGTTTCCTCTTTAATCTTCTGAAGATCATCATCCTCACACACTTCCTCCTTCTTCGTGTTGATTAGTCTCATCACAATGACGGAAGTCGATTGACTCTCACAGTAATTCCACTATGTGAGTTTTCACCATGTGATCCTCCTCGTAACTCTCAAACTTCTAAATAAGTTACCCGCTTTGGATCTCACAAAGATCGTCACTTCACCCTCTGGTACCTCCGTAAGCTTAACTTACGGTTCTCATAAATCTTTCCCAAGGTCTTTTCATCTTGACTCTCATGCTTAGGAGCGTCTATGGAAAACTCGTCTTACTTAGAACGCCACCTTTATCCTCGAGCGGGAATGCAGTCCTCTCTACTTGATTCGCACCTTCAGTTCATCGGCACCGTACTTGAAAAAACTTTAAGTTCGTTGTCTCTAGTTGCCTTATTGATGCTCCTTCATTGTTTCCATGGTACCACTCTCATGTCTTCATGTCGCTTTTATTTGGTATAGTCTCCATCTTGGTTTCGCTTAAGTTGACTTGAGGTTCTCTTCCACTTGTTTGTCCTTCGTTACGCCATCTCTAATCTTCTTCTTCGACGTCCTCTTAAAGGAGTCCGGGAAATCACCGGGGTGCTTGCGAAAACTTGATGCTCAACTTCATAACTTGAGCATACTTATCTTCATATGTATACTATCTTAAGTCAAAAGGCGTTGTCTATGGGGCGATGATAGCTTTCTATCATCTTAGCTATAAGGTCCACTATCACTAATATGATATTAGTATATCATATGTTTATAAATATATATATATAAAGATATAACGTCATGCTACTAGTATAAATATAATGAGTCCATAAACAATTTACAATTCAACATACAAGTATAGTCCAAAACATCCTAAGTCCACATATACATATCTACATATATACACACATATATATATATACATAATATAATAATAATCAATAACTACGTCGCCGAGATCCGCGGAGGAAGTGGTGGTCTCGTACATTCTACCCCAACTGACTCATGCACATGATTTGAAAACGAAATTCATTTCTTTAAAACTCAGAACCCTTGAGGGTTCTTTTTATTTTTATTCGGCCTTTAGAAGATTGCGAGTGCCATTGTTGTCAACCTAGGGCTCTGATACCACTTTTGTAACACCCCGAATCCGCGGAACTCGGGATGCTACGGGTTGAGGCCTCACAATGGGTCCCGACCCTTAGCCTGACAACAATTTCACCGGATCTTGCAACAAGGCACAAATAAAGGCCAAAACCGAAATACATTTTTATGCAATGTTATGAAACCCGAAAATAAAAGAAAGAAAAGACTTCAGCCGTCTTTACAACAACATCAACATAATATATAATAACAACAACACAAAGACTCCAAAACCCAAAACAACCTAAGATGTACGGAACCCCGGCTGCCCACTCCTCCGGATCACTCGGCCACATCCTATCCTGCACATCAACTACAACAATCGGTATAAAACCGTTAGCTCACATTCTATGCATTATAAGAATAATATGGCACAAACACATACATGAGAACACAAGACACACAACATGAACATTCATTCCAAATATATCTTCTTAGGTTATTCCATATCTAATTCATTGGTTTCAAGT
>BSUD01000007.1:19434758-19532906 GCA_033239045.1 Fagopyrum esculentum
CAGCTTCTCACCAACCGAAACAAACAAGGCAGAAGAAGACAAGAAGAAAAGAAGAAAAAGGAAAAAGAAGGAGAAAAGAAAAAGAATAAAGGATAGAGAGAAAGGGAATAGGGCAAAACTCGATTAAATGAACGGAACGGAATTTTCAAATCGGGAAGATTTTTCGAACCATTCCGAAAGTCAACCACAAAATATGAATATACTCGGAAAGCTATTTTTAAGTCGTAAAAGTACTTTAAATAAAATATTAAATCTAATAACATACCGATATAAGTAGGAAAATAAAAATCGAAAACGCGCCAAAATTTGGGGCGTTACATTAGATCCCCCTAAAAAGAAGTTTCGTCCCGAAACTTGATATACGTCGAACTTCTCGGTCCCTAAGGCCGAGGTATAAACTCATAACAAGGAAGGCTTAGACCTTCTAATCTATATACACTAAAACTGCTCCCACCACTATCGCAATATAACTATAACCGGTCATAAAACCCGTTCTCTCACGGCGCAAACAACATATAACATCGCACATGTACACATTAAGGGAAGGACTAGGTATAACCCGTCGATTCTATCAAGCTACTAATTCGGCGTAAAACTAAACCAAAGATACTATACTCCGTCTACAGCTAAATCACCATAACTGACAATCTTTCTCGAGTCATGTATGTACTCCCTCGACTGATACACAGGAAACACCGGGTGAACACTCTCTACTCTTGGCGGCAACGCCCACTTTTAAATCACATCTCTAACTCGCGCTAAGATCTCAAAAAGGTCGACATACCAGAACTCAACTTCCTTCTCGGGTCTTTTTCAATGCAGCACCAAAGAAGATCGAACTCCCAATCTACACTGCTGGCTTTGGTTCTTGTCAAACCAAACTTCGATGTTATGTTTCCTCAATTCTTGTTGCAATTTCAAGTAGCAAAGGAAGCACTTTACTCCATACTACTTCTACAACCAAGACACGTATGCTATTACTTTTACACCGCTCCTCAATACTCGATCAAGACCTAGTCTTGAAGAATCAATTTACACTTCAAACCCATAGTACCTCCAAGTAAATTAAAACAGTCATGAATCCCCTCTTAACTCTCAGCAACTCTATCACCAATTCTTCGTCCTATTCAATACTTCATCGTCATCCGTAGTAGGTTAACATAAAAGGTGTTACACAACTTCTCCCTTCACAAATCTGGTAAAACTCAACACATCTAAGATAACTTGTAACTCCTTCCACATCCTTCAGGAGTTGACATCCCGAGACAACTTGTCATACAACTTCTCTCTTCTTCGAGAGTAGACCAAATATCTTATCCATGCATTAGTAAGCCCATATGGAATCACTAAAACTCGTAGTGACCATAGTTGTCCGGAACTCCGTATTTGCAATATCCGAGTCTAGAATTCTCAGTTGGTAGCAATCAGACCTTAAATCATTCTTAGAGGAGACTACCGCCCCTTGCAACCGGTCGAGTAGATCATTTATACGTGGTAAGGGATACTTGTTCTTCATTGTTATCTTGTTCAACTCACTGTAATCAATGTACAAACGGAGATAGTCGTCTCTCTCTTCGCAGCCTGTTGTCCTCTATAATAATTTAAAATCAAGAATTCAAGTTATATCCCAACGTGAACTTCAAATCATCTTAATGGTAAATCCACCTCCCGATGCATTGGAATCCGTTCTATCTCGGGTTCCATCTTTCCTTCTCCCATCACATATCATAAGATATCGACACAATCTTGTCTTAGCATTTGTCAAGTGGCCCACCCCGATCTGTTGAGGTGACGTACATCGAACACGTGGTTTAATACTTCTTTAGCTGCAATGTTCACCGTTCTCTTTCAAAGATCTTTCATCTCCAGAACTCGGGAGACTTGCTCTAAAATCTTTTTAAGGTTTCACACTTATGTGAAGTCATGAAGGTCCTAACTACAGGACTAAATCACGCCTTATAATAGTTTAGTGTTACCTTCTTCGTATTCTACCAAAGCTTGCATCATTCATTCGAGTTGGTGTAGAACTTACTCCCTTTTCTTATGTAAAATCCAATCGACCATAGAGGTTCTATCCTCAATCTTTCATGTTCTTCTTGTACATCTCACATCGACTTCAACTTCAAAACTTCAGTCTTCCCTTACTATTGTTGGTCTCCTTATGTATTTATCGGTATTCTATGTACAACTACAATGGAAGCCCCATCTTATGGTTGATCCACTAGCTCTTGCTCCCGATCCCATATGTTCCCATAGTCTTGTTTACTCTTCCTACCTTACTCCTGAAAGGATACCCTCTCGGGGTACTTTGTCTTAACTTCACTAGTTCATTTTACTCTACTTCAACTCCGTTAGATCTTTCTACGATCCTCTCTTCCTTTCGCTTTTGTAAGATAACCATACCTTCACGGCTCTTTTGTGTCATATGACCCACTTTCATGGCTTAACCGCTCTTCATGATGTTTTGCAAATACACTCCTCAAATATTATGACATTAATCAGCCTCCACTCGCATCCTTCTTGGTTGCTAACTTAAGTTCTTCTATCTAGCTCCTTGTTTCCTCTTTAATCTTCTGAAGATCATCATCCTTACACACTTCTTGCTTCTTAGCATTGATCAGTCTCATCACTATGACGGAATTCGATTGACTCCCACGGAAATTCCACTATGTAAATTTTCACCATGTGATCCTCCTCGTAACTCTCAAACTTCTAAATAAGTTACCCGCTTTGGATCTCACAAAGATCGTCACTTCACCCTCTGGTACCTCCGTAAGCTTAACTTACGGTTCTCATAAATCTTTCCCAAGGTCTTTTCATCTTGACTCTCATGCTTAGGAGCGTCTATGGAAAACTCGTCTTACTTAGAACGCCACCTTTATCCTCGAGCGGGAATGCAGTCCTCTCTACTTGATTCGCACCTTCAGTTCATCGGCACCGTACTTGGAAAAAAAAAAAAAAACTTTAAGTTCGTTGTCTCTAGTTGCCTTATTGATGCTCCTTCATTGTTTCCATGGTACCACTCTCATGTCTTCATGTCGCTTTTATTTGGTATAGTCTCCATCTTGGTTTCGCTTAAGTTGACTTGAGGTTCTCTTCCACTTGTTTGTCCTTCGTTACGCCATCTCTAATCTTCTTCTTCGACGTCCTCTTAAAGGAGTCCGGGAAATCACCGGGGTGCTTGCGAAAACTTGATGCTCAACTTCATAACTTGAGCATACTTATCTTCATATGTATACTATCTTAAGTCAAAAGGCGTTGTCTATGGGGCGATGATAGCTTTCTATCATCTTAGCTATAAGGTCCACTATCACTAATATGATATTAGTATATCATATGTTTATAAATATATATATATAAAGATATAACGTCATGCTACTAGTATAAATATAATGAGTCCATAAACAATTTACAATTCAACATACAAGTATAGTCCAAAACATCCTAAGTCCACATATACATATCTACATATATACACACATATATATATATACATAATATAATAATAATCAATAACTACGTCGCCGAGATCCGCGGAGGAAGTGGTGGTCTCGTACATTCTACCCCAACTGACTCATGCACATGATTTGAAAACGAAATTCATTTCTTTAAAACTCAGAACCCTTGAGGGTTCTTTTTATTTTTATTCGGCCTTTAGAAGATTGCGAGTGCCATTGTTGTCAACCTAGGGCTCTGATACCACTTTTGTAACACCCCGAATCCGCGGAACTCGGGATGCTACGGGTTGAGGCCTCACAATGGGTCCCGACCCTTAGCCTGACAACAATTTCACCGGATCTTGCAACAAGGCACAAATAAAGGCCAAAACCGAAATACATTTTTATGCAATGTAATGAAACCCGAAAAAAAAGAAAGGAAAGACTTCAGCCGTCCATACAACAACATCAACATAATATACAATAACAATACAAGGACTCCAAAACCCAAAACAACCTAAGATGTACGGAACCCCGGCTGTCCACTCCTCCGGATCACTCGGCCACATCCTAACCTGCACATCAACTACAACAATCGGTATAAAACCGTTAGCTCACATTCTATGCATTATAAGAATAATATGGCACAAACACATACATGAGAACACAAGGCACACAACATGAACATTCATTCCAAATATATCTTCTTAGGTTATTCCATATCTAATTCATTGGTTTCAAGTGTGACACAAGAGTCTTATAACTCTTGCCTCTGTCCCCGTGTAACCAACAGGAGTGTGGCGGCGCCCAACCCGTATACCCTGTGGGAGTGATGAAGAAGCCCGCCCGTATACCGTGTATGGCCTGGTCGCAGAGATCCCCCCAGTCTCCCTCGGGAAACTGAGCGGTGATGTCACCGCCCGATAATAATAATAGTAGTAACGATGGGCCGATAAATAAGGTCAAGTAAATCCTAATCCATTTTCATGCTTAAAAGCGGTAAACACACACCACCATATATATCCAAATAAGGCATAAAAGCGGCTAAGTAAGTCCGAGGACTTACCTCGTCTCAAAGCTAACCGAAACCGATAACACTCTCCGAAAGAATATAACCAAAGCCTGTTCAAGACATGACACGATAATCAACAACTACTCACACAAGCTAGAAGTCCGTAGACTTCTAGTACTATATACTCTTATTAGGTCATACACTCCCTTAAACTAGGATACTCTCTTAGCCCTCATAGACTCACGAGATCTCAACAAATACCACATGCTAGAATACTTCCATCCTAACTCCACAATCTCAACAACACATACTCACGACCTCAACAAAGCTCACATGATAACATACACACCTTAAGTCCTTAGAACATTCAAACCATCCTCAAACCTTCACCTAAAGTTCCAAGCCACTACTTGGCATTTGCCCTAAGTTATGCTAGATCCAACCAAGCATGATTCTACCACTAAACATAACTAGATCGAGGAAGAGGTACTCACACGAGGTCAAAGGCGGAAAACGATTAACATATGTTAAGTATGGATTCGTTGGGTCTTCTATGGGGCGCTCCCGAACCTAAAACAAAACTAATCAAATTTAGCTCATTTGCTAAATTGGAACGGAATATATAATATGTATAAGACTAAGGAAGACTGGAATTTCAAAGCCAATGTTAAAACTCGTTAAACCCTTTTTCGGGAAATTATCCAATAAGAAAATTTGGTCAAAAGCCGCAATTAAATCTTTGGGGTCATAACACGAAATTAAATCAACAAGGCCTAATATGTAGTATACATAAAGATTAGAATATCCCCATAACTAAATCCAAGGTTAAAAACCGTAGTTACATTTTCCGGGCAAACTATACAATTTTTATAACATGGGTCCAAACCTCAATCAACTTTCCGGGCCACAAATACGGACTCAAGAACTTAAGCCATTTCCGAAAATAACTTTTGGTCAAAATTGTGAAATACATATTCAAGAAACTAGGCCATATTCCAACAATTAATTCTGTAGGGGTATATTTGCAATAAACCAAAAACTGGAGACAAATTTGTAATAATCACAAGTGGGTCACAATATGCAATTATACCAAAACAGAGGGGCCCGATCTGAATTAATGTGAAAGGTCTTCTTCATCCTTTGAACAAGTGCAGAAGGAGAGAAGGTTTGCAAGGGAGGCGGCATAGGCGGCCTTCGACAGAGCAGGGGCGCTGGTGGCGAGGACGGTCCTGATCTCCGGCGACGAAGACAGCAGGAGTCGACGGCTCTCTCAGCCCGGCGAAGCTCACTGGAGCAAGGGGTTGCGCAGAGGAGGGCAGAGAAGACATGGAGAAGGAGAGCAATGGCGGCGGCGGCGGCCAGGGCACTCCAGCGGTGGCGAGATCCGGCAAGCGAGGGCGGCGACGGCGGGTGTCGCTCCAGTCCAGCGGCCTTGCTTCCATTTTAGTTTTCCAGAAAAGAGGCACGGAGGTGGTGGCTGTTGGGCTTGCAGAAGGGAGATGGAGAACCAGGCGGCTAGGCGGAGCAGTGGAGGGGTCCTCCGGTGGCTCAGTGTCTCCTCCGGCACGGTGCAGCTTCTCAATTGCTTTCCAGGGCTGCTACAGAGAGGGGAAAGAAAAGTAGATGGGAGAAGGGAGAGATGGAGAGAAGGTGAGGTTGAGAGAAGAGAATGACAGAGAAGAGGGAGACAGCTTGGGCGGGTGGTCATCATAGGAGGAGGGCGAGAGGTCGCGGGGCAGACTGCAGGACGGGGAGCGAGGGGTCGAGTTGCTGTGCCCTAGCCCAGGCGGAAAGCTGCAACAGCTTCTCACCAACCGAAACAAACAAGGCAGAAGAAGACAAGAAGAAAAGAAGAAAAAGGAAAAAGAAGGAGAAAAGAAAAAGAATAAAGGATAGAGAGAAAGGGAATAGGGCAAAACTCGATTAAATGAACGGAACGGAATTTTCAAATCGGGAAGATTTTTCGAACCATTCCGAAAGTCAACCACAAAATATGAATATACTCGGAAAGCTATTTTTAAGTCGTAAAAGTACTTTAAATAAAATATTAAATCTAATAACATACCGATATAAGTAGGAAAATAAAAATCGAAAACGCGCCAAAATTTGGGGCGTTACAATGTATTCCTGATTGAGCTGTGAGATATTGTCCAAGGTAACTGCTTTCGACCATTGGTGCTTTGCAAAAATCATATTGGGCATTTGGGCTTGATGAATATGTTGAACAAGATTATAAATTTCTTAGCTGAATGCTTCTGGTAGACTTGTAGTTTATATTTTATAGAGCACTTCACAAAATAACAATGGAATTTTAGTGATAGAATTTTGATCATGAGAAAATTAATCATAACTCTCTACTTAATTTAGTTTGAACCAAATAAGGTATACTAAGACCATGCACAATGGAGAGCCCCGAGCTACTAAAAATTTTCTGTCACGTTAGCAAAATTCCTGTCACATCAACTTAGTAGTCCCATTTCAACTTTTCACTTGTTTTCACTCACAATAGGTAGCCTCGGGCTACTAATTTTTCACTTTTCACTTTTTGTTTTTAAATAATTGATGAATTGTATATTTATATATCATTTATTATTAAATAATATTACTAATATTATTATAAATAAACATTAGCTATAAATTTTAAAATGTAAATATATTTTAAAATTACTAAATCAAAATTTTTTAAAAAAAAAAGAAAACAATTTGGTTTACTAGGCTTTTTCTAGTGTTGTGTTTAGTAAATGTACCCCTTGAGAGAAGAATGTGTAGAGTTTGAAAATAAATACAAAAAGTTGGGGTATATTTACTTAATTGAAACATTAAAAAGTCCAATTACTATTATAGTTTTTCAAAGAGGCCTAGTTACCAAAATTGCCCAATTTTAAATAACAAACAACTTAATAAAAAGCGTAATTTAAATTACAACCAACATATCAAATATTTTTAAATAACAAACAACTTAATAAAAAAGAAACACAATTTAAATAACAACCAACATAAAAAAAATACATACTAACATAAACAACAACAAAAAAACGTAATTTAAACAACAAACAACTTAATAAAAAAAATAAAACTACAAATGTTTAGTGATTATCACCGGAATTGCCAAATTTTTGCCATATATACTCAACTAAGTCCGCTTTTAGTTGGTGATGCATACTCGTGTCGCGGAATGCACTCCTATTTTGTATAAACTGGGCCATTTCAAGATTCAAGGCAATTGACTCATTAACAACAACTTGATCGAATTGGGATGGATCATAGTAGAGTTGATAGGTATCACGTTCATCTTCAACGATCATATTGTGCAAAATGATGCATGTCCTCATTATTTTTCCGATCAAATTAATGTCTCAAGCAAGCGCAGGATGACGTATAATAGCAAAACGAGCTTGCAAGACACCGAAAGCTCGCTCCACGTCTTTACAGCATGACTCTTGCCGTTGGAAAAACAATGTATCTTTCGCACCAAATGGGTGTCGAATTGACGGGACAAATGTAGCCCATGCAAGATAAATGACATCGGCGAGGTAATACGTCATGTTGTAATGATTACCATTTACAACAAAATCTGCCGTAGGTGCTCGATCATGCAACACATCATCAAACACAGGAGAACGGTCAAGGACGTTAATATTATTACACGTACCTGGAGTTCTAAAAAATGCATGTCATATCCACAAATCATAAGATGCAACAGCTTCTAGCACGACGGTTGGCTTTTTATCACCCTTGGCATATTGACCTTGCCAAGCAGTCGGGCAATTTTTCCATTTCCAGTGCATGCAATCTATACTACCGATCATTCCAAGCCAACCTCGTTGCTCTCCTACGTATAGTAGGCGTTGCATGTCTATAGCATTTGGCATGCGTAAGTACTCGTCCCCAAACAAGGTTATAATTCCATCAACAAAGTGGGCTAAACAAGATCTTGTTGTGGACGCTCCAATACGAACATAATCATCAACAACATCGGCACCCACTCCATGTGCTAGCATGCGTATGGCGGCGGTGCATTTTTGCAACGGGCTTAGGCCTAGCCTACCAGTCGCATCTGGAAGTTGGCGAAAAAATGGAAAAGATTGGGACAAAGCATTGACAACACGAAGAAATATGTGTCGCCTCATTCGGAATTTTCTTTGAAACAACCTATCGTTGTAGGTCGGCGTCGAAGAGAAATAATCCTCGAACAATCAAACATGCCCGCCTTCACGATCTCTCTCTATATATGTCCGGCTTCGACGTTGTCGTGAACTTCCAGCAATTTCTTGGACCAACATCTCTCTTAGCTCATCATTTTTTTCATTGATGTTCATATTGCTTTCGGAATTTTGAGAAGATTGCGGTGAAAGGACGAGGTCTTTTGATGAACAAGTAGAGGAGTTGGGTGAAGAAGGAGAGGAGTTGGGTGAAGAAGGAAAATTGAAATTCAAAGGCGTTTGAGACATTATGAAGTTAGAGAAATGAAAGTGGATAGGAGTTGTAGATATGTGAAGCTCACATAGGTTTTTATAAAAAAAATTATTGGGTTATCCCTTAATGTGTATAATAAATCCGTGATTGAGTTGTCAATTCACACTCGATTATTGTATTTTTCATATTCGAAATTCAAATCAATGTCAGATGTCATTTATTGTGTATAATAAATCCGTGACTGAGTTGTCAATTCAAACTCGATTATTGTGTTTTTCAGACCCGTGATTGAGTTGTCAATTCATGACTCGGTTATTGTGTAAATGAGACATATAACTCATTTATACCTTCTATAAAAGGGTTTAAAGAGCACAAGACCATCACACCAACACTTACTCTTCTATCCTCGCCTCATTCAACCAACACAATTTCTCTCTTTCTCTATTATTCACTTACAATGGATGAAAACGGAAATCCCATTCCAAACCCTTTCTTTTTCCATCCAAACTTTAGCCAAGGTTTAGGAACACAAGAACCGAATCAAACTCAAAATCCACCATACATGAATTATCCGCAGTACCCTCAAACTCAAAACCCACAATTCATGAATTATCCGCGTTACCCTCAACCACAAAACCCACAATTCATGAGTTATATGCAATACCCCCAAACTCAAAACTCGCAGTTCATGAGTTATATGCAATATCCCCAACACTACAAAAAATAATTCAATTGGCCACGCTTGTTGGCGACGGCAAGAGTTTGTCGTCGCCATTGGTCTATATTTGGCGACGGCACAGCGACGGCAACATCAGCGTGGCAAAAATACCAATTATTTGCGTCGGAAGTATAGGGCCGTCGCTAATAGTCTTGTAATTGGCGTCGGCTAATCTTAATCGTGGCTAATAAATGGTACCTTTGGCGACGGCTATGTTGCTGACGCCGTATGAAATGTTGGCGCCATATGAAATATTAGGGTAAAAAACATTAAAAAAATAATATAATTAATTTTCTTTTTCTTTCAAAATAATTAAAAATCCCTATAAATTTTAAAATTTTATCTCCAAAAATATTCCATCAATATAAATTTTAAAATTTTATCCCAATATATAATGACAACTTGTTAAAAAATCCTTTAAAAAAACCTAACCAAATCCATCTCATCGAAGAGACGTTGTACGTACTCTCTTCCTTGTTTATCTCTAAGAACCCTCGCAAAAAGTATTGATTAAGGACGAAATTAGAGTTAGAATCGATTGACACCGTCCTCATCTACTCTCCTCCTTGTTGATTAGTCCTCTACTCTTCTACAAAAACCCTCCCCCAAGTATCGATTACGGAATTATAGTTACGTTGGAAACTTGGAATCAATTGTCACCGTCCTCTACTTTTCTCCGAAAACCCTCGCCCAAAGTATCGATTGCGGAATTACAGTTGGAATCGATCGACACCGCTCTGTACTCGCCACCATCTTCTACTCTCCTCCGTGTTATTTTTATTCTCCATCGTTGTTACCAAGAAGCCGACAATCAATTCTCGAGAATTCCAATTAATTTGATGTCTGACTTAATCTCCTTGAATTTTGATGTTCTCTTTAACAACCCTTTTTTACTTGTTTTTCATCATATTAATTGTCCATCTTGTTCTTCTCGGCTCGGGCTCGGCTAGCTAAAAACTCGTATTCGGCTCATTCATATTATAAAACGACCTGAATACAAGTTTGGTATTGAGCACATAATGAGCCCGAGCCCAATACGAGCGGCTCGCAAAAGCTAATTTACTAATAATAATAATAATGAAAATATATATGATGCATAATAATAATAATAATAATGATAATAATAATGATAATGATAATAATAATAATATTAATAATAATAATAATAATAATATCATATCATATTGTTCCAATGAGCTGTTATTAGGACTGTGCAAAATCGGACCGGACAGGAATTTACGGTCCGGTTTACGGTCCATGCTTTTCTGAAATTCCGGTTTATGGTCCGGGTCCGGTTTTGGACCGGTTTGGACCGTAACCCGAGTCGGACCGTAATTAATAATTCGGTCCGAACCGTAAATTTAAAAAAATCCGGGTTGGACCTATTTAAACCCTAAATTTCCAATTAGCCGGATGAATCACTCGCTTTCCCCTTCGCTGCTTCTCTGTTCGCACTTCGCACTTCGGACAGTACTAGGACTGAGAGAAGCCGACCGGCGACCGCTCACCTTGCCGCTACTGCCGGCCTGCCCCTTTCTCGCCGTTCGACCCTCGCCGTTCGACCCTCGCCGCTGACCGCTGCCGGCCTGCACTGCTGCAATTCGTTGTCCACTTGTCCCGAGTCTTGTAAAACGAAAATTGAGAGGAATCAAAGGGCCAAGGTTTCATTCTTTACCCAAACAGGAGGGGAGAAAGAAGCTCAACTTGGTAACTTCTCTCGTCTTACGTTTTCTAAATTTGGGTCCCTCTAAAAATGCTTCCTTTTTACTCTCTGCATCTCAATCTCAATATTATATGCTACTGCTGCTGGACTTGATTAACTATCTCATCTCCCATTTACTGATGGATTGATACATGTTGCTTTGGCTTTAAACCCTAGAAAGAAAGCCTTCCCTGATCTCTCTCTTTCTGGTGTTGCCGACGACGGGATAAATGTTGGATTACTGGGTCAACTTCTGTATCTCATTAAAAAAATCAACTTCACTATAGTATATTAGTTTATTCCCTGTCTGTAAGATTGGGTTTAGGATATTGGATGTAGTTAAATAGATTGCTTTTGCTTTCTTGTTTCTTGTTTCTTGTTTCTTGTTTCTTGTTTCTCTCTTCCTCTGCAAGTAAAGTTTATTCCTGTCTGTAAGATTGGTTTGGGATATTAGTTTATTCCCTGTCTGTAAGTTGATTTTGGACCGTGAAACCTATGTCATTTCCCATTTCCTAAAAAAAACATATGCACATTAACTTGTATATTCTAACTTTATAATGCTCATTAATTTACACATATGATGATAACTCTAAGTGAAACAAAGGAACTAATATTACCGAATTTGGAAAGATAATAACTCTCAAAGGATCTACAACAAAAAATGTTGGTAGATATATTATACATATAAATTAGGAGCGTATATGATCGAATTAAATAATTTGTATTTATAAGTATATATTTTAAATGTGTTGGTAGAGATGAAGAGCTTTGCACTGACATGTGAGAAGTTTGAAGTGAAAGTGGGACCCATATCTTCTTTTAGGTTGACCAATAGTCATTTTAATAAATTTATTTTGGTGGTATACCTTACACATGGAAAATTATTTTTCTTGCTGTCTATAAGGTTCATTAACTGGTAAATATATGTGCATATATATGTAGGCGATCTAAGGTGATTACAATGCCTTTAGACAAGTCATGGATTGATTGGGGAACTAGATGTTCCGTGGCATATTTTGAAAAGTTAGACGAATTTTTAGAGTTTGCATATGTCAACAAGGAAGTTGGTTCTAGCATATATTGTCCTTGTAGGAAATGCCAAAACCGGCTCTTGTTTAGAAGAGTGGTAGTTAGGGAGCATCTTTAAGTAAATGGATTTTGGGTAAGGTATAAGCTTTGGACGAGACATGGTGAAACTATTGATCAGCTTGAGCAGCATATACAAATGGATGATGTCCTTCCCGACTCAGATGTGTATATGGATGATGAAATGTCTAGAATGGTTGAAGATGCCGTAGGAACACCAAATATACCTGTTCATGAAAGTCAGAATGACGGTATGGATGCAAGCGAGGATGTTGCTCCTGGTCCTACTGAGTCTACTAAGAATTTTATGAAACTTATGCACGGAGCTAATTTACCTCTATATCCTGGTTCTAAGAAGCACACTGCCTTGTCCTTTGTTGTTCGCCTTTTACAAGCAAAAAGCTTGCATGGATGGACTGACAACTCCTATAAAGATTTGCTTGATATATTTGCTGAGACCATGTCTGAAGGTGTTAACCTTCCTAAATCTTATTATCAAGTTCAGAAGTTAGTGGAAGATTTAGGATTCACATACAAGACAGTGGATGCTTGCCCAAATAGTTGTATGCTATTTAGAAATGAGAATGCTGGTCTTGATGCGTGTTCAATATGTAGTGCATCTCGATGGAAGGATGTAGGTGAGTATGGAACACGACGAGCTGCAAAGCAAGCAAGATACTTTCCCTTGAAACCAAGATTACAAAGGTTATTTGCAACAACAAAATCAGCGAAGCTCATGAAATGGCATGGTGAAAAGCGTGTGGATGATGGTGTGTTTAGGCATCCCGCAGACTCTCTTGCTTGGAAACATCTGGACACTAAACACCCAAGTTTTGCTGCTGATGTAAGAAATGTGCGTTTAGGAATTGCTGCTAATGGGTTTAATCCATTCGGGACTCAGAACCTAAACCACAGTACTTGGCCTGTTATACTAGTTCCCTACAACTTGCCACCGATGTATATATTGAAGCAACCATATATTTACATTTCGGTGCTTATTGATGGGCCAAAAGGTCCCGGTGATAAGATAGATGTTTATCTGGAGCCAATAATCGAAGAGCTAAATGAATTGGGGGAAAATGGGGCAAAAACTTTTGATGCTTCAACCAATCAAATGTTTCAAATGCGTGTTGCGTTGCTTTGGAGTATTAATGACTTTCCTGCGTATGCTAATATATCTTGTTGGAGTACTAAAGGTGAATATGCATGCCCGAAATGCAACACGAGTCCGGGGTCAAAATGGTTAAAACATGGGCGAAAGTGGTCATATGCGAAGAGTAGGAGGTTTACACCATATAATCATCGATATCGGAGGGATGCAAAGTCATTTTATCATGGACGAGACTTTGCTGAACCTCCTCCTCCGATGAACGGTACATATTTACTTTCACAACTTCATGTCAATGGAGTGCTTACCCAATATAAAAAAGAAGACATGATCTTGAGACATATGAGGGGGCCCGAGAAGCCGGAGAAGGACCCATCAAAGAAGAAGAAGCACAACTGGAAGAAAAAAAGCATACTATACGAGCTTCCTTATTGGAAAGACAATTTGTTGCCATATAGTATAGATGCAATGCATGTTGAGAAGAATGTGGCTGAAAACGTCTTGTGTACAATAATGGGTGTTAAAGGAAAAACTAAGGACAACTTGTCCTCTCGACGTGACCTTGAAGATATGGGAATTAGAAAGGAATATCATGTGAAGAAGAGGGATTCTGGTGTAGAGTACATTGAGAGGGCTGAATTTGAGATGGACAATGATGGGAAAGATAAGTTTCTATTAGGTTTATCTGAGGCAAGAATGCCGGATGGTTCTTGTTCAAGTATTGCACGGAGGGTTAATTTGAAGGATCGTTCCATTGGAGGGTTGAAAAGCCATGACTATCGTATCCTTCTACAACAACTTATTCCATTATGTGTTCGTAGTTCCTTACCGAGGAATGTGGTGTCGGGGTTGATTGGTTTGGGAAAATTTTTCAAGGTTTTGTGCTCTAAAGTTAATACTGTTGTGGAATTAAAGGAGGCGCATTCTCGCATCATTATAACTCTTTGTGACCTCGAGAAAATATTTCCCCCCTCATTTTTCGATATTATGGAGCATTTGCCGATACATTTGGCTGAGAAAGTGTTAATCGGTAGGGCTGTGCAGTTTCGATGGATGTACCCTATAGAGAGGTTCTTGCTAACTTTGAAGAATTATGTAAGACAATATGCATGCCCAGAATCATCAATAGCAAAAGTTTATTTGATGGAAGAGTGCATGAGCTTCTGTGCTCAATATCTGAAAGATGTGGAGAGCAAGTCTAATAGACCTCCAAGAAGGAAAAACAATGATGACAAGAAAGGACAAGGCTTCATTCTCACTGAAATATCTCGGTCACAAATTCATCGATGGGTGTTGTTTCACACTGATGCTGTCTCACCATATCTTAGGTAATGTCTTAACTCGTATCAACAAATACTCAGCCATATGAAAAATGCAAACTCCTCACTAATGCACTAACACATACTTGTACCAAGGAACATCTCACATTCATTAAAAATACGAACCCGGATGCTAATGAGGAGTTAGTCGCATCAATTCATTTTAATGAGTTTTCGAAATGGTTTAGAGATCACGTGAGTACTCGACTCCAAGGTTTATGAAAACTAAGTTCGATTATAAACATTATAAATTTTAATATATTATGCTAAATTTTCCATCCATGTACAATAGGTTGAAAGTTTGAAGAAGACTGAAAACGTGTTCTTATCCGAAGAAATCATCACTTTGTCTAATCATCCTTCTCCTTCAGCATCTAGGCTCACATCATACACTGTCAACGGTTATTATTTCCGTATTAAAAGTGTAGACAGAAAACGAACGAGGCAAAATTATGGTGTGTGTGTAGAGGGAGACTCTGTGCCATATTATGGGAGACGGACAGATATTATCAGGGTTACATACTCTATAGATATCAAGTACGTTTTATTTAGGTGTGAGTGGGCACATCCTACTGGAGTGAAGTTGGATCCCTTTGACTTTCCCTTGGTTAACTTTCGAAGATTATTATATCAGAATGACCGGGTTGAAGATGAGTCTTTTATCTTGGCATCTCAAGCCCAACAAGTGTGGTACAATCCAGACGCTTCAGGACAAGGGTGGCTTAATGTTAGAGAAGTAAAGTCAAAGGAATACTCACACGTGAATCTTGATAGTGATGATGAGTTGGACGAAAACAATGAGTTAGATGGTGTCGATGATGCTGATATTGATGCTGAATTGAATGATGTTATTGCATAGATTTAAACAGATTGTGAACTACTTTAGTTTTTTTTTGTTTTGATTTCCGTTGTATTCACTTGATTTGCTGAATAGATTGTTCTTTTGTCTTACTCATTATTTGATCTTCATTCAAAAACCAAAATGGATTGTTTTATTGTCTTACTCATTATTTGATCTTCATTCAAAAACCAAAATGGATTGTTCTATTTTTTTTTATTACTATATGTTAACTTGAAGTTGACATATGGTTTCATGCTTGGTTAACTGACTAGTATTTGTGTTATAGTATAAAATGAAGAGAAGAAAACTTGGACTTGGTAGACCACAACAAATGTGTGAGTTCCTCACTCCAAGTGTTTCAACTTCTACACGAAGTGGTTCCTCGCAAGCATCGGTCATGTCTCAACGTCCACAGTCTTCTATCCCTCCTCCGCCCCCGCCCCCGCCACCGCCCCCGCCACAACCACAACAAGCTGTACCAGAATCAGGTATATGTTTAATTCAAATTATTTATTGATTATAACACTTATCTATTTCTATATGTTATATAAATATGTGTACATCTTTTTTCGAACACTTAACTATTTTTAATACTTTCTATTTATTTTTTAAAGTTCAACCACAAATTGTTAGAGGACACAACAAGGAAGTGCCGGAATGGAACACCGGTGTAAAAGTTCAAGTTACTTTTGATAGTTTGAACCAACCTGTTGGAGATAAAGGCTCACAATTGAGGTCTCAATTAGGTATAATATGTCGTGATGGACATAGGATTCCACTGTGCATTCTTGATTGGAAGTTTGTTGAGGAGTCAATCAAAGAGGGAATATGGGCAGAGGTTAAGGTAAGAATTTAACAATATGTTGATAAATTTGTATATATGTTTTTTACTAATCCACTTTTTTGTTTATAATTTGTAGGCAAATGTGTTGGAAGTTCCCGATGGTTTCAAAGATGTGTGTTTGAGACTTTGCAACCATATGTGGAAGGATTTTAAAGCCAAAACAAAGAAAAAATATTTTGAGAAGTTTAAAAATGATCCAGAACTCCATACAAAGGTTCCCCCACGTATCATACCACAACAATGGCCCATGCTTGTTGCTTATTGGCGCAATAGCGAGATAGAGGTATTATTATAATTTAATTTAAATAATTTCTCATGATTATATTTGAGTGTTGTTTTTATGTAGGCCATAGCAAAGCAGAATGCTATGAATCGAGAGCAGCAAGGACCACATCACATCATTGGTCGGAAATCTTTTGCCCAAATAAGGCATGAAGTACGTATCTATGCACATTTGCTTAAATATTTATAAAGGTTAAGCCACAATTGAGTTTATTATACATTACTTGTTGTAATCAACAGATGGAAATAAATGGAGAGCCTACGGATAAAATGAGTGTTTGGTTAAAAGCACGAGATCCAACCGACTATGATGTTGTTGAAGCCATTGTAAGCTTTTCTAACAATATAAATTTAAATCTATCAGTATTTACAATAACTAACTAGTTTGTGAAATTCATGTAGAAGGACTACGAAGAAGAGTTAAGTAAGGAGCCCGATGATCAACAACAACTTACGGCTGTAAAAGATCGAATATTTCACAAGATAATTGGAGTTGATGGCCATGGTTATTGTCGAGCATTTGGTTCTAGTGCACCTCCTTCTATGGTGTATCCATCAGACCCGTCTACATATAAGAGCAATCCGGAGCAAATGCAAAAGATGATGGAAGAGCTAAGAGTAGAAGTCATTGAAGATGTAACTCGAAAAGTCACTGAAGATGTAACAACAAAATTGACGAAGCACTTTGAGATGAAGTATGAAGAATTGAAGAAACTTTTTATGCAATCGGAGGGCAATGAAAGAAGAAGCTCGCATTCACTTACACAGGTTAGTTTTGGTAATCTAAAACTTTAAATTCTTTAAAAATTCAATGTTTAATAAGTAAATGCTCATCTATGTGCATAAGACTTTGTTACCGTAATTTTTCTCCATCTAAACTATTGTTATTATTTCATATTTTATAGGTTGCAACTAGTGCACATCGAAAAGAGTCTATTGGAGATGGAGATCATGTAGCATTACAAAAGGAACCAATTAGCGAAAATGATGCAGTTGATGAAGAATTTGTCCAAGTAGAAGATGTTTAGATTGTGAAAGTGTGGATTGTGAACCTCATTACCACTTTGTTAAAGATGAAGGACATCTAGGTTTTGTACTTTCAAATTGTGAACTTATTTACATTTCGAATAGAGCTATTTTGAAGGTTAAATACACTTTTTTGGTTTATAAAAATTGTTGTTGCAATTTATTGCAGTAATTTAGATGTTTTCAGATAATACAGGTCGTGGTATAGTTTTACAAGAAGTGGTAGAATTTTCCCACCAAATTTACAGGTTACCGTTGCTACAAATTAATATTTTAAACACATTTTTACAATTTGAGACGGCTCCATGGCGTCGCCAAAAATACAAAATTTCCCACCAAATTTAAATTTTGCGACGGCTCCTTGCCGTTGCCAAAGATATAAAATTTCCCATCAAATTTAAATTTTGCGACGGCTGTAGCCGTCACAAATTTATATTCCGCAACAAATTTCGAAGTTTGCTACACACCGGACGGCGACGGCTTTAGCCGACGCGAATATTTGGCGATGGATAATATCCGTCGCCAACAGGCGACGCGAAATATTAGCGACGGCCATTGCCGTCGCCAAAATTTTTCGCGTCGCTTGTTCTGGCTACGCCCGGTTTTGCCGTGGCGAAGCCGTCGCCGTTGATTATTGGCGACGGCAAATGCCTAGTCTGCCGTCGCTAACACTAATTGAATTTTTTTTTTGTAGTGCAAACACAAAACTCGCAGTTCATGAGTTATATGCAATACCCCCAAACTCAAAATCCTACTGAAGGCTTGATCCCAACGTCTCCACCTATTACCATCCCGCCTTTTGGGACTCATGAACTGACCGTTGATCTAGACAATGACGATGAAGAAGAAGTTCAAGTGACAACCGAGGAAGTTGCTAGAAGGTTGCGTTGGGGGGAGTCGAAGACAATTTGCTCGTTAGTGAATGGATGAACACGAGCAAAGATGCTATCCAAGGAACCAATCAAAGTACCAACACCTTTTGGAATCGAGTTTCTCAATATTACAACGAAAGAAGGGGAGATTTAGCATCTCGCTCATGGAAACAATGTAAGAACCGCTTCCAAAAGCTTAATACACTTACTTCTAGATTTACAGGTGTATATGCTACATCAGAAAGGGGGAGAATAAGTGGAGAATGCCCTGACGATATCCTTGCAAGGGCTCATGTTTTGTATCAAGATCAATATAAATTAAAATTCAATCATGAAAACATTTGGCGCATGCTTAAAAGTCTCCCAAAATGGCAAAGTAGCATTCAATCGACATCATAAAAACAAGGGGATGGCTCAAAGAGGGAAAAGGTAAATGAGTCTGGATCATACACATCAAGCCCCAATGTTGGAACTCCATCAAGTGAAGGCGGAACCCCAGATAGCTCATTTGTCCGTCCTTTAGGACGAACTAGTTCGAAGAGGGCGGGAAAGAGACCGGAAAGTACAACATCATCCTCTGATTATTCAGAACAAATTAAAATTTTGGACAATTTGAAGAGTAGAGAGCTTGAGGTCCGCCTCCAAGAATTGGAACTAAAGAAGGAAAAATTAAAGATGATTGCTATTTCCGAAGCTAGGAAGGACATAATAGAACAGAGGAAGGTCAAAGAGTTGGAGTACAAAAGGAAGTTAGCCATTCTTACTGGTTTGATGGAGATGAAAGATTCCCGGTCTTCGGAACAAGAGAAGATGATGAATGAGTTGATCAAAGAACTAGGTATTTGAGTTTATGTTTAAGTTTGGGGTCCTTTTAGAGTTCGTAATGTATGTTTAGATTTATCATTTGTGTTTTATTTCAATCTTATGTTATAAGTTAAATGTATGTTGAAGTTAATGTATAATTAGTTGTTTTCTTATTAAATTGGAATTTTATTTGTAAGTTAATGTCTCGGTCATTTTATGTATAACATCTATTTTAATTTTGTTTTTTTTATTATAAAAAAAATTCAAATACATATATAAATCAAATAAATATCATATTAGATTGATATGAATAAAGTCTTATGCAAAAAATAAAATTTAAAACGTTAAAAGTTTACTGCGTAAAACTCTATATACGTTACAAGAAGTGAAAAAAAAATTTTTATCGAAACATATGCAAAATGGGTGTCATTGGATAGATAAAATTAAATCCTATTCAAAAATATTTTTTAAAAATTTTTATAGTTAATATTTATACGGGAAAATGGATTTTTTTAATTAATTAAAACATCTACCACATGGCGCGCTGGTCTCTTGTGAAACGTCAAAACGACGTCGTTTTAATAAGAATTAAAAAAAAAAGAAAATTGAAAAACATATAGGAGTCGACGCCAATATTGGCGTCGACCCCCGGGGCTACTAACCCATTTTCACTTCCATGTCATCATTTTGATGACATGGCAAGGGATTAGTAGCCCCTCGACCCTCCATTGTGGAGGGTCTAATTCTTGTATATCATTAAAAAAAAAAACCAAAAATAATATCAACATTCAACATTCAATTCAAAATAGTACCAACTTTGAAAATTACTAAAAGTGATACAAACTATCAACATATTTACCAAAAATAATATGTCTTGTTTTTCCGGCAAAAATTCTAACTCCGGCGATGACGTGGCAACCAGAATCTTATATGTCAAGAAATAGTTTTGTGATGTGGCATGTAATATTTTGGTTGCCACGTCATCGTTGGAGTTATAATTTTTGCCGGAAAAGTAAGACATATTATTTTTCGTAAATACGTTGATAGTTTATATCGCTCCTAATAATTTTCAAAGTTGGTATTATTTTGGGTTCAATGTTGATAGTTGATATTACTTTGGATTGTTTTCCTATTATTAATACCGATGTAATTTATTTTCCAAATAAGATACTTCCGATCAATTCTACTTCCATTATTATTATTATCACTACTAGAAAACTGGTAGATTTTAAGCGGTAGCTGGTAGGCGCTTTCTCTTTGACATTTTGATTCGTCGAGCACAAAAATGAATGTGCGTGTAATATTGGTAACTTTCGACAAGTTTTTGAGTCGGTAATAAAAAAAATTAAGACGTTGAAAAGTGTTGATGGTCATATAAACACAAAATTTAAGGAAAGAAAATTTAAGTGTATATGTGTATATGGGGTCTTGGGATCACGGTTCTACCATGCCACATATCGGGGAAGTTTTCTACGACTAGCTCATACTAGTACGCGGTGAGATACATCGGAATCACTCATGTTGGTATACGGGGACAAAGGTGAGGGTCGGAGACTGCTCCAGTCAATGAGTGTGTATGACGTAATGAAGATAATAAATAAGATATTTTTGTGAAAACACGTTGGTGTGTTATTATTTTACTTATGTGTATTTGTAATATCTACTTATTCGTTATGTTGATGAAGATTGTTAGCTAATGGTTTTACAGGTAAATTTTGATAGGTTATGTTTAGAGTAAGGAAGTCATAGGGTCATTCAAAGTAGGTGGTCAATCGGGTCTACATACTTGTTATGACTGGTGATTTATTAATTTTATGATTTATATTTCACTTCTAGTCGGGAATATGTACTTGTTACAACCGGATAATAATATCATAACTTTGAGTATCCGCATATCGAAATGTTTTGGTTTTATCACTTGTGTCTTACTGCAAAATTTAGGGTCTGTTTGGGAGCCTAGAAAATGAGCGGTTGGTAGTTGATGAAGGTGATAGACGATGGATAAGAAAATCCTGAAATTCTGGTGTTTGGGAGCCACATCATTAGGAACTTCACGGGAGATTATAGGAGATGATGGAAGCTGAAGAAATTGTCCATTCCATAAGCTTCTCATCGATAGATTGTGGAGATGGCGGAGCTAAAGCAATACATTTCTTCCAATCTTAATCCTAAAAATTCAATTTCATGAAACAAGTTTCCATTTTTCATTCTTCTTCTCAAATTTCTTCTCTTGGTTTTCAGTTGACTTATTTAAGACTTCAACCTTAATCCCTATTTTCTTTATCGCAAAGCACAACTCTAACTTTCTTTAAAATCTTTTTCTTTCGTTCTCTCGTTTATGCTTGAGCTTTTCATACATAATCATTTATTTGTTTCAAGGTAAGATTTTCCATAAGAACCTTTCATTTGAATAATCCAATTATCCAAATAACATGTACAACTTCATCATCGTCTGATCTCTAGGAGTTCATCTCAAATTTCAGCTCTCATTGATTAGAATTATTTTTATATTCAAAGTTTATAATTGGCTTTCTATGTTTTGTTATCCCTAATTTCATTATATCTAAGCTTATAGTTAATTTTTAGAAAAATTAAATAATTTAAACTTAATCGTATTAAATGATAATCAAGCATTGAAACAAGGAGATTTCTAAGACAAACAATTTTATATCTCTTTTAACGTCCCAAAGAAGTGGGTCATACGTTAGTGTTAGGGGACTCATACGGTCCCCCTAAGGCTTTAGATAAATATAATAAGGGAGAAAGACGTAAATAATTAAATTACAACGTGAGCGGCCTTGACTTGCCATATCATGAAGACATGAAATCCGAAAGACGTCATGCCAAAAAGGGTTTCAAAATCCCAATACAAAACAACCAAAATGGTCAACAATAAACCGGACATATAAAAGTAAACCGAGTCAAAAGGTATAATTCAAAGTTAGGAATTAGTCCTAACGAAACAAGACTAACCCAAAAGTATAAAGCGTCAAGCCAATGTCTTTTTCATAATCGGAGGTTATGAGGACACCATTCTATGTGACGTTGCTCCTATGCATGTGTGTCATATTCTAATAGGTCGACCATGGAAATATGATAGAGAGGTAGCTCACGAGGGACGGACCAACATGTATTATTTTGTTTTCAGAGGAAAGAACTTTGTGCTTAAGCCTATGACGTCCGATGAGGTAGCATATTACTATGACAAGAAGAAGAACAAAGGCACCAAGGAGGAGCTTAGAAAATTCGACCTCATGGCTACCCAAAGCCAAAGGACATATGTGAAACCACCAGTATTCATCATGGACTTTAGGGATATACCACCGGCAAGGGATCCTAATTACACAATGGCTAACTGCCGTATCTACAAGTTCGTGTTCAAAAACTTTTTAGCGTTCATGCAAGACATGGGGATTCTAAAGGCGCTAATGGATCATTTGCGCCTAATATATGAAATATATTGGGACATGCTATGCTCTCATGTAGCCGCCCTTATATACGTTATGCACCCATTTTCACTATGAGGGATATCCTTGTAGCTCTATGTTTATTAGTGATATTAAGCTACTAACCCCTAATGCAGACATTTCCGGGCACCAACTGAAAGAAGAATAATAATCACTACGAGATGAGAAATTAAAATTAAAGCAAGCTTAATTCTTAATCTTCTCTAATGGAATGTGTATGTTTGTGTTTTATCTAGGCACAACCCCACATAAGCTACCCCAACGAGACGAATCATGAGGATTTGGATTCGAGGTTGAATCCTTCTAAAGAAGGAGGGGTTTATGCATGAGCATCTTCAAGACCAAGACTTGGCAAACAAAAAACTCCGGGACTAGGAACCATACACCATGTGAACAAGAGGATGACATCCAAAGCAAGAGATTACATGATCATATGGGACTCAAGTAGAATGAGGAAGAGTTTACGTGTCATCCGAAAGAAGAGGAATATAATGCACTATAAATCTCATCACACAAGATGATAACTTATTTTCGATAAGATATGATTCTTCGGGCCGTATTACAGGGGAAACCCAAAGTCGAGCCCCCTACATATAGAGATCTTGAGTCTCTTGTTTTCTTAACTAGAAATTGAATAAAAACTTTGCTTTTCGGTATTGCTAGTTGCAACCGATTTTTGTGGCCTTCCGCGCGGGAAGTTGAGAGTGAGAAACATCGTGTTTGACCTTTAGCTTTGACTTATTTGAATGTGTTCTACTTGCGCGCGTTTAGTAGGGTGCTTTAACTTTTCACATGCATACCTCTTGGTGCTTTAGGGACCATCGCTTCCTTTTGTGTATGGTTGTACGGAAGGGTTCTACATAACTATTGTTGGTTGTGTCATAAGGTTCATCAAGTCTTATCGTGTTTTTGAGTCGTTGCTTAGGGGTCAACCTTGATCTATCTATCTATTGATCCATCCCATCATCGGATTATCTTCTTTTCCATATCTCTTTTTATTTTGCGTTTCTATCGGGTCTTTTTAGTGTCAAAAGATCGGGTCATCAATTGCGGCTAATTCCCGTATCACAAGTAAAACTCAAACCAAAATTAATCCTATCCTCAAAAGAATCAAAAGATTAATCCAAGTAAACGATCAATCAAGTAAATACAATAATTTGATTCAAATATTTATTCTTTTCATTTACCTCATAAATGAGTTGCTATTGTTGTGGAAGTGGAACATTAGACACGCTCACATGCTAGAATGTCACTATAAGTGAATATTGTCTTCATTAATAAGGTATAAGTGATTTTGAGTTTGTTAAATTGTAAAGAAGAGTAGTCTTGGTAAAAAGTTCAACTTATCATATGAGTTGTCTTTCTTCTACAACTAGAACACAATTTATGGTAGCCTGTATTTTATGATTATACATTACAATAATTGTTACCTTGACAGAGTTGAGAGCCAAGGTGAAAACGAAATCAAGATTGAGAAGGGAAGCAAACCATCAATCCAAGTAAAACTAGAACCAAAATAACCCTATCCAAAAGAATTAAACGATCAATCCAAGTAAAACTCTAACCAAGGTGCAATCGAAGTCAAGATTGAGAAGGGAAGCAAACGATCAATCCGAGTAAAACTCAAACCAAAATAACTCTATTCAAAAGAATCAATGAAAAACGCAAAATTAACATACCTTTTAGTAGTCGGGATAGAGGGAGACTTCGAATTCAAGGTGTAATCGAAGTGAAGATTGAGAAGGGAAGGCAAAGTGAAATTTTAGAGAGTCGGATTTCAAGATTGAGAGACAAAGATGTTTTTGAAATTCAGACTCGTCCACGTCTTTTTCAACATGATTGGTCAAAGTTTAAAGTATTTATCCTTCTAAAAACAACAAAATAAAAAAGTATTTATATTTTTTTAACTTATTTAATCTAACTAGATAATGTTTTGGTTTATTAAAAGATATAAGATTTAAATAGGTAAAGTATTAATTTTTTAAAGATATAAGATATTAACCCATTCACCTTTTTTCAAGGGGAGGGGTCCGGGGCGACGCCGTCCCCCGAACCTCTCGTCTTTGTAAAATATGACATTCAAGACATTTATTTAACATGAGTATAATAAATAAGTTATAAATTATATGGGATTGTATGATTTTTTTTCTACATATTTTTGACAATTTTTTTTTATTGTACAATCATATATTATGAGATGACTTAAATATAGCTTGTATGGTGAATTTTGTAATTCGTTCCATTGTTATCTTGTAATTGAATGCAAACTACAATATAGTGATTATTGCTTCATATATTTAAAGAATTTGAACAAATAAAAGAAAGCTCTTTTTATAATTATTGGTATACCAAAGTTCAAATAAATCTTTAAAAGACAAAAGACTTTTAGATCAAGAATCGTATTAAAAAGATCAATATATTCGAACTTATTCAAAGTAATTGAGGTCCAAAGATATTATAACATCGAGAAGTATATCCCAAAGATCAATATCTTACTATTCATTTTTAGTACGTATTAAAGATATTTAACTTACTAATTTTCTCTTAATAAGGTTTGACAATAGAACTTAGCTTTTAAATTTTGGGATCCATTATTCTACCTAAATCTTATGTTTAAATAAGGGACTCAACCAAATCGATCAACTCGAGCAAAACTATGAGAAATAATTTTGTAAAATGAAATTGATATATTACTTACACTAAGATGGAGAATAAAAACACCAATTAGGACGGCACAAACTTGGATGAGTAAGCCAAAAAAGCAAGTTGTAATAAGGGAACAAGGCACAAGCTTAGACGGACTTGCCCGTTGTAGTCCTTTAACGAGACAACACAAGATTGAAAGGGAGAGAGTCAAAGTATAGATTGAGAGCAAGAAAGTCGAGGACATACTAGCCAAATAAACTAGTCGTCATAGTGTCGTCGCAAATAACACAATCTTTTGCGACGGCACCAATACCGTCGTTGTGTTGTCATAAATAACCTAACATTTTGCGATGACACTAGTTACCGTCGTTGTGTCGTAACAAATAACCCAACCTTTTGTGATGACACCCATTACCGTCATTGTGCCTCACAAATAACTAGATTTGTACAAAAGCGAGCTCGTGTCGGGTCATACCTAAAAACTCTACATGGAAGGTGCGGGCCGTTCCGGATGACCCTTATGCACTTGATTTGCGTTTTTTCCCTAAAATTTATCATTCAAAACAAGTAATGTGATAACTCCATCTTGATGAAGATATATATACGATAGATATATAATTTTTTTGCAGGAATGATGGAAGATAAAGAAAGGTATTTATTTTACAAATATCAATAAATATAATTATGTGGATATGTGCAAATTTGGTTGTTGAAGATTATGTGCAGATTTGTTTGTTGGAGTGCATATTTGGTTGTTAAATATTATGTACAGATTTGTTTGTTGGAGTGTGCAAATTCTATGAGATTTGTTTGTTGGAGTGTGCAAATTTTATGGGATTATTTTTAATCTTCAAATGGTCAAAACAAATAATTCCCTATAACCTATAAAAGGTACGGTGCAAGTCTCCAAGCTGTGAAGAAAGAGCGAACTCAAACATTCAGCTACAAGCAAAAACCATTCTCCACAACATTCGATCTTCCGCCAGATTTAGTTTTTTGTCTCTCATCCATTGTTATCGTGCTATTCTTTGTAGTTGAGAGATCAAGAAAAAAAAACAAAGAGCGTTATAGGATATATCATAAGTGTTCAGCTTAGAGTATATACACTACCGTGTGATTCGGCTATTGTTTCACTATATCTGAGTTGACTAGATAATAGCAGGAAGGCTACAAGTTGTGAGAAGAAGTGAATTTCGTCTAGGTTGTATCTAGGACTCTAAGAGAGTGGAATAGAGACTTACATCCTACGGGTTGGATAACTCTAGGCAGAGACGTATGTTGTTAGATGCCGAACTTCGTAAACATATCACGTGTCTATCTTGCTTTACTTTTTGCATTTTACTTTAACGTTCGAAATCTTTGTAAACAGCTTTGCAGGTTTAAATCAAGATCTTGAGTTTCATTTCAAGACCTTGAGTTACATTCAGCTTTACAAGTTTCAGTCACGATCTTGAGTTCTATCTCAAGACCTTAAGATTCATTTCAAGGCCTTGACACCGTGACTAAGAAAATTTCCCATACTCAATTCATACGCCTTCTAGAGTATTTATATCCCTATTCTATCCCTACTCCGCTCTTCATAATGTAAACACAAATTTTCAATCTAGTTATACTTGCATAGTGCACTATCAACGAGTTCAACAATAATTTATACACAAAAAATGAATAAATCGGAAAACCTGAAAAACAAAAAGTACCATTGTAGTCAAGTTATTAATCTTGTATTACAAACGAGTATAACTTGTCAAAATACTCAAACAAACTAAATGAAAATTCAGAGTAGGTGACGGTCAAAACAAACTAAATTATATAAACATATATATAATTAAACTATATGTATAAAACTATATGCGGGTCGGACCAGGTTGGCTCGTGGACCAAAATGTTTGTCCATACCTGTCCCATCAAAATATAGGTCGGATCCAAACGGATCAAACTTGATGCCCATGCACATGTTTTTTCCCGGGAAGGCGGGTTGGACGGACCGGGTCGGATTTGCACAGGTCTACAAATAACCCGACCTTTTGCGACGTTAAATTACCGTTGTTGTGTCGTCACAATACCCCAACCTTTTATGACGGCATCAATTGTCGTTGTTGTTCCATCACAAATAACCCAATCTTTTGCGACAATACCAATTGTCGTCGTTGTACCGTCACAAATAACTCAGCATTTTGCAATGACTCTAATTGTCGTTGTTGAGCCGTCACAAAAACGACAACCTTTGCGATGACACCAATTTTTGACGTTGTGCCAGAGTAAAAAATGGTCAATAATCACGACACTAGGTGTCGTCGCTATGCCGTTACAAAAGTCACCATATTAGTGATGACAATTGCTTCCGTGACAAAGTGCGTCACAAATCGTCATTCTTTTTTTGGTAGTAGGACGGCTCTAGGTTATTGACACCAAGTGTTCCACCAAGGACTGAAGTGACATCATTATTGGTGTTTGGTTGACCGAGTGTTGTTGTAGAAGTTTTATTATTTCACAAAGAAGTGTGATATAAGTAAATAAGGGTATGTTCAGTGAAGCGAGATTTTTAAGTGGTTTAAACTTTTTGAGTAGCTTTAGCTTTTTTAATAGTTTTTTTAGTAGAATTTCAAAGAGCTTTGTAAATTTCAAAAATCAAACAAATAATCTACTTGATGCTTGATAAAGTAGTTTGTGGATAGATTGGTATGGTAGATTTACCAAAAAGTCAAAAAGGATAAAAATGTAGAAATTGCTAAAGATATAAAAAGAGGGGCAAAATTGTAAATTTTTTGATAATCTATCCAAAAAACTATCCTAGAAAGCTTTTCCAAATCCCACCAAAAAGCTCCTCATAAAGCTCGTCAAAAAGCTCCTCATAAATCTAATCTTTTTAAAAATATATTATATCAAACATCATGTAGCTTTCAAAAATTACAAAGATTTACACAATAATTTACGTCGAATAGGGCCTAAGTACGTCAAAAACGAATCCTTAACAAAATCGGACAAATTCACTAACTAAGTCTTTTTCAATTATTACTCTATTAACTAGATAGCATTTTAATATTAAATAAATGTATACCTTTTTTTATTGTTCAAACCCAAACCCTAGTCCCACCAACTCCCTCATTCGCTCTTCGCTCTTCTCTTTCGCTAATCTCTTTTGTCACAATGATTGATCTGCCGGTTTACCTCAAGCATCAGATCCTTGCTCTCCTCTCAATTCCGATCATTTTCATGGTTCCAATTTTAAATTTGGGTTACTCGAATTAAAATTCAAAATAGATCTCTTCTTCGCTAGGGTTCCCGTCTCCCACTACTACATTAACGAGCAGGTGCAGCGGTTGATAGTGGCGGTTTATATAAAGAAGCGGTTCGGGATAGGAAAGCGGTTTTCGCTACGGTTTAATTTTAGGTGGCAGTTCTTGCAGCGGTTTATAAAAATCGTATTTATGGGGGCGGTTTCTTTGTTCTAAGGAGGCGGTTTTTATACTAATTGTTAGCATGAAATATTGTGATATTTTAGGCACGTTTTCTAAGTATATTTCATCCATTTTGATAGTCATTAATTAAGCATTGATTCAATTGTGAGCTAGTTTGCCTATATTGTCGATATGGAGATCTACACAAGCTTTATGTTGATTATAGGTAATTAAGAGCTATTTCCGATCGGAATTGAGCAAGGATGGAGTTGATTGAGCATGTCCATGAATTGAGGACATTCCTAGGAGCTAAGGAAGTGCCAACTTGAAGAATGCACGAGACTAAGGAAGAATCACGTTCTAGCCCTAAACCACGATCTAAAATACGGCCGTACTACATTCCACGTTCATGTCCACGGCCGTGGAACCTTGGCAAGGGAAGCGTGGTTCATTCCAGTAACTTCTACGGCCGTGGAAGACTTGTGTCAAACCGTGACACTTTCCACGCTCTAAATTACGGCCGTGGAACCCTTCCACGACCGTGATCTTGGCGATCTTTTTCGCCACACTTTAAGCCTCGATCTTCTACTAGATTGGGCCGGGCTTATATTTTATCTTACACTATAAAAGGACGGACAAAGGGAGATTCCGTCACCTCTGCTTAGACGCATTTTCCGCTTACGCTTGGAATTGCCCTAATTTCACATCTTGTGGAGATTGTGATTGAAGATTTCGCGCTTTGCTATTGAGATTTCCGGATTGACGGAAGATCGAAGATTTGGAAGATTGTTCGCAAGAAGGTTACGTTTTATCTTTAGATTTGATTTAGAAGACGGATTGACATCCCGTTCTTTGTTCTTATCTAAGATTGTGATTGTTTGCATTATTCCGAATCCATTGACGTTATTGTTCTTAATTTGTGAACTTGAGATTGATTTGAAAGTTATTGAAGGTTTTCGGAAGTTTTCATCTTTCCTTCTTTTAAACCTTGAATTTGATATCAATATGACTATTATTGGCTAAAACCCTTTAGCAATTCTAAGGTGAAGGGTTGATAGTTGTGGCTTAGATGATGATAGATCGATCGTAAACAGATTGGACCCTGAGAGTTAGAGAGAATCGCCGACAACCTTAAACCACGGTCTGTTCTTGAGCTTCCACGGCCGTGGAACTCAAGAACTACCCGTAATTTTGTGTCAGTTTACGAACTTGCTTTTACTTTAATCCAAAGTTAAAGATTTGCTTTAACATAGTCTTGGCTTGCCTTTTCTAGGTGGTAGTGAAGCCTCAACAACCTCTACCTCGATTGTGTGTGTCACAACCTTAATCGGTTAAGTTAGTCTTGATCCTTGGATTACAAGTTAGGGTATTTGACGTTAATTCTTACCTTTAGAACCTTTCTATGTTGAAGCCTCAACAACCTTTATAGAGAGTGTCTTGTAGGTGAGTCATATAGGGTTTTTGGAACTTCACCGTACGATTACCTTACATTCGTATACCTTTGCATATCTCAACTCTGTCCTTATATCTTTAGTATATCTTGAATCGATTGCCACAGCTGGATTCCTGGATCTTTAGGATTGTTGTTTTCCCAATAATTCGAAAAGTTCTTACATTTACTCGCTTGATAATCTATAACTGGATTTAACCCCCCAAATCCCTGTGTTCGATACTCTGGAATTCTTGCTTAACTATATCGATCCGTACACTACGGGTTCGCTTGCTTTTATTCTGGTTTTATAAATTTAAAGCTTGATTGCACGCACGCTAAGTGGCGAACAAGTTTTTTGGCGCCGTTGCCGGGGATTTGGTCTAGGCCGAATTCGGTTTTTGGTTGTCAAGCTTGGGAGCTTCTCCCTTGTTATTTAATATCTCTTTGAGTGCATGCGCAGGTCTAGGAACACCGAGGATCTCTTACCTCTTGATCAAGAGCTTGAGAGGACTTTAAGGCAAAAGCAAAAGGAAAAGAAAATGGCTGAAGAAAACGAACGTGATCTTCAATCGGAGCTAGCGGAGAAAGAAGCTCAACTCCAATGGAGTGAGAAGACTCGTAGAGAGGAAATGGATCGTCATCAATCTAAATTTGATGACCTAACTGATGTTGTGTTCCAAATGAGGATAGAATTAAGCGACCTTAAGATGAAGAATAGCAGGAAATCCTCAAGAAGGTCATCAAGATCGGCTAGAAGTCATTCATCCGCTGGTGATAGTGACTCTTCCATGCCACCGCTAGAGGACATTAATCCAACAATCAATGTCAATCCATTCGTTCCACGGCCAGCTGCCAACCGACGTATTCCACCTAGGAATGCAAGGATCGAACGTATAGATGATGAGCCAAGAACTCTTGGCCAAAGGTTGGATCCAACACAGCAACCACGCCGTTTGGGCGTGAATTTTGATGCTGATGATGCCGGGTTTAGCTTCAACCCGCAGGTTATTACTCTTGTTCGCCAAAACCAATTTGGCGGGACAAGCGCTGAATCTCCACACCAACACTTAGAAAATTTTGAGTGTATGATGGAGACAATGAAGCCGAAGAACGCTACTACCAACAACTATAAGCTCAAGCCTTTCTTCTTCTCCTTGAAGGGGAAAGCATTGTCTTGGTACCAAGCTCTTCCTAGTGGGAAACTAGACACGTGGGAAGACCTTTCCGCGGAGTTCCTCACTAAATTCTTTCCGCCATCCAAAACGGCGGAACTTAAAGGTAAGATTAATGCATTTTCCATGAGATCTAACGAAAGTTTGTTTCAATCTTGGGAAAGGTTTCAGGATTTGCTCTTGGATTGCCCTCATCATGGCATATCCAAGCTTGCATTGTTGGAGATATACTATAAGGGGCTGGATGTGGAGACACAATTCAAGCTCCAATCCCTCTCATGTGTTACATTCATGGACATGAGGGAAGATGACGCTTGGGACTTCATTGAGAAGCAAGCAAGAGTCATAGAGAAGTATTCCCACCGGAAAGTTGAGGGAAATCGTGTGGAGCAAGGAGCAAAGCTCACACATGAAGCTCAAAATCAAATTTTCTCCCTCAACAATGAGATCAAAGAGTTGAAGGAGGCTATCAAGACCAACTTTCCAAAGCAACAAGGAAAAGATGTTGGCTACTTGGGCAACAACAACAATGGTGGAGAGAATACAAACCGCAACAACAACAATAACTGGAACAATAACCGGAATAATTGGAATGGCAACAACAACAACCGGAACAATAATTGGAACAACTATAGGGGTTCAAACAACAACAATTGGCGCTCCAATCAACAAAATTCCGGTAACTCTTATCCTTCCAATTCGAATTCACTAACTCCACCTTCCTCTTCCTCTACTCCTTTGAAAAGCCAGGGGCAAAGATCTAATGGAGGAAACACTTCAAGAAAGGAGAAGCCCGATCCCATGTTGGAAACGATTTTGGGAAAACTTCAAGGTTTGGAGAACCGCATCATTAAGGTTGATGATCAAATTTCTAAAGTTGATAAAGCCCAAAAGGTTTTAGAAAACCAAATGTTCAGCCAAGCGGAGGAAGTTCCTAGGAATCAAGGGAAACTTCCAGGAAAAATGGAGGACAACCCCAAGGGAAGGGTGATGGCGATCACAACTAGGAGCGGAGTGACTACCACCGATCCGCAGCCTAAGTTTGTTGAAGTCTCCATTGAGAAGGACAAAGAGAAGGGGAAGGAGAAGGAAGATGTCTACGTTCCTCCTCCGGCTTACAAACCTCCCCTACCATTCCCTCAATCTAGAGCAAGAGCGCGTCTAGATAAACAATTTGGTAAGTTTATAGAACTCATGAGCAAGCTACATATTAATATACCTTTCATTGATGCTATTGTAGGTATGCCGGCTTATGGCAAGTTCTTAAAGGAGATCCTCTCTAACAAGAGAAAGTTAGAGGATTTTGGAGAGGTTAAGATGAGTTCGGATTCTTTGGATCTCATCAAGACCATGAAGGAGAAAATGCCCCCAAAGCTAAAGGATCCGGGGTCATTTTGTATTCCCATAGGAGTGGGAGACGTCACATATGACGCTTTATGTGACTTGGGAGCAAGTGTGAGCATCATACCACTTGCATTATGTAGGAAGATCGGTTTAGGCGACCCTAAACCGGTTAATATGACGTTATACATGGAGGATCGGTCCATCACTCGCCCCGTCGGTATTGTAGAAGATGTCCCGGTCAAGCTAGGTAAATTCTTTGTTCCCATTGATTTTGTTGTGCTTGACATTCCTGCAGATAGTCCGGTCCCGATCATACTCGGAAGACCGTTTCTTGCAACTTCCGGCTGCATAGTCGATTGCAAGAATGCTAGACTCGCCTTTGACATAGGAGAGGAGAAGGTAGAGTTTGTTCTTTCCACTCTAGTGAAGGAGCCAATCTTTGACGAGGATATATTCAATATCCAAGATGAAGAAGGGTTGTCTAGAGAGGAGGTAAGTGCTATTCTCTTCAAAGATCCTTTACAAAAGGTTATTACTATGAGTCTAATGAATGTAGGGGAAGAAGAGGAGTGCAATGAGGCAATTGAAGCCTTAGAAGCACAAGAAGTGTATGAAGTGGAGTTTGAGAAACTCCACGATGAGGCAGAATACGTGAGAATCCACGGCCACACACTATATTCCACGGCCGTGGATTTCACCAACCAAAGCGTGGCTCACTCCAGAGAGTTACACGGTCGTGGAGGAAACAGAGCAACCGTATTTCCTTTCCACGCCCTAAACCACGGCCGTGGAGGATGCAGGAAAACCGTGATTCTGGCCGTGAAAGAGGGTGATCGTGCCACTTCTTCAACTTCTTTTGATTCTTCTCCCACACCTTCTACACCCTTAGACACTTCTAAGGAGGCATCGGATGCTCCTCAAGAGCCATTGGAAGCTCCGAAAGCAATGGAACTAAAGCCACTTCCTACTCATCTAAGGTACGCTTTTCTAGGACCTAACTCTACTTATCCAGTTATTGTTAGTTCCGATCTAAGTATAGATGAACATAATAAGCTCATGGTTGTCCTTAGGAAACATAGAAAAGCTTTAGGATATACTATTGAGGACTTAGTAGGAATAAAACCCTCTCTATGCATGCATAAAATATTAATGGAAGAGGACTTTAGGACTTCAAGACAACCTCAAAGGCGGTTAAATCCGACCATGAAAGAGGTTGTCAAGAAGGAAATTCTTAAACTTCTTGATGCAGGTATCATCTACCCTATCTCCGATAGCAAGTGGGTGAGTCCGGTTCAAGTAGTTCTGAAGAAGGGAGGAATGACGGTCATCACCAACAAGAACAACGAACTCATTCCTACCCGAACCGTAACGGGATGGCGGATGTGCATAGACTACCGCAAGCTTAACAATGCGACGAGGAAGGATCACTTCTCATTGTCATTCATTGATCAAATGCTTAAAAGGTTAGCACAACATTCGCACTTTTGCTATCTTGACGGTTATAGTGGTTTCTTTCAGATTCCGATACACCCGGATGATCAGGAGAAGACCACATTCACGTGCCCGTGGGGTACGTTCGCTTATAGGAGAATGACGTTCGGGCTTTGCAACGCCCCAGCCACCTTTCAAAGGTGCATGATGGCCATCTTCTCCGAATACATTGAGGAAATCATGGAAGTCTTCATGGATGACTTCTCCGTATACGGTTCCTCTTTTAACAATTTCCTTTCTAACCATTCTCTTGTTTTACAAAGGTGTGAAGACACTAACCTAGTTCTAAATTGGGAGAAGTGTCAATTTATGGTAAAGGAAGGAATTGTTTTAGGACACTTAATCTCTAGTAGAGGGATTGAGGTGGATAAGGCGAAAATAGAGACTATAGAAAAGCTTCCTCCCCCAACTTCGGTGAAAGGGATAAAAAGTTTTCTAGGACATGCCGGATTCTATAGACGCTTCATAAAAGACTTCTCTAAAATATCAAAACCTCTTACTAATCTATTGATGAAGGATGCGGTTTTTGAGTTTTCGCAGGAATGTTTAGATGCGTTCAATATGATCCGGGAAGCTCTAATTTCAGCACCTATTATCCAACCTCCGGATTGGAATCTTCCCTTTGAAGTTATGTGCGATGCTAGTGACGTAGCTATAGGAGCTATTCTTGGACAAAGAAAATAAGGGAGAACCCATGCCATATACTATGCTAGCAAGACGCTAGATGAAGCGCAGCTCAACTACGCCACTACGGAAAAGGAATTCTTAGCCATTGTCTATGCTATTGACAAATTTCGCTCTTATCTTGTAGGTGCAAAGGTGATTCTCTACACGGATCATGCTGCGATCCGGTACCTCCTTGCAAAGAAGGATGCGAAGCCAAGGCTAATTAGATAGATTCTTCTCCTACAAGAATTCGATCTAGAGATCCGCGACAAGAAAGGTTCGGAAAATTCTGTTGCGGATCATTTGAGTCGTCTAACACATCTAGAGGACGACCACTTACCTATAGATGACTCCTTCCCGGACGAACACCTACATATCATTGAGGAGTGCATCGAAGTAATCTCCAAAGGTAACGAACCATGGTTTGCTGATTTTGTTAACTATTTGGTTTGTCAGGAGATACCGCCCGGATTATCCTACGCACAAAGAAAGAAGTTCTTTAAGGATGTCCGGAAATACTTTTGGAATGAACCTCTCCTCTTTAAGAGAGGTCCGGATGGCATTATTCGGCGATGTGTGCCGGAAGATGAGATGCAAAGTGTCATCCGCCATTGTCATTCACTACCATGTGGAGGACACGCTAGTTCGAACAAGACTAGCGCTAAAGTATTGCAATCTGGATTTTTTTGGCCTACTTTATTTAGAGATGTGCAATCCTTTGTTTCCTGCTGCGATGCTTGTCAAAGAACAAGAAATATCTCTAGGAGGAATGAGATGCCTCTCAATAACATCCAAGAGGTGGAGATTTTCGATGTTTGGGGAGTTGACTTTATGGGACCGTTCCCATCATCTTGTGGAAACCAATACATACTCTTGGCGGTGGATTATGTTTCTAGATAGGTGGAAGCAATTGCCTCTCCCACCAATGATGCCATGGTGGTGGTTAAGTTTTTTAACAAGACCATCTTCCCACGATTTGGGACACCAAGGACTATCATTAGTGATGGAGGTTCTCACTTCATTGCCCGACGCTTTGAAGCTCTTCTAGCTAAGTATGGGGTTACTCACAAGATCGCCACCCCTTATCATCCACAAACTAGTGGACAAGTTGAGATCTCAAATCGGGAGATCAAAGGAATCCTAGAGAAGACGGTTTCAAGGACTAGGAAGGATTGGTCTTTGAAGCTTGATGATGCATTGTGGGCGTACCGGACTGCGTACAAGACTCCCATAGGAACCACACCATACAACCTTGTGTATGGGAAGTCTTGTCACTTACCGGTAGAGTTGGAACATAAGGCGTTTTGGGCTATCAAATGGTTGAATTTCAGCATGAAGGAAGCGGGAGAGAAGCGTCTCTTGAACTTTAATGAGCTTGAAGAACTCCGCTTGAATGCCTATGAAAACGCCAAGATTTACAAGGAGAGAGAAAAGCGTTGGCATGATAAGCATATCATTCCAAAGGACTTCAAAGAAGGAGATCAAGTTCTCCTCTTCAATTCAAGGCTTCGTCTCTTTCCAGGTAAGCTTAAATCTCGTTGGACCGGACCTTTTCTAATTAAGCGTATTTTCCCCCATGGTGCAGTTGAAGTATGGGGTGAAGCGGGCGGAAGCTTTAAGGTGAACGGTCAACGACTCAAGAAGTATACGCCGGAACTCCAAGCTGAAGAGTTCGCGCCCACCGCACTCGAATAAGTGCGAATTTGGTCTAGCTACGGACCTTAAACAAAGCGCTTCTTGGGAGGCAACCCAAGGTATTGCATTTACGTTTTTGTTTTCGATTCATAGCTTAGCTTAGTTTAGACGTTTTTGTTTTGTTTTGCCTTCGATTCCTTCCGGTATGTTCGTGTTTTTGGATGTAGGAATAGTGGAAAAGGAAAGGGGAGGAATAATTTTGGAGAAAAGTGACGAAACTTGGACTTTGGAGCATTACAGAGAGTTCCACGGCCTAAACCACGGTCGTGACAGCTACAGTGACCGTAATTTCCAAAAGCCTTTGAAAAATCACCAAAATCACGGTTCCGTACAATTCCACGACCGTGGAACCCCCCAATAGACCGTGGTTTTCAAAAATTTTGCCGGCCACTATATAAACCACGTTCTTCACAAAAACACAACACAAAACCCAATTCCACGCCCTCATTTCGCCGGAATCACGCCCCTCACCTAAATTCTCCGTTCGTTAATCGTTTTCAACGATTCTTCGACCCAAACTGCAGCAAATCCGATCACCAACGAGATCCAAGCAACGATTCGAGCGGCAAATCACCAAGGAACGCAAAATTCGGATTTTAAAATCCGAAACCTAGGTTTTTTCCGCTCTTCTCTATCTTTGTCAATTCGGGTTCGTTTTTGCAAGCATTTATAGGAGAACTGATTGAAATTGGAAGGAATTAGACAAGGACTGCTTGATTGCTGAGATTGGCTGTTGATTGCTGAATTTTGCGAAAAGTCGAGACGAACCACGGTCTCTGTCAATTCCACGGCCGTGGAACACTAAGAACAGACCGTGGTTTTGAACAGTAATGGATTTTGTGAGGAGAGTTTCTGGGAGAATTAAGGAGAAGAAAAATGAGAAGGATAAGAACAAAAAGAGGAAGGGTAACCCCTCTTCCTCTTCATCCTCTAGAGCACCACCACCTTCCTCCCCTTCACCTCAATCATCACCTTCATCACCTTCACCTCCTAGCCCTAGAGTGCCCGCCATTCACGAGGATCATCTCGATGCATTAGAGAGGATCCATAAGAGGGCTATGATAGGACCTAGGTACCTATTGTTGGAGGATTTAGCTCCCCTCCACATCATAGATGACCTTACTTGGCTCTTGGATAGAGCCGGATTAGTTGTCTTCTCGGCTATCCGAGAAGACGCCTACGAGGAGATCACGAGAGATGTTGTGACGTCTTTTGAGCACAACCACGTTGATAGGACAGTTTCTTGCCGTCTGATGGAAAGGAACTATGATTTCTCCATCCGGGAGTTCGGAACCTTCTTTGGGTTCCAAGAGACCTTCAATGGTCGTTTTCCTAGCGGCGTTTACGCCAAAGATTTTTGGGAGGAGGTAGCTATGATTTACGCCAGCGAGGACCGCTGGCAACCAGCTGATACCAAGGCTAAGTTGATGTATCACTTAGCCTTGAAGATTGCTCACCGGGTTCTTTCTGAGTATCTCTTCCCTAGGACGGAGACACCTCAGAAGATCAAGACGGATGAGCTCTTTCTGTTGTACTCTATGTTGTATGGGCACCCTGCTGACTGCGCCACCCTCTTAGCTGCTACCATGAGCAAGCTAAAAAACAAGAGGGCGGGCAACATTGGATATGGTGGGATAGTCACCCACCTTGCTAGGATGTTAGGGGTAGATTTTTCTGCATGTACACGCATTCCCGCCGTACCCCTAGGACTCCAGGCCTTCATGACTAGAGGTCTTATCTTCCCTACCCATAGAGGTCCACCTTATGCAGCTATGTCATGGGAGAGCAGGACGGGGAGGGGCATTGAGTGGCTCCCAGAGTATTCCATTATGGCTGGACGCCATAATTGGAAGGAGACGTTCGCTGCTATGCATGCGAACAGGATTGCAGCCCCTCCATATGTCCCACCACCACCGGTAGTTGAGGAGGAGATGAGAGATCAGTATGAGGGAGGAGGAGGAGCCGAGCAGGAGTTTGGCACGTTTCCGGATCAGCCGGACATAGCTTCTGATGTGCCTAGATGTTCTCCACGTCCCGCCAGAGCTTCAGGTTCATCTTCTCGCCGCGCCAGCGTGAGCGAGAGGCCCACTTGGATGGAGACACCTCCTGCGTGGTACGGAGCTCCACCACCATGGTCCGCACAGCAGCCACCGCCACCAGCACCAGCACCGTCAGATGCACCGGGGTGGTGCAGTCAGGCTCCGGGATGGTATGAGCAGATGCCAGAGTGGGCTACTAGCCTTTCTGATAGAGTGGGAGCATTGGAGATTCGAGCCGATGCTAGAGACGGACGTATGGACGACCTCGATCATATGATGAGAGACGTCTACCGCCAGCAGTTCGGGCGGTACTATGACCCTAGCTTCCATCCATTCCCGCCTCCACCGCAGTGACGATGATGATGACCGACAGCTTTAGCCGCTCCACCGCCATTTTGTGAGTCTTTTTCTTTCTTTCTTTTCTTTTTGTTCTTTTATTTGAACATTAGGGACAATGTTTGTTCCAAGTATGGGGTGGGGTGTGACTAAAAGTTTGTAATAACTCTTACTCACTTTGATTGCTTCTATTGAGACTATCTTGCATGTTCATTATATTATTGCACGTTTCATTATTGCATTGCATGAAAAAGAGTTTGAAAAACCCAAAAAAATTGAAAAATTTTGAAAATTTTGTGCTTCTAAGGAATTGAGTTGATTTCTATGATAATCGCTACTTGTGAATTGAGTTTGATGACAATTGTATGCTTAAACGATTAGTGAATTGAAAAGAAATTGAATGAGTTGATTATACCTCTTTTGCAAGTTTCATAATGTGATGAATGTTAGTTAAATCATGTTGAGAAAATAAAGTTGAAATCACACTATAAGTTATTATACTTCCTATTGAGATGATTAAGGCAATTCGATTTTCTTTCTTCTTTCTTTGATCATTTAGCCCCTCATTGAAATTATGGCCTCCTTTACCTATCCGGTAATTTGGAGGATTTGATTGATATTGGCATGTTTGATGTGGAAGGGCCTTGAAAGCAATTATTTGCAATCAAAAGAATAGAAAGAAATTGTAGGTTTGGGGAAGTCAATCATGATAATGAGTAACTCGGCACCATTCACATAGCCGGGTGTTTGTGTCTTGCCAAAGTCAGATTGAGCGATATTCCTAGCGGATTATGGTATGTGCGCTAAGGGTTTGAGGCATCTCATAAAAATTGAGAAACGTCAATCTCCTAGGCTTCGGTTTTTGTGCACCTCTATCCATAACTCCAAAAGTAAAGTCGAAAAATGAAAGGAAGAGAGCGAAGCTCTAAGTTGAAAGTGTGCGGAAACCGCAAGAGAAAAAGAAAAGAGTAGTTATCCACTTTTCCGGATTCATGCACCACATTCCTTAAAGTTTTCCTTCCCTTTCCACATTCTAGACTTTTTTGAAAGTCCTTAAGATCAAAAGAATGTTATATGACTTGGTGACCTAAATTGAAGTTTCTTATGATTGATTTTGATAATGTTTGAAGGTTATGATGTTTGTATGGAAGTTTAATTGATTCATGAGCTTTCTTTACTCTTTACTCTTGATTAAGTGTATGAAAGTCTTATAAACGAATGAAGCAAGATTTGAGAATGATCTATTGATTAGAAGACACATTCATCCAAAAGAAGTATTGCTTTGAGAAGGTACACATATTTCATCCTAACTTTTGTTTTAAAAGCTTTTGAAAGACCTTGCTTAGGGACAAGCAAGTGGCAAGTATGGGGTTATTTGTTAGCATGAAATATTGTGATATTTTAGGCACGTTTTCTAAGTATATTTCATCCATTTTGATAGTCATTAATTAAGCATTGATTCAATTGTGAGCTAGTTTGCCTATATTGTCGATATGGAGATCTACACAAGCTTTATGTTGATTATAGGTAATTAAGACCTTGCTTAGGGACAAGCAAGTGGCAAGTATGGGGTTATTTGTTAGCATGAAATATTGTGATATTTTAGGCACGTTTTCTAAGTATATTTCATCCATTTTGATAGTCATTAATTAAGCATTGATTCAATTGTGAGCTAGTTTGCCTATATTGTCGATATGGAGATCTACACAAGCTTTATGTTGATTATAGGTAATTAAGAGCTATTTCCGATCGGAATTGAGCAAGGATGGAGTTGATTGAGCATGTCCATGAATTGAGGACATTCCTAGGAGCTAAGGAAGTGCCAACTTGAAGAATGCACGAGACTAAGGAAGAATCACGTTATAGCCCTAAACCACGCTCTAAAATACGGCCGTACTACATTCCACGTTCAAGTCCACGGCCGTGGAACCTTGGCAAGGGAAGCGTGGTTCATTCCAGTAACTTCTACGGCCGTGGAAGACTTGTGTCAAACCGTGACACTTTCCACGCTCTAAATTACGGCCGTGGAACCCTTCCACGACCGTGATCTTGGCGATCTTTTTGGCCACACTTTAAGCCTCGATCTTCTATGAGATTGGACCGGACTTATATTTTATCTTACACTATAAAAGGACGGACAAAGGGAGATTCTGTCACCTCTGCTTAGACGCATTTTCCGCTTACGCTTGGAATTGCCCTAATTTCACATCTTGTGGAGGTTGTGATTGAAGATTTCGCGCTTTGCTATTGAGATTTCCGGATTGACGGAAGATCGAAGATTTGGAAGATTGTTCGCAAGAAGGTTACGTTTTATCTTTAGGTTTGATTTAGAAGACGGATTGACATCCCGTTCTTTGTTCTTATCTAAGATTGTGATTGTTTGCATTATTCCGAATCCATTGACGTTATTGTTCTTAATTTGTGAACTTGAGATTGATTTGAAAGTTATTGAAGGTTTTCGGAAGTTTTCATCTTTCCTTCTTTTAAACCTTGAATTTGATATCAATATGACTATTGTTGGCTAAAACCCTTTAGCAATTCTAAGGTGAAGGGTTGATAGTTGTGGCTTAGATGATGATAGATCGATCGTAAACAGATTGGACCCTGAGAGTTAGAGAGAATCGCCGACAACCTTAAACCACGGTCTGTTCTTGAGCTTCCACGGCCGTGGAACTCAAGAACTACCCGTAATTTTGTGTCAGTTTACGAACTTGCTTTGACTTTAATCCAAAGTTAAAGATTTGCTTTAACTTAGTCTTGACTTGCCTTTTCTAGGTGGTAGTGAAGCCTCAACAACCTCTACCTCGATTGTGTGTGTCACAACCTTAATCGGTTAAGTTAGTCTTGATCCTTGGATTACAAGTTTGGGTATTTGACGTTAATTCTTACCTTTAGAACCTTTCTGTATTGAAGCCTCAACAACCTTTATAGAGAGTGTCTTGTAGGTGAGTCATGTAGGGTTTTTGGAACTTCATCGTACGATTACCTTACATTCGTATACCTTTGCATATCTCAACTCTGTCCCTATATCTTTAGTATATCTTGAATCGATTGCCACAGCTGGATTCCTGGATCTTTAGGATTGTTGTTTTCCCAATAATTCGAAAAGCTCTTACATTTACTCGCTTGATAATCTATAATTGGATTTAACCCCGCAAATCCCTGTGTTCGATACTCTGAAATTCTTGCTTAACTATATCGATCCGTACACTGCGGGTTCGCTTGCTTTTATTCTGGTTTTATAAATTTAAAGCTTGATTGCACGCACGCTAAGTGGCGAACGCTAATTATCTAAAGCAGCGGTTCAAGATAGACCCGACAAAATTGATAGGGGCGCGCGCTACTAAATTTTCCACACCCATGTAATAACCGAAAAATTAAACTCCGTTTAATACGGAATTCAACCGGATTCCGATCCGCCAAAATTGTTATCCTTTTTAAATAAAATAAAACGAGATTAGTTTCTATCATTTTATGTGACCTTGATTCACATAAAATGATAAACTTTGTAATCAGAAATAATTCCGTACCTTTAAAAATAAAATGAAACAGCTGTTCCGGGCGAATAACGATCTAGTTATCTTCAACATTAGTTAAAGGAGCGGACTGGCCCAATTTTCGGGCCCATGCCACTGGATCCGGCCCAACAACCCATCTAGTCAGCCCACTAACCCTAACCTTACCTTAAACCTAATTAACTCTAATCTATCCTTAACATAAACTATCGTCTAACGCTACTTACCTTTCCCTGGTGAAACATATTGCCGCTCAACAGCAAACCTCCGCCGCTCTTCACGAAGCTCTGAACCAGCCAGATCACGAGCCGGTAGCCACACCACACTACCAGGATTGTCGCCCGCCGGTTCTGTCGACCACCAGGTGAGTCGCTAGTCTACATCTCGTCTATCTCTCGCCCGTCCTTTCTACTCGCGGATTTAATCAGTCGGAACCGCCGATCTTTCGCACAACAGCCAGCTGCCAGACGATACCGGAGGAGGGCTGCAGTAGTGCCGACCGACGCCGCAACGAAGACCTTCAGGCCGGCAGTGGTGAGTCGTCCGCCTTTCTTACTCTCTCCTTCAGTTCAGTTCGCCTGTGCTAAACACCCTTCTTCTCTTCGTGGCTACTGTTTTGAACCAGCCAGTTAACCTCGGTGCCGCTGCAGTAGTACTCAGCCAGAAGAAACGGTGCAACATGAGAGTACCAACGAGCCAACTTCGAGCCTCTACAACCGCCGCCCTGCAGAACCGGAACTAGGCTGTTGATCCTCTGTGAGTGCTTAACAAGTGGGCTGAACGGTGAGTTTATTCCGTACTCAGTACCGTATGTCGAAGCATGTGTACTGTAGGTGTAGGAGATGAACTACAAGACAGTACAGTGTATGTTGATATGGATGCCTAAGGAATAGAATGGGAATAAGAGTATATATAAATATATATGTATGGGTATAAAGTATGTATGTAAATTTATACATATAGATGAGGGATGTGAGTATATATAGTTACTTATTCATCAACGCAGTAAGTAGGCGTATATTTATAGAAGTATAGAATGGACTATATATAAGTACACATTTAAGTACGAGATGGGAAAAATATATATATAGACGTATATATAAGTAAGTACGGAATATATACGTAAATACTTGTGTAGAGGGGTAAAGTTTGGATATATGGATGTACGTATGCATACATGTATAAGAGTAGAGTAGTAATCGGGAAGGAGGAAGAGTGTTGTTCCTTTGAAGAGTGGATTCGGGTTTTGAACTTATAACCTCTAAACAAGCTATCCGATAGAAACAATTTTGGGAAACAAGTTCAAAACAGGAATGCTAGATTGTAATGATAGATGTTGGAGAGTTCCGGGATCAAGGGCAAAATGGTCTTTTTAACCTAAGAGAAACTTTTCTTAACTTTCTTCGTGAGATTGCACAACTCAGAAGTTTATAACTTCTAAGAGTTTAGGGATGTGTTTTGATCCCCATGCCTTATTTGACAGGCGTTTGAGTTACCACGAGTACGGACCGATTTGAGACTTGTTAGAGTGTGATTTAACTCAGGTAAGTCTTTGCGACTTACTTAGCCAGTTTTTGGATATTAGTTGGGTGATAATGGTTGTGTGTGTGCAATGTGTGTGATAATAATAATAACAACTTGTTAGGACGACCGTTGTTATTATGTTTTAAGGCCCAAGTGTATTATAACGGGCCGTGACATCACTGCCCAGCTCTGACAGGAGACTGGAAGGTTCTCTATACCCAGACCAGGTAGGTACAAGGTGAGATGCATCGGATCCATTCCTGATGGTTACACGGGGGCAGAGGCGAGGTTTGGGAATCCCTCGTGTCACAAAATAAGTATCATTAGTAAGAGTGAATAACTTAAATGAAGATAATAAATGGACTTGTTTGAAAGCATGATGAGTGTTTACTCTTTTATGTGTGTGTGTGCTGTTATTATTCTCCTAATGTTTGGATAACTAGCTAATGATTATTCTTTTGTTGTGTTTTTAGATTTACCACAAGTTAGGGCAGCAATTGAGTGATCCGGAAGTAGTGGTCAGCCGGGTCTCCGTACTCTTTAGAGTGGGGGTTGGGTTGTTGTTTGTCGTTCTTTCTTTTGTTAAGACAGTTGATCTTTTTCTGCTTTGTTTAAGTACTATAGGCTACTAGACCTTGTTGCATACATTCCTTTAAAAATACTATTTCATGAATTTTGGTTTTTCTTATTTGTGTCTTGTTGCAAGATCCTAGTAATATTGTTGTCCAACTGAGGTCGGGACCATTGTGAGGTCCTAATCAGTAACGTTCCAAATTCTGAGAATTTGGGGTGTTACAACCCGCCTTTTCAACCTTTAGAATTCCATTTCACTTTTTGACAAAATAGTACTCTTTTGACACCGTTCTATTTTTCTTCACCTTTCCCTTCTTCCATTTCATCTTTCGATTGCATCCTTTATCAGGTTCCTTCTTCTTGCACATAAATTCAGCCCAAATATAAGTTAACTCGAAGCATCAAATCTCCAAAATTGAAGGCATGGGTTAGGGTGTCATAGGGTTTGGCGATTGTGAAGGCGAACGACACGCAGAGGTGAAGGGGGTTGGTTGTGGAGGAGGAGGAAATCGGCCGGAGGTTACAAGGAAGAATTCGACTTCAGCTTAGTTCGATTGCATCTTGGTTCGACTTCAACTGCTGTTCGACTTCGCTATTGTTCGACTTCATCTGAAACAGGTTCAATTCCTTTCCTTTCACCCTAAATCTTCATGTTTTTGTTAATGTTCGACTTCGACTTCAGCTTAGTTCGATTGCATCTTTGAGTAACACATAATCAGGAGTCGTTGATGTGTATTAGTGGAGTAACACATAATCAGGAGGAAATGAAATAGATTTTTTTCACCTGGTTTCTTTTGCTTCTCCCTCTGTGTGGGTCTAAATTCAATTTCTCATCAATTAAATGCATTTAGTTGGCTAATTCGTAGATGCTTCCTATGTCAAAGAGAGTCATTTTTGTCAACAAGGGCGCATTTCATTTGTGCACAACTGCTTTCAAGTTTAATCATATAAGTTTGTAGCCAAGACTTCCTTGGATGAATCTGCGATTTTCGCTTCACCAGATTCCCCTAGGTCACCAGGAAATCATCTTTGATTACTTTTAGAGTAGGATCCAACCTCCTTCAAGTGCCAATAACAAAGTAGTCTTCCCACAAGAAGGTGGCCTTGGAAGAAGTGTCATTCTGTATTCACAATCAACTCACGTATTCATCATCTTTTTTTTTTATAAAAAGTAAAGATGCACATTGACGGCTTAATGATTCCGGACACATCCTTGATAATCTTAAACCGTGTTCTCGCAGCTAAACCGATACCAATTGTTCCAAGAACGGATTCAATTAGATTTCGGGCGGAATTAACTAGTGTAGGAAGAGCTCTACTGTCATTGTAGCAATTTGCTTCAACATTTAGATGCTCAAATCTTATTTCTACTGTAGGTAGTTGAATTTTGGCCCTGCAATAACATCATATACATATACGAATGAGTTATATATATATGAATGAATGTATAAGTCAAAATGAGATGCAAATATTACCTACAAATTATGTCCTTGAGTATCTTCAAGAATTTCTCATTATCCTTGATGACATTAATTATGACCTATTTTTAGGCATGTATTTATATAGATTCTTCCTTTATTTCGCATGCATAGACATACATTCATGACATTTATGGTTATATTCACCTACTTTGCAAGAATAGAGGTCTACGCAGAGTTTTATTGCATTTGTAGGTAAATTGGCGAATTATGGAGCGAAATGACATATTTAAGGATTAAGCCTTGAAGAGGGACAAAAAGGAGTATAAAAGGAAGCTAGGACGCGCCAAAGTATCTTCTGATACCGTCTGACGCGCCAAAGTATCTTCCGATACCGTCTGACGCGCCAAAGTATCTTCTGATACCGTCTGACGCGCCAAAGTATTCTCTGATATCGTCTAACGCGGCCTAGAGTATTTTCTGATACCAGCGGGTTCGACTTCTTTTCAGCCCAAATATTTAGGGTTTAAAGATGAAACCCTAGATTTATCCCTATAAATTTTTGATAGACTTCAACATTAAAAGGGAGTCAAATTCTCCAAAGGACTGGGAGCTCCAACGTTAGGGAGAAGTTGAGAACGGCTTGCATTCAGCGCTTTTCGAGGGCATTGCTTAGGGAGAAGTTGAGTTGGAAGATATTAGGGTTTTCATCTTGAAGGCGGATTGACATCCCGTTCTTCATTTGTTCCTAGAGATTTTGTGAGGTTTTTCTATTTCTTTAATTCTACATTCTTTGAACACAAGAACGGATTTGTTATTTTGATATTTTGAGGATTGAGATATTTGACATTATTGAGTTTTCTAAGTTCCATTCTTTTTATTTTCTTCTTAATTTGATTGTTGATTTGATGACTATGATTGTTGGCTAAAACCCTTAAACGATTTTAAGGTGAAGGGTTGATAGTTGTGGCTTAGATGATGATGGTCGATCGTAAACAGATTGGACCCTGAGAGTGTGAGAAACCTTGTCGAGAGCCTTTTCCACGGTTTGTTCTTGAGTTTCACGGCCGTGGTTCTTCAAGATCCAGCCGTGATTTCCTCTGTTTTACGACTTTTGCTTTTGCTTTAATCCAAAGTTAAAGATTTGTTTTAGCCTAGCCTTGACTTGCCTTTTCTAGGTAGTAGTGAGACTCAACATCTCTATTTCGGTTTCGAGTGTCACAACCTTAATCGTTTTAGTTTATTTTTGATTCCTTAGGTTTGGGCATGGGTATTTGAGATTAATTCTTGTCCTTAGATCCTTTCTATACTGCAGCCTCAGCAACCTTTATAGAGAGTGTCCTTGGGTGAGATATATAGGGTTTTGGAACTTCACCGTGCATAACCTTACATTTGTTATACCTTTGCAATCTCGACTCTGTCCTTATATCTATAGAATATCTTGAATCGATTGCCACAATTGGATACTTGGATCTTTAGGATTGCTGTTTTCCCAATATTTACAAATCTTCTATATTTTATTTGCTCGATAACTTGTGAACTGAATTTGATCCCCAAATCCCTGAGTTCGATACTCTGAAATTCTTGCTTTACTACGTCGATCCGTACACTGCAGGTTCGCTTGCTTTGATTTCAGTTTTATAAATTTAAAACTTATTTGCACGCACACTTTGAGGCGAACAATACTCTTCAACAACCTTAAAGATTTTGTCGATGAACTGAATCTTGTCATTCATATCCAGTCTTCTGACATCAACTTCCTTGTAAATTGCCACGTTTTCATAAGCCCAATTATGACTCTATTGTAGGTAGGCAGTTTCTCGATGACCGCCGACCTGAGGGCAAGCTCGTCTCCATGCCCTTTTGTGCTCCGGTGTTCTTAAGGATTGCATCAAGTGATCATGAACAGTGTCAAATCCATGTTAGGGCTTCTTCATTTCACTTATATTTTGTAATATGCACTTCTTCATTGCCAATAGGTTATATGGCACATACATTTTCCTTCTTAACAACGAGAATCAAACTGTGTAGTGGGAAAAACTTACACAGTAGAATTTCCAATGTTTTCTTCTTTTTTTTTTTCAATTTTCTTTGTTCATCTTTTACTTCCGGTTCATACTTCTTTATTAGATTATGTCACATTATCTATAATTGGCTTGATGCGATGATAAGTATTTCTTATGTGCCATTTATTTCCTCTTTGTTTTGCTAGTGGAATCAAACTTACGAAGTTTGGCGTGATCGTACTCCTTTGCAAGATCACACTTCCTCTTTGTCTTAGCATACATCAGGTTTGTTTTCGTTAAAAAAATTGAACTTTGTATTAAATTTAGCACACATCAGCATATGTTATGTTATATGTGTCAATAATATGAACTCTTCTACTTATTACATAGTCAAACACAAATTTAGCACGCAACAAGCTCTTTGTCTTAACATACATCAATAATTGTTAGGCATCTCGATATTCTGGAATCACTAATTGCAACTTCTGCAGAAATTTCTAAAATTCTTTTGAGAGTGTTCATACATGTACTATAATAAGTACTTTTTGCAAACTTTCTTAAGGTTAATTTTATAGTGTTCACTAGTACACTTACTTGTTTATTTGTTTGCAATTTTCTTAAAGTAAATTTCAGTCTGTTAAGGTTAATTTTATAGTGGTTAAACAACTTTAGGCATGGATAATACTAGCTCGAAGTGGTGGATGTTACCTAGATGGAGTCAAGAATATTCAAAAGGGGTAGATGAGTATATTGAAAAAGCATTTGCAAATGAAGCACGTGGAGATGAAATTCGTTGCCCATGTAAAGTGTGTTACCGTCGACAATGGTTACAAAGTGACATTGTCAAAGATCACATGATTGCAAAGGGATTTCACCGACTACCTGAGGATGAGGAACAAACACAAAGAGTTGACAATGATGGGGTGGGGGTGAGATGAATGGATTCATTGATAACATCAATGATTTGCTCCATGACACACTCAATAGTGGCCCGAATGAAGAGGCAAAAGATTTTTACAAGTTGGTAGAAGATGGAAAAGTAGAGTTGTATCCTGGCTGCAAAACTTTTTCCAAGCTTTCCTTCATAATTCGATTATTTATTCTCAAGCGAGACCATAAGTTGAGCAATGGCTCCTTTATTGATTTGCTAAAAGTTCTGAAATGCAACCTGATGCAAAATTGCTTGGGTCTTATAATGAAGCCAAGAAGATCCTCAAGGTCTTAAGGCTTAATTATATCAGGATAGATGCATGTCCTAACGATTGCATGCTGTATTGGGAAGAGAATGCCGAAGCAACATCCTGTCATGTTTGTAAGACTTCTCGGTGGAAGTCATAAAGTAAAAATGAGGAGACCGGTATGGTTCGTCAAATTTCTGCTAAAGTTTTTAGGTACTTCCCAATCAAGAAAGGGTTGCAAAGATTGTTTATGTCTCGAGAGATTGCACAGAACATGACATGGCATGAAAATGGGCGTCTAAAGGATGGACTTTTGAGGCATCCTGCTGATGGCGATGTTTGGAAGAACTTCGATGTGAAGTATCCGTCGTTTGATGAGGATCCTCAGAATGTGAGTTTGGCGAGGACATGGCGAGGAAAAAACGGTCACACGACTCCACTCCGGGTGCCGACGGACCTTCCCCTAGATTTAGAGAATATTACCTCCTTGATTCATCGAGAACATGTCGATTTCTTTAGATGAATTTTTAGTTCTGGTATGAAAATTTGTATGAATTTGATATGAATAGATATGTACCCCTTATTGTCATTATCTTCAGCTTGTTTCGTAGGTTTGAATTCAGCTTGATATGAAGATTTTCGTAGGTTTTGATTCATACCAAAAAATTCTGGTATGAATTATCTGGTATAATTTTCTGATATGAATTTATGGTATAAATTTATGTTATGAAAGTTTCGGGTATGATTTTTTTTGTATGAATTTATGTTATGAAAAATTCTGGTATGACAATTTCTGACATTAATTTTTGGTATGAAAATTTCTGATATAAATTTATATTATGTAAATTTTCTGATATGAACTTTTTGGGTTGAATTTATGTTATGAAAATTTCTGGTATGAATTTCATACCAGAAAATAAAAAGAAATAAAAAGGACAAAATAAAATAAAATAAAAAGACAATCAGCTACGTAACAAAAGAAAATTCAATGTTTCTTTCTTTTTTTTCAAATAGAGGGCTTAATTAATTTTACCCTCCTATTAATAAAAGTGATAAATAAAAAATTAAAGGTACACAAAATAAATAAATAAAAAAGAAAAGAAAAAAGGCCTATTTGAACAATTTTTTTTAACGAAATCTAAGGGTCTTTCCATTGTGCAGATGTAGATGTAGGGAATACTGAGGAATGAAATATACGTTTACACAAGGATTTACAACCATACAATATATAATAATAAGAATCTATCTCCATTCTCTAATTATTGAACCATTTCAAAATAACTATCATATATATATATATATATATATATATATATATATATATATATATATATATATATATATATATATATATATATATATATAAATCTGATAATAATAATAATATATAGTTTGCATTAAGATAATTATGAAATTTGTTGGTCATGGATTCTAAATAGGTTATAATAGTTTAATTTGGATTTATTTTGTTTAGAGTTAATATTATTGTAATCGATCTATCTAACTATTAATAATAAGAGCCTAAATGTAACTTGAGTTAAAAGGGTAAGGGTCCGTTCGGTTCATTTTTTTTGCTAGTTGAAGTTGAAAGTTATCACCCAAAAATGCTTTTTGGCGTTCGGTGAACAATTTGAAGAGAGTTGAAGATGTGGTTGAAAGAGTTGAAGATGATTGAAATTTATCATAAATCTTCAACAGATTGGGGTCAGATTATCCTGGTTGAACGATTTATTTCACATTTCTACCCTCAATCCTTCAACCCTAAAGCCATCAGAGGTGTGTCTTCTTCTCCTAGCTCAACGTTCAGTTTTCTACTCCTCCCTGGGAAAGTTCAGAGGTAAGCCATCAATCCTTCAACCCTAAAGCCATTAATATGCCTTCTTCTCTTGCTCATTATTGATTTCTTTTGTTCCCTTCTTCTTTTCTCCAATGGTAGGTAATTGAGCGTTGGACCCATAAGCCGAACCCTAACTCAGGTAAGTCGTCTCTGAGCAGTCTTCTTCGTCTTGCTTGTCTCATTTGTTCCAATATCCTCTTGAACAATGTTCTCAATTTCTTCTCAGACATCGATTTCCTTTTGATTTTTAGTTGAAAGATTTTCTGAGATTAGTTTGCTAAATATGGATAATTTCTTCCCGGTAATTGATTTCTTCTTGATTTTTTCTTGTCTGATGAAATGGCTTGCTGAATGTCTATTAGATTGAGATATTTCTGAGGTTAGGCAGGTTGCTGGTTGCTAGTTTTTTAGTTAAAATATATTATGAGGTTAGTCAGGTTGCTGGTTTTTTCTTGTTTGAACCATCACTGTAAGTTTAGCCCTTGTGGTATTGATTGTTGTGCTGCTTGTGGCACTGATTTTTTTCTTCATCTTGTGTTTGTTGATATGTCTTCATATGATGGTTGTGTAGCTTGTGGTATTGATTACCTCACATTTCATCAAGAAGCTTTGTCTTGATCTTTCCTGTGGTTGTTGAATTCAAGTTGAAATTTATCACCCTAACTCTTGCTTCTTACTGCGTCAAATATGAAAAGGTGGGTAATCAGTGGACCTTGAGTTGAATGACCTTTATAGATGTTTGATTAAAAGTATAGATTTCTGATTGCCTGCATAGTTTTATACTTTGAATTCATTATGTTGTATATAAGCTTAACCATACGAATTTGATGCTAGCTTTGTGAGGGCATTTGTGTGTGTTGGACCACCAGCTATGCTCTTGTTCTTTGTGTGGCTGCCATGGTTATCCTCTCTCTGTAGTTGAATCTCCTAGGACCACCAGTTTTATACTTTGAATTCATTATGTTGTATATATGTTTAACCATACGATTTCTGATTGGTTGCCATTCTTAACCACATATGAATTCAAGGATGATATTTGAACCTCAGGTTATTACGATGTCCTCTGCTTCTGGAAGTCACATTTCATTGCCGTCAGATGCCTCCTTCCCATACGAATTTGACCCCGATGTATCTGATGACCCACCGTCGCCTGATCCAGGCCTTGTGGTAGTAGATGCCACTGAATTACTACATATTAATTGTAGCTTAAGTATCTTTATACATCTAATAAAGTTGCTTGACTTGTTGTAGATGCTGGAACTTGACTTGGATGACGAGCTCATTGACACACCTTCAACATCTCCTATCATTTCACGAATCCAAGATGTTGCTCGCCGACTTAGGGCCGACAATCAGGCATTGCGTGATGAGATTGACATCACCAATCATAACATGGGAAATGTGGAGAATGCAAACTTGCAAGTCTATGACCACGTCTCAGAACTGGCATCATCAAATATTCAACTATCTCTTAGGCTTGAAGAAGCTCGTTTGGAGGCAAGTCAACATGCCAAGACGTCGAACCACTTAAAGATCTGCATCTTTGGCATGGTCATTTGGTTTCTGGCATGTGTTGCCCACAAACTTGGTTACTGAATGTGTTTTATGTAAACGGTTGATATGTGTATTTTGATGTTGGATGTGCTTGCATGCCATCCCTTTTGGGTTTAATGGTAAAAAAATTTAGACATATGATGATGTAGTACATTGATATGTCTGCTATTTTGATGTTGGATGTGCTTGCATGCCATCCCTTTTGGGTTTAGCAGTAAAAAATTTAGACAAATGATGTAGTACAATGTATGTGATGTTCAGTTTTAAGCAATGGTATGAATGTTGTCTGCTATTTATAATTCTTGTCCAGCTCTTCCGAAATAGTCTCTCTTGCTTTTAACAAGTTAACTATTGTGTTCTGCATTGCTGCTCTTTTGCGTTCATGCATTGCTGCTCTTTTGTGTTCAATGCATCTATAGTTTGGCTTGTATATGCCAAGGGGTCGAGCTTCTGCAAACTTTTGCATTCGTAAGTGACTGTAATTTCCACAGAACCTGATGGCATTATTCGGGACCCCATGGAGCTCCAGGGTTGCTGATATCGAGTTGAGGCAGGCATCAGATGAATTTGAAGCAACCCCTAGATCACCAGTCACATTAGAGTATCTTGCAACGGAAACTGAAATGAATGTGTTGATGTAACGACAGCATTTTCCAGGGTCAGTTGGATCAGAACACAATGCAGCTGCAAGGGTAAAGTTGGAGCCACTCATGTCCAATGGACAATCTGCAATTATGAAAATAAATCACCTAATGAAAGTCTCCTTGATTAAGTCTTCATTAAACACAACAATTTCAACAGGCATAACTAGAACCTTTCTAGACAGATAACTAGACTAACTTACTGCATTGGCACATATTAAGAATTTTCAATTGAAAAACAAGCATAATTAGACCAAGAACTTGCAAGATATCAAAAACACTGAATTTTCAACACTGAAGCAAAACATAAAGAAAATGTATACACAATTGAGGCTTCAGACAGTATAGTCTTAAGCAATCAGTTCTATCTCAGTCTTAGAGTAACAATAGTAGTTACCGAAAAGCTTTTTTATGTGATAATATAATCGTTCCATTTTAACCCAACACTAAATTTTTAATTGCTTGTATATCCGAATGATCTACATATATAAAACTATTAACTGGGTAGTATGTCCAAGTTGCAAGATCCTACTTTTTGTATTTTTAATCACTATCCAATCCTAACTTTAGCTACACAGAAGCATGTAAAATTAACTTTTAGGAATCTTCTATGCTTCCACATTTACCATACAAGCTGATAAGTGCATTAGAAACAACAACAAATGACAGCAAGCCAGACATAATCGCTTGGGTATGAAACTGAGCACCCTCCTCTAAGCTTGCTAAATTAGCGCAAGAACTGATAACGCTCGCCATGGTGAATTCATCAGGTGGCGCTCCACTCTTCTGCATTTTGTAGTAAGTCTTCTGCATTAGCGCAAGAACTCTTTTGCATTAGCGCAAGAACTGATAACGCCCAGACAGTTTCTTCACAGACAGTTTCTGCACAAGCCATTGTTATGCTTATGTAAACAATGACAGTAAGCCATTGTTCTCAACCATCAGAATCCACAGACAGTTTCTGCACAAGAAACAAATGGCTTGCACTCAACTGAGTTTTTGCACAAGAAAATCCTCTAAAGCACAACAAATGGCTTGCACTCAACTGAGCATAAATCTCTGAGCATGAAAAACCCTCTAAAGCATAATTTCATGCACACTGAGTTACAATGGAATGCTCACGCAAAAAAAATTAGCTTCTCCCCTCAACAAAATGGTTGGTCACATATTCATACATGTTCATTCCTTAGATTAGCAAAATGATACCTAAAAGGTCACATATTCATACATCAAAGACGATTCAACCTTCTATCATTCCAGATTTGAGCAGCAATTGCATCCCTTGTTTCACGCATTCCACCCGGTAGTTCATCCCCCCCTTGATCTTCCTCTACATCATCTCCGAATTGTGGCATGTCATCTTCATTCAGCGTGTCCTCATTGAAATAATCATCTTTCCGTTTGTGCTTAAGAATGAAGTTATGCAACGCAAAACATGCAACAATTATGTCAACTTGCGTGTCAATTGTATAGCTGGGCAGTTGTTTAAGTATTCTCCATCTCCCCTTACATATGCCGAATGCTCGCTCTATGTGGCTACGTGCAGAGGAATGTAAACGGTTGAAATCCTCTTTTGCATTTCTAGGGGTTTCCCTTTGAAACTGAACTTGGTGGTATCGTACCTTGGAGTATGGTACTAAGTACCCTTGCCTGTCAGGGTATCCTTTGTCGACCAAATAGTAGCGTCCTGTTGACACCAAACACACGGTGTTGGATTAAATTTCATGCCACAAAAAAAAACACTATAGTTTACTTGTCATTAATGTATATTACTACCTAATGGGGGATGGGGAAAATTTAGGGCCCTTGTACTTAAAGCATGGTTGAACACCTTAGCATCATGTGCACTTCCTTCCCAACCGGTTGACAAGAAAGTAAAGTACATGTCAAAATCACAAACGGCCATAACATTGAAGGTTGTTCCGCCCTTGCGCCCTCTGTACGGCATTTGTTCTTCAACAGGTATTGTGGCATTGATGTGAGTTCCGTCAATGCATCCAATGGCACCCTGGGAGTGAGTGAATATTTGAGTTCCGTCGACTTTAAATACGTTTGCGAAATAGAAAAATTCACCAACAATTTGAAACAAAACTACCTTAAAATACTTATATCTACTGTCCTTCAATATTTTATCCGGGATGGCTCGAAACTGAGGATCATGAGGTCGTAGTAACTCGCTAGCAAGTCCTTGGAAGTTTCTTGATCGACCAATTATTGCCTCCAACACCTCGTGGATAGTTCGACTTATGGTGTCTCCTGATCTTTGAAACCTCTCGCTAGCACCACGATTTGAGACACCCGCAGCCAGCGTATACAAAAAAATTCCCACCTTCTCCAGGACAGACATATGTGCAGACGGTTGTAATCCATGTTTCTCACTCAACTCATCACATAATCTAAGTAGAACGTGTTTCTCCATACGAAGAGCATTTTTGCACCGCACATTTGATTCTGAGGTAAGTAATTGTTCCATCCACATGGCTCCTGTAAGTTCTGATGTATAACAAGGAACCTTGTGGATGTGCTTGTTGTAGTGACTACCTAACTTAGCAAGACTGTTTTGGAGCCACATTTGAGTCATCATAATAGCCTTTTCTCGCTTAGTAATTGCACGTGGTGCCATAGTAATAATCCAAATGTCAATCTAAAGAGAAAATCTGCAACAAAAAGTGAACAACAGAAGTATTACACAACTCATGCATTGAAAAGTACAGAAATGATGTCCAAACAATTCCGAAACCATAGAGGCATTACACAAGAGGTTATTAGGATCACATACCTAAACACTAAAAAAACATATTAGGGAAAAACATGGTAACTCAGTTTCAAAGGTCTAAAATAAAAACAGTAGAAGCATGAAACTAGAAATTCTACATCACTTATTCTCTTTTGTAAAGCGCCATTTCAACCATGGTAGTCTTCCCTCAGGGCCCGGGGGTAAGTCCATGAAATTCTTTCGGGTTTCCTCTACCATTAGCAAATCCGCAGCAAAGCACCATAAAGGTGAACCTTGAACAAGATGACCTTCAACTACCATCCCCGCAAGAACCTCCAAACTCTCAGCAAAGGTGACGCCTTTTGCACATGGAGTTGAACTACCAATATCTCCCTCCAACAAGGTCAACATTTTCTCACTAGTTTTACCAATCACTTCAAGACTCTGGTTGAATAGAGCGGATCCTTTTGATGCCTTTTTCTTGAACTTTGTTGTCTTACCAACTTTTGACTTCGTTTGTTGAGAAATGTCATGCTTTGATGATTGTGCTTGTGTTTGGGTTACTTTCAGATACACATCATTAAGGAACTCTTCATCAGAAACATCGAGGTTGAGGTCCGTCATATTTGTGTATGGTTCTTCAGTTCCCAAACCTTCAACGTCCTCCGGAACATCTTCCACATCCTCAACTACCTCGATATGAATGTCTTGTGTCATACCAGGAACGACACAATGCTTTCCTGTTGCGACGGTGTTGTTAAATATTTCGTCCCATAAGTCACTAATGTCAGCCGGGATCCCTTTATTACGAAAAGTCTTGTACCTTGGATCCTCCTACAAAAAAAGGTCTTTTTACAGAACAACATTTTACCATAGAATTTTATGCTGAAAAATATAAATGTACTCACCTTCAACTTTTTTTCCCACCACGCATTGTCAGCCATGATTCGCCCGTTTACCGGATCCCATCCTAGTCCGGTTTCCCCATTCCGCAAAGTTTTCCAGATACTCCAAATCCTTTTCATATGATTGAACTTGTTTTTAAGACAGTTTAGCTCACAAGGCTGACCACTTTTGTCCGCCATCTCTTTGACAATATCATCCCACACAAAAGGTTGATCTTCTCCATGTTTTAATTGGAATTGACGACATATGTTTAGGAATAGGAGTGTTACATCGTGGGTCCAGCAAAATTGTTTCTGTTTTTTTGACACTGTTGTTTTCGGTGCCATCGACCAAGTAATACTTGAACTGAAGTGAACACTTGAAAAAAATTACACAACAAGACACTAACGGTTATTACATATATTTTACTAGTCCGGTTTCAATATCCTATGGACAATTTACTCATTCATAAGGCATTATTTGCAAGCATAACCTCAAGGCATCAAGCATAACATAAAAACTTATATGTACACAGAAAATAATTTACAAAAAAGTATAGATTGCAGCTTCTGTTATCATCAATCTTAATACACATAAGTCTCCAAAGCCTGTTGTCGTCAGTTATCATCAATTTTTCTACCGATTTATATCAAATTAATGGAAAGAACAAAAATAAGAAACAAATATGTATACACATTAGAGTCCAAATTTGCGAAATTAACAAATCAACAAGGGAAAACGTAATACTTACCAAGATCGAAGCAACTGAAGTTGATAATTTGTCTTCTGTTTGAACCCTGAACTTATGACCTAATAATCTGCGAAATTAGGGTTTCAGAGTTAGAATTGAAGAATCGAAGAATGAAGCTGTGAAAGAGTTGTGAGTGTAGAAGAACGAAGCTGTAGAAAGACAAATTAACAAGCAGGGAATGTAAACTTACCAAGGGACGAAGCTGTAGAAACAACTGTGAGTGTCGACCGATGAAGCGAAGGAGGCTCGTCCCCCTTTCTTGAAGAAGAACGAAGGTAACTGAAGAATGAAAAAATGAAGAGATGAATGTGTGGTATCATTTGTGAGTCATGTGATGCTCACATGCTTCTCAATTTTTTTTCCTCATGCCCCTTTTCGTAATTTTACCGATAATAATATCCTTCATACCCATAATAATACTCTTACTACCAAACACCAACAACTTTTATTTTATTTCATCCCCTTAAACTTCATCCTCACTTTTCAACTTCATCCTCATATTCAACTTCAACTTCAACTTAATATCCTAATAAACTAGGGATCCCCAAACGGACCCTAAGTAGGCCATTTATGTATTAATGTGTATTAAATAGGCCATTTTGCAATAATGTAGATAAAGTAGGCCCCAATTAATTTTCTAATAAAGATTAATTCCTAACTAAATGCATACCCCTGATGGAAATTAAAAAAGTTGATGTGGCAGTTTTAATTAAATAAGGTTATTTATTGTGGTCCCCTACAAATTAGGAAGTTGTTAGGAAAGGAAATATACATTCCTTTAAACGTGATACAAGAATCAGGAAGTTGTTAAACGTGGTCCCCTACATATATTTCTTCTATATATCAATTTTTTAAATAAAAATATGATGTGGCAATTTTTTAAATAAATATGGTTATTTAATGTGGTCCCCTACAAATTAGGATATTGTTAGGATATCAAATATACTTTCCTTATAAACGTGGTCCCCTACAAATTAGGATGTTGTTAGGATATCAAATATACTTTCCTTGTAAACGTGATCCCCTACATAAATTTAACAACTACATAATATTAGCAGATACATAAATTATGTATCTCAGTAATGATGAAGCTGACGAACATAATTTATGTATCTGCTAATATTATGTAGTTGTTAAATTTATGTGTCAGTAATGACGAAGGTGACGAACATAATTTATGTATCTGCTAAATATTATGTAGTTGTTAAATTTATGTGGCATTGATTTTTATGTGGTGAGTGTCAGTAATGATGAAGGTGACGAACATAATTTTTGTATATGCTAATATTATGTAGTTGTTAAATTTATGTGTCAGTAATGACGAAGGTGACGAACATAATTTATGTATCTGCTAAATATTATGTAGTTGTTAAATTTATGTGGCGTTGATTTTTATGTGCTGAGTGTCAGTAATGATGAAGGTGACGAACATAATTTTTGTATCTGCTAATATTATGTAGTTGTTAAATTTATGTGTCAGTAATGACGAAGGTGACGAACATAATTTATGTATCTGCTAAATATTATGTAGTTGTTAAATTTATGTGGCGTTGATTTTTATGTGCTGAGTGTCAGTAATGATGAAGGTGACGAACATAATTTTTGTATCTGCTAATATTATGTAGTTGTTAAATTTATGTGTCAGTAATGACGAAGGTGACGAACATAATTTATGTATCTGCTAATATTATGTAGTTGTTAAATTTATGTGGCGTTGATTTTTATGTATCTGCTTAAAATTATGTACATCATCTTTCATCACTGTTGATTCGAATACATAAATTTCACAGAAATGGATAATTTCAAAATTAAGGCCATGTAGTTACAGATCAACAATGGCGGTTTTGAGTATGGATTTTAGGGAAAACGTTCATCAACTGTTTTCGATTTGAACGAAAATCGAAGCCATTAAAATGGTATATTGTTGAGAGAATTTGGAATACTTACAAGGATTGATTGTCGTTAAACAAAGAATAGATCAGCGAAGATGTTGAAGAAGGTCGAAGTTGAAGATTTGAAGATGGAGGTTGCAGTTGCAGAATCGCACGATACTATGGAGCTGTAGAATGACGCTTCCTTTTTGGATGAAATGATTAGGAGAGAAGAAGGAACGCCAGATCCGTATCACGCAGTTGCCTTTTTTTAAATTTAATTATCTTTAAATTTTAGGCAGTTATTATGCTACATTACTAATTTGCCCTTAACTAGCTACCTTATTAACCATGCTTTATAATTTCTTTTAGCTTTATTTTCTGGAAGAAAAATAGAGGGGCCTATTTTGTATCATGATACAAAAAGGGCCCTTCTACACCAATTTTCTCATGTAACTTTTTTACCATAACATGTGTCGGTTAACCTAATCCTGAATTAACATATTATAATAACAATGTTATAGGAAAAGAAACTCAAACGTACGAGTTAATAATAAATTAAGTCATTTTGTAAAATCTTGTATTTGCTTTCAAATGAAGCAATTATGTTTTGATTTCGTGTGATCTCTCTTTGTAAAAGTTATTTGCATCCTCTTTTAGGCACAATATTATGCTTTGGGCCCTTTAGCAACGGCTTCTTCTTCTTTTTTTTGGGTAAGAAGCATCTCCTTCTAATATATATAAAGGGGTATCACGCACACGGCGATGAATTTTGTAAATGCATGCGGTTACGGGTTCCGTAACCGTAAAAAAAATTAAAAAATTTCCCTTACATCTTGGTTACGGGTTCCGTAATCATGACGGTGTCATACTTTATTTTTTTTGGGATAGAATTCATGTAGAAAATTATCACGGATCCGGACCCGTAATCATGACGGTTACGGGTCCCGTAACCGTGAACTTTTGGTCACGGTTACGGATTCCGTAACCGTGTATTAATTTAGTGTAACTACTCGTGCACTATGTTCATGTTAAAGTTTTGTTGATTGTATTTAGGTTAATCGTGTTGGTTTATCTCATGCATTTTCTTTTTCATGACAAAGTCGTGTAGATTGTATTTCGTTTAATCGTGTTGGTTTTTCCTATTTTCATTCTCATGTCACTCTATTTGGTATCAATTAATTTTAAATACTAGACTTAAATCCGATATATTTGTACATACACGTTACTCCGATCAGTAGTATGTGAGACGTCGTTTATAATGTATTATATGAATAATTTGTATCAATAATCTTTGATTCTTGATACTCCATCTATTAAAAGGACGTTCATTTATATTAAATTTAGGAGATTAAATTTGTGTAAGTGTTTGGATGAAGGTGGAGATTATGTAAAAAAAATTATAGAAGAGATTAATTGGGATTAAAAAGGGCAAAAAAATAACCTTATATTGCCAAGGTTAAAGAAGATTAATTTTTAAATATCAATTAGAATTCCACTCATACCCCCTATTTAAGGTTAAAATAAGGGTAAATTTGTAAATCAATATCAATTAATTCAACCAAACAGCTTTACGTAAATTATTTTATATCAAATAATCTCTAATAAATCTTTTATAAAATTTAACCCCTTTTAAATTCCATCTAAATTAATTTTTAAAATAACTTTCATCTCTTACCAAACAAACCCTAAAGTTGGAGAATTGAAGAGAGTTACTAATCTAAGTATATTTTATTTTTACACAAGACCACCAACGGGAAGTAATGTGGTCTCCTCACTTGAAGCTCTATATTATTATTATTATTATTATTATTATTGACCTCTCTACTTAGTTCAAATTCAAATTTGGGCAGATGAAGATCTCTTTTTATTTTATAACTTGACGCACGTGCCAACCTTTTATATTAATTACGTTACCATATATTAAAATGTCATATTATAATGACATATTCCACTTTTACATTGTTATTTACTTTTATTATAAACTATATAAAACTGCGACTAATTTCTTAATTTGGGAGCTTCTTTTACCAAATGAGCATGAATAATACACGTAAATAAATATATCCACCAATAAGAAATTAGAGTTAAGTATTTTATTTGATGTAAAGGCAAAATATATATATATATATATATATATATATATATATATATATATATATATATATATATATATATATATATAAGTGATAAGTAATTAAGTATGCGTCTCACCCTTTGAAACTTGAATTTCCTTCCTTTCTTATAAATTTCAAAATATGTCACAAGTTTTAAGATCAGGCCCTTCTTATTTTAGACTTTCCTCATTTATCGATATTAGTTTATCAAATGAACTAGTTCATAGTATATGCAAGAATTAGGGTTTGTTCGGCAAAGTTTTTATGAAACTTTTTGTAGAGCTTTGAAAAAAAAATAAAGCAAATGGTGTTTGTTATAGTAGATTATTTGGTAAATTATACTTGTTAGATTTTTTAGAAGCTTTTTGGTCTAATTTTGAAAAGTTTCAACTGGTACCTTTCATTAGTTTTTTTTGTGTGTAGATTATAAAAATTATTTACAATTTTACCTCCAAAGCTAATTTTAACTATTTTTAACTCTTTTGTTTTTTTTGAGTTTTTGGTAAATTCACCTTAAAAATCTACCCATAAAGCTTAAACTATCGAAAAAGTTTGCGATATCAAACAAGGTCTTAATGATTTGAAACATGCGTATGCTAATGATATAAAAAAAAATTAATATTGTCAGCTGTCAACGTATGCAATAAATAATTATACACAAAATTCACCACAAAAATATATATATTCCTAACACCATAATTTTAATATGGAGTAGATATTTAATAAATTAATATTGCAAATATTATTCTAAGAAAAATTTATCTCTTACCATCTAAAGATAATATATTTTCTTAACAAACTAATTACATTTTTCGCTAATTACAGAACTTCTCTTTATTTTTTTATTTTTTTATTTTCAGGATTTCATCTTTCCTTAGAATTAGTTGGATCTCACCACAAAAAGTATACTATTTTTTACACTTTAAAACTGTAGTCATAGAGAGATAAAGCAAATGCCAATATTTTTGTGTTTTTTTAATTTGTTGTGCTTTTTCATGATGCTTGGGATGTTTGTGTATTCTTTTAGACATTTTGATCTAATAGTTGACGTGCCGTCTACAAGATCGAACTACTTTTTGTTATAAAAGAAATGATTATTTTTTTAAAAAAATTATGATAATTCAAAAAGTTACTTGCCTTCAAAAAAAAATGTAACCCAATATAAACCATTAATGAGGAAAACTGCAAAACCAATCAGTATATATATATACATGTATTGAAATATATAAATTTTCTTAATGTAGAACACAAGTAGCTTCCTTGTGTGTTGGTGTATGCTTAATTGGATTCGGAACACAAAAGAGGACAAATCGCAAACTTTGACCTTTGCCCACCTCACCCTTCAATCTATCATTATCAACGCGGCTACGCCACGCCTCTCCCCACTTTTCCTATCTAGTGTTCTCCCCTAAGGCCCTGTTTGGACACCGCAACTTATTATCTTCAAATATTTGCTTCCTAAAATTTTAATTTATATTATTTTCACATATTAAGGGAATTTACTTTTTATGGAGCTGTTTAGTTATACACTAAACTTTTAATATTAATGTAAGAATATACAAATATAAAACATTTAAAAGTACTATAAAATAAAAAAATATATATTTAATTTTAAATGAACTGAATGTTAGGAAGCCAGTCAAGCCACTACATTAAATTTTGTAATATTTTAAAGTTCAAACTGAATTTTAATAAACAAACCTTCAATATTCCCTTCATCAAACAAACGGCCCCTAGATAGTTACGTCTTCTTTAAATATATGCCCACCTCCGACATCTATCCGCGTCCTCTCTTTCTCTCTCAATCACTAAATTTTCGCCATGAATACTCCTCTTCCGATCCACCGCCTCCTTCTCTTCGCCGCCGGACTTTTCCACCTCCTCTCCGCAACCAACGCCATCGGAGTCAACTATGGCACCATGGGAGACAACCTCCCACCGCCAGCCCAGGTGGCCGAGTTTCTCCGGACAAAGACGGATATCGACCGAGTTAAGCTCTTCAACGCTGACCCCGACATCCTCCGTGCTTTCGCTAACAGTGGAATTGCCGTTACCGTTACCACTCCTAACGGCGATATACCTTCCATCGCTACTCTTGCTGGGGCCCAGCAGTGGGTTTCTGCTAACGTCGCTCCCTTTTACCCCGCTACTAACATTATCAGAATCCTCGTCGGAAATGAGGTTCTTCACTGGGGCCCTCAGAACCTTATCGATAACCTCGTTGCTGCTATGAGAACTCTTCGTCAAGCTCTTGACAAGGCTGGATTTCACAACATTCAGGTAATTTAAATGCTAATTTCAGTTTCCTGATTTACTCGATTCCCCGTGAATTTGAACTTTGGTGGATCAATTTGTGTGAGGTAGTTTCTTGTTCATCCGATTGTAGATCTGTAGATTTTACTGAACTATCTGTTTGTATGTGGATGGAAATTGTTCTGGATCTTGTAGCCCAGATTTTGCTAAACAAGTAAATAAATTAAAAAAAAAAACTTTTTTCCTATAATATTCGTTCTAGACGATGACAAGAACAATGTGTTGCTTTACAGTTGTTCGTGGCCGTTGGATTCTCCCGACAATTATTATTAATAGGCCGGTTCATCGAAACCGAAAAATATATTTGAATGCAGCTGAACCGGTTTTCCCGAACCGGGTCAAAACCGGTTCGGATCGGTTTTAATAACTGATTTTCAATTCGAAATTGCGATACAGGTTTCCACTGCTCATTCACTAGGAATTCTACTGAGATCCTGGCCACCAAGCACTGGAAGATTCCGACCGGGTTGGGACACAGGAGTGCTCGAGCCGATCCTAAAGTTCCACCGCGAAACCAATTCTCCGTTCATCGTGAACCCGTATCCTTACTTCGGATCCAACTCGAAGAACTTCCGGTTCTGCACATTCCAGTATAAGCGAGGCATGGTTGACCGATACACCAAGAGGGTTTATACCAACATGTTTGATGCATTAATGGACGCTGTCTTGATGGGGATGAGGCGGTTAGGGCACGGTGACGTGGACATTGTTGTTGGGGAGACGGGTTGGCCTACGGTGGCTGATGGGTGGCCGTGGGTTACTCCTGAAACTGCTCAGGCTTACAATGGCGGACTTGTTAAGCATATTAACTCCGGTGTGGGAACTCCTTTGATGCCGAAGAGGAAGTTTGAGGTTTACATATTCGCTTTGTTTACTGAGAATCAAAAACCCGGTCCCATTGCTGAGAAGAATTTCGGGTTGTTTAGGCCGGATTTCAGCCCGGTTTATGATGCTGGTCTTCTGCGGAGCGGTCAGCCACAGCCGAGACCACAACCAAGCCCGTCAGGCTCGGGAAAGCAATGGTGTGTGACGAAGCAAGGAGTGACATCCGCGCAGCTGCAGAACAACATAGACTATGTATGTAGTCAAGGGATTGACTGTAAGCCGATTCAATCAGGTGGGGCATGCTTCAATCCGAACAACCAGGTGTCGCATGCGAACTTCGTGATGAATGCGTATTACCAGGCGAAAGGGCGGCAGCCGTTTAACTGCGACTTTTCCGGCACCGGTGTGGTGACTGCCAAGGATCCTAGTAAGCCCTCTCTGAATTGGTGATTTTTGTTGGATGATATTGGGACTAAGGCTAATTGGGTGTTTGTATTTGTGCAGGTTATGGTGCATGTAAATTTATGGCTTAAGGAAGCAAGAAGGTGATGACAGGTGAAGAAGATTAAATTAATTTAGTGTAATTTTGATTGATTTCTCTGTTTGTATGATGGAGATTGAAATTGGGCAGTAGAATTATCCTGTACCGTAAATTTAGTCATTGTTTACCTTGTGCTATTATTGTTTATTATATCTATATTTTCCCCCATTCTACTCTTTTAATAGTTTCTCATCAATTTATTTGTGATGCCTATGGCTCACACATAGCGTTGTTATCTAAGACGAACAAGTCATTTTACCCAATAACGAATAGTATAAACCAAGATTTCCATATGCATATGTCTAAATAGAAACGCTATGCTAGTGTTAGGTGGTGGTTTGATTGTTGGAGAAATCGCGCGTTCACCCCGAGTATGCTAGTGTTGGTTGTGGTTTGATTGTTGGAGAAATCGCGCGTTCACCCCGAGTATATATAAATGGGTATTTGGTTGTCTAATTACATTTGTATAACAACCTCACGGACATTGATTTGTGGTGACCCTGCGAGTGGGTCACCCTCTAACCCACTAAGTAGCATAAATTAGTATTTTAATGGTTGCTGGAAAATTGGGGACAAGGCTATTAAGTAGGGGCATATTGTTTCTTTTTTTTTTCAATGAAGCTCAATCTTTTTTAATATCCTACCAAAAAAATTTATTTTAATAAATATAATTCAACAAAAAAATATTTATTTCACTTGTATTTTTAAATTAATATTCATAATTAAAATTTTCACCAAGACATTAATTAGAAATAAAAAAAACTCTATTCTTAATTTATCAAATTAATTCTATACGTTATAGTTATAACATAATAAAAAAAAATATATTGTAGTAGCTCAAGCGTATTACGAAATAATTTTTATTCTTTAAGGAAAACAAATTTATCATACCAAGATGTACCTAGGGGTGGGCGTAAATCCCGGTTAATCCCGTCCCGTCCCGATCCCGGCGGGATTTGAAAAAAAAAAATGTGTATCCCATCCCGTGAAAAATTTCTTGGACGGGACGCGGGATGAAAATTTTTCATCCCGGTTAATCCCGTCCCGTCCTGCATATATATAAAAATATTTTTATATTTTCAAATTATTAGATCACTAATTCGGTAATTCCTTATAAAATGTGATAATGCTACTTCAAGCACAAAGAAAAAGGGCAATATTCCACCGGAATCTCCAAAAAGAACAACCAAAGAGAATGTCATTTCCATTGTTGCGATCGATAGTTAAATGAATGTTATCTTTTATTAATTATCTGTTGTTATTTTTTAAATATGATTTGGTAAGACACTTTGGTGTAACTTTAACTCGTATTTGTTTTGAATGTATTAAGTATTAACTACTAATGTAGGCATCTTGAATCGATAATTTGGAATCGAGTTTTTTTTCCGATCATTTCTTTAAACATGAGAGAAATCAGGTACATATATTAAATATAGTTCTCCCGAGATTCGTCATGTCCCGTCCCTTCCCGTCACACATGGGACAGGGCTCACATGGGACGAAGAAAAAAAGTCTTAAATCTCGTCCCGTCCCGTCCCGTCCCATGCCCACCCCTAGATGTACCCATAGTAGAAAAAATATTTTTATTACCTCCTCTGTTATAAATCCTTCTAGTAGCCTTATATTCAAGATAGTTATTTCATAACATTATAAATTATATAAATGTGATTTTATTTTTAAATGGAGAGCTTGAAATGAATACGACTTATTCCGATACCGATTTTTAATTGCATAACAATTTAGTGTTTGCTTTTGTAAGATTACTCATAAAAATTAACTCGTGTTGGTTTTTAACGGACAAGAACTCGGGATACCGAAAAACCTAGAAGTTCAAGAGGATGTAAAAAAAGTAAACGAAAAAAATCTCAAAATGTTTAAATATATAAAGAAAATCAAGTAAATATATTGCTTTAATTATAGAAGATAAATAAAATGCGTAGTCTTAGTGTTTTGAACCCTACTTAGTTGTCAAAGAACTACAAAAAAAAAAACTCGATAAAACTTACATGAAATAACATACAAATAGAGTTGATAGATTAAATCACGTCTATAAAAAATCCAAAAATAAATATAACAACTAACGATATAAAGTAAAGAAAAAATAGTGTTACGTATGAATAATTTAAGGTTTGTTAACAAATTTGAGTCCTAAACAATAATTTAAATACTAACATGTTAACTTATACTTCATATTTACGTTAAATAAACGGTATTTTGAGCGAATTTTAAAGTTGTGTAGATTTTTTTTAGACATGATTTAATCTCTCAACTCTATTTGTATGTTACTTCATGTAGTTTTATCGTGTCTTTTTGTAATACTTTGACAATTGAGTAGGGATTAAAACACTAAGACTACGCATTTTATTTATCTTCTTATGATTAAAGCAAAATATTTACTTGATTTTCTTCATATATTTAAACATCTTGAGTTTTTTTTTCCGTTGATTGTTTTTTTACGTCCTCATTCTAGGTTTTTTTGGTATTCCGAGTGCTTGTCCGTTAAAAACCAACACGACTTAATTTTCTGAGTAATCTTACAAAAACAAACACTAAATTGTTATGGAATTAAAAATCGGTATCGGAATAAGTCGTATTCATTTCAAGCTCTTACCCATTTAAAAATAAAATCACATTTATATAATTTTATAATGTTATGAAAATAACTATCTTGAATTTAAGACTACTAGAAGGATCTATAAGAGATAAGGTAATAAAAACACTTAAATATTTTTTCTACTATGGGTACATCTTGGTATGATAAAAAAAAATTTCTTAAAGAATAAAAATTATTTCGTAATACGCTTGAGCTACTACAATATATTTTTTTTTATTATGTTATAACTATAACGTATATAATTAATTTGATAAGTTAAGAATAAAGTTTTTTTTTATTTCTAATTAATGTCTTGGTGAAAATTTTAATTATGAATATTAATTTAAAAATACAAGTGAAATAAATATTTTTTTTGTTGAATTATATTTATTAAAATAAATTTTTTTGGTAGGATATTAAAAAGGATTGAGCTTCATTGAAAAAAAAGAAACAATATACCCCTACTTAATAGCTTTGTCCCCCAATTTTTTAGCAACCATTAAAATACTAATTTATGCTACTTAGTGGGTTAGAGGGTGACCCACCCACAGGGTCACCAAAACAATGTCCCAATCTCACCTACAACCTTTCTTTAAGTAGCGTTATTACTCTCTTTTGGATGAAGTGAAGCAGTAAGTGATTAAGTGGGTGCAGGTGCGGAATTTTATGAAGTTTGTCGGGGACCGTTTCATCTAATCTCACCGACCCTCTCCCCCACCACACACAAGATATCACATGCTTAGTCGACGTCGGGCCATAGCTTCTCTTAAACTTGAAAGTGGGTCAATAATAGAGATACAAATGGGTCATATTGGATGACATCAAAATATTCAAATCGACAAAGCTGTACGTATTACCAAATGATAGATACGAAGGCCCTGCCTGCGTTGCCACTACAAATCACATAACTCAAAGTGACATGTACAGACTCCAGGGCCACAAATTCTTCCGAGGATGAATTGTCATTGTTTCTTATTATATTTGGTGCATGAAATTGTCATTGTTTTGTCGGATATTCTTAGGGTTGCATCCAATGAGACTTGGCCAGAAATTACCATCTGATCCGATCCAGGGATCGAAATTTTACAATTATGGTCTGGTCCAGTCCAAATTCGGACCGAAATTAACCCATACAAAAAAAATATTTTAAAAAAATTTAAAATAAAATAAAACAGTTTGGACTGTGATGGACCGGTCCGATCTGAACAGCAATTTTCCGGCCCGATCCAAACCCGAACTGGACAGAATTTAATTCAAATAAAAAAATATTATATAAAAAATAAAATAAAATAAAATGGTCCAAAATGTGGTGGGCCGAGACAACCTTAGATATTCTAAATTTTCTAACTTATTACACTCTTTTTATTAAAAATGATATCAAATTTTAATCAACCGATTTATAGTAATCTGGATACATGATGATGATGGTACCCAACAAACTATGTGCATAACTTATCTTATTTACAAAATAATCATAATCTCAATAAAATTGGATTAATCGTCATTGCTCAGATTTCTTTTTTCTTCGGGTTCGGTTCGGTTCGGTTCGGTGGAGTGGGCCAGTTTGGGTATATATTAGAAAGACGCGTGCAAGCATATCCAATGATGATTAGGTGTCGACATATCAGTGGTCGGTGGCTAGGCAATATCATACTGCCCATGTATATATGCACGTGTCTATGTCAATAGATATATCCCAAGTCCTAGAATATTTAAAGTACGTAATCCCACTGGCGGTGAAAACGAAATAAATTTCACCTTAAAGCTGATTTTTTTTAAATATTAAAAAAGTACAAATTTACGAAATTTTATAAAAATTAGTTTATAAAAAATAAATGTTTAGAGTCATCTTACAAAAATATATTTTATAAGTTCTATTGAGTTTTTTTTTTTGAAAAATCTGATAGTAGTATATTGAATGATATTATAAAAATATTTTTAAGAGAATTTTTTTTGATAATTTTAGACTTTCATCGGTTTCCATTTTCTTTATCCAATTTCCCATAGATTACAAGAAAATGGAAACCGATTCCCATGTTTGATAAAATAATTTATACCATTCCGGTCCGGCCCACATATAGTTTTTTACATATAAATTATTTATAGTTTTTTACATATAAATTATTTTTATATATGTGTATATAATTTATATTGTTTTGAGTATCACATACTTTGATTTTTCATTTAGTTTAAAGTAGTTTGCCGAGTTATACTCGTTTGTAATACAAGATTGCACGACTAACTTGAGTGTAATGATACATGTTGAATTTTAGGTATTTGGATTTATACATTTTTGTGTGTTGATTGTTGTTGAACTTGTTGATAGTGCACTATGCAAGTATAATTGGATTGAAAGTGTTTGTTAAATACATTATATTATTTGTTTTGAACGATAAATTGCGGAGAAAAAAATGTACAATCAAATACATACGGGTCATTCGGGCCGGGCCGGCAGCCCACCCGCTTTTTACATTGGTGGACATGGGCAGCGTTAGTGGCCCGGACAAGACGGGCCGGGCGGGCCCAACCCACACCTCACGGGTAGAGTTTTTAGGTATGATCCGACCCGAATCCGGTCCGAGTCCGCTTTTGTACAAATCTAATTACAAGTTTGAAAAATTTTCCATCCTTATTGAAACGAAACAAATCCATAAACTTAACTTCAACTGATAGTGATTTTCACATATTTTATAGTATAATTAATTGAATTGGGGAAAAGGGACGATACATAATAGTGAGAAAAATGGACATATGAGAATTTGAATGATAAAGATTTGTCTTTCTTAATTACGGTAAACAATTTACGTGGTGTTTTCACAATTTTTTTATTAAAATATAATAAAGGTTGTGAAATTAATTTTACTAAAACATAATAAATGAAATATCTGAATTCAAAGATTTGTGTGATTAGAAATGGACATATAGATCACTGGCCTATCGATATATTGTCCTTGACTTGAGTCTAATATGTGGGTCTTCAGTCTTCTTAGTAACATCTTGTGGTGAGTAATCTTCTATTATCATATACTAAAGCAACTCGTTGTTTAATCACGTGTCAACTTACGAAGTATGTCACTTTAGTTATTTATTGATAAAATTACTATATTTGGCATTGAAACTTTATTAAAAATAAATATGTAATACTTTTTAAAGGCTATTTATACATAATATTAAATCTTCTTGTATCTACAAACAAATCTATAGCTAAGTTATGCCACATCGTTTATAAGTAAAGTTGACATTTTGAGAGTTTATATAAATAGAAAGGTTAAAGACTAGACAAATCATATATTTCTTGGTCTTTTGACTAAAATCTTTTATAACATTTGTTTTATTAGTTTAATATTTGATTTGTGATCATTGACTGATATGTGGCTCATTGACTAATACGTGGGCCATAGACCTACTCATGCGTGGATCATTGATCGACTAATATGTGGGGGTGTTCAAAAATATCCCATCTGGCAATAATCGGACAACCCGATTAGAAAATATCTGAATTTTAGATGATCCGACGAAAATCTATCCATATTCGCTTCGATCCGCTTATATTTTCGTATATGCGGATCGGGTACGGATCTTTTTTTGTAAACCCGAATATCCGATATATGGTAATATATAATATATGTTTGCAAAATTATCATTATGTTATGATAGCTGAGTTGGTGGGAGTTGGATGTTGTTTTACACTCTAGACACGAGGTCTAAAGTTCAAATCTCATAACCACAACCGGATACAGATACCAGTTTTATAGAAAAAAAATTTTCGGATATATGAACGGATCGGATATCCGGGAATAAACAACCCTACCGATATGTAGATCATTAACTATTGAGTCAAATCTAATAATTTTTAGGTAAAATGACTAATTTTTGGGTAAATTCGAATCTCACTAGCTTTGCTTTCACGGGACGGCATCCGGACCCACCAAGGAGGTCGAACTTTCACCGCTACCAGAGTAGATCCCAACGTCGAGCCAACACTTATGAGCGACCCACTTGGCTTGGAGGACTTGAGTCCCAGATGGGGAACTTGGCGGTTTCCGTTTTTGCTATTCAAGGAGATATCCGCCGTATTGATGGACGCCTCGATACTCAGAAGCGAGCCCGCCTCTGTGACGCACGGATGATGGAGGATGTCTACCGCCAGCCGTTTGGACGAGCTTATGATCCCTCCTACTTCCCGTTCCCACCGCCGTCACCTATGTGATGTAGTTACACCTCTAGTGCCGTTGGTTTTATTTTTCTTATGAGACATTGTGAGTTTTTCTTTTCTTTCTCTTTTATTGCACATTAGGGACAATTTGTAATTCTAGTATGGGGTGGATTGAATTTGAACTTGGTCTGTAATAACTCTCATCATACTTTGCTTCGATGTTATGTCTATCGTACTTGCAATTTTATTTTGTGTTATACGTTTCTTTACAGTTTTGCATTCTTATACCTTTTGAAAATCCTAAAAATTTTAAAAATTTTAAAAAATTTTGTGCTTCTAGGAATGAAAACGACCTCAATGATGATATTGCTTGTGGAATGGTTTTTGATAATTTTTATGTGATTAAATTGAATGATAGAATGTAAAGAATTTGAATGTTTTTGTTGAAATTTCTTGCAAGTTTGATAATTTGATTTTGTCTAAATCATGTTGAGAATTGAAGGTTGAAACCGCTATATAAGTTCTTGCACATCTTTTTGATATGATTAAGGCACTTCGATTTTATTCATTTCTTCTTCTTGATCACACTTTTAGCTCCTCGTCTATATTTTTGCCTCCTTTTACCTATCCGAGAATTAGGATGCATGCTATTGAATGTTTGTGGAAGTCGAAGTTGAAAGTGGCGAGTTGTGTTAGAAAATAGGGTTGGGGACGTCAATCATGATGATGAGTAGCTCGGCACCATTCACATAGCCGGGTTTTTGTGTCTTGTCAAAGTCGGATTGAATGATAGTCCTAACGAGTCATGGTATGTGCATTATGGTTTGAGGCACCTCGAGAATTTAAGGCTTGCTGATCACCAAGGCTTTGGTTATTGTGCACCTCTGTCCATGTTCTCAAGTGAAAGTAAATATATAAAAAATTTTGAAAAAAATAAGTGAAAAAGAGCTTATTGGTGGATGTTGAGTTGTTATTGCTATTGTGGATTTTCATCCTTTTTCCCGGATTTGCACCACATATCCTACATACATCTCACCCTAACACGTTTCTTAGCCTTCATTTCAAAGACCTTAAGATCTTTGAGCATGTTGTTTGACTTTGTAGTTTAAATCGGATTTTCCATGATTGATTTTGACATATTTCAAGTTATGATGCTTGTTTTGAGGTTTTTGCAAGGTATGATTATTCTTTTCATAACATGATTACTTTTGCTCACATAATGGTTTTCGAAAGTTATGAAGCAAGTTTAGAGAGTGATCTATGAATAGAAGCACGAAATCAAAAATGTTGTGGTTTTCCCTTATCTTTGCATTCATATTTCATCCATCTTGGTATTCTGGATTTGAACCTTTCTTGGAGACAAGCAAGAGACGGGTATGAGGTATTTTCATGACATGAAATATGACGTGAGTATAGATGTGCATATATGTAGTTTTTCCCTTTCTTTTGCGTACATAGACATAAATTCATGACATTTATGGTCATATTCATTTATTATGTTGGAATCGAGATCTACACAAGCTTTGTGATAACTGTAGGTGAATTGGCGTTAATTTGGAGCGGAAATAGAGCATTCATGAACGGTTGATCAAGGTGGACCACAATGGAAGCATTGAGAGCTTGAAAAGAAGTATCAAGTCACGTTTTGGAAGATACAATGAAGAACAAAGAGAAAATACGCCTCACAAAAGAAATTTCGGGCAAGAACACATTTCCACGGCCGAGATTTGCTTTGGTCCGGGCCGTGGTTTCTACGTTTTCAACCCAAAACGAAATCTTTCAAACTCTATGCTTTGTTATATAAGATAAGGCTGCAGCAAGGATGAAGAGACACATCTCACACTACGGAATACAACATCAATTGGAAGGAGACGACATTGGATTCATACTTGGAAACGTTTGACAACCCGTACTTGATTCACATTGGAGATTGAGAGACATTTTGTGAGATTTTCTAGTTTTTGATTTTGTTTCCTTTAGAATACAAGAACAAAGTTTGTTATTGGATTGATTCGGTTTATGCTATTTGAGAACGTCTTGCGTTACAATTCTTGTGTTTCTTTTGGTTTATTTGATTGCATTCAGTTCTTGATTACATATATGATTATTGATTTGAATATGATGATTGTTGGCTAAAACCCTTGCGATTCTAAGGTGATTTGTTGAAAGTTGTGGTTTAGATGATGATAGATTGACCTTTACAAACAGATTGGACCCTGAGAGTTGAGATTTAACCCTCGTAGTTACGTTTCCACGGGCTGTTCTTGAGAATCTCGGCCGAGATTTCCTAAGATCCACTCGTGATTTCTTCTGTCGTGCTTACATTGTTTTATCCTTAAACCAAAGTTAAAGATTGCCTAAACCCTAAACTAGTTGAACATTTCTAACATATATCCAAGTTTGGGAAGAGACTTACCAATGATTCCCTTGTTTGGTTGCCAACGATGATGTGTTCTAGGTAATAAAGGTTCATTTTTTATTAGGTTTGAGTGTGCATTCCTCTTGCCTTTATGAGTTAACTTGGGACTTACCCGGTGATGATTAATTCTATTGCCTTAGGTTGAGTGGTTGGTTTGAGACTATCAGTCATTTCCCTTGAAGCTTTGAGACTTACCCGGTGATAAGTTTCTTGGATTTGGAATAACGGATAGTGAGACCTCCCCCATGATCTATCCCACCTTCGAAACACCTTTCTTTTGCAATCCTAGCTTTGTCCTATACATTTTTAGAAGTCTTGAATCAAAAACCACAATTGGATACTTTGATCTCTTGAATTTGCGGTTCCCCAATTATATTACATATTCTTGTCTTTGCTTTTGATCATTGTTATTGCATTATCATCCTATCTAGATTGCTTTTGTTGATTTTGATTTCACCAAATCCGGAGATCGACTTTGAAGTATTTTCCGTTACTACGATTGATCCATACACTGCGGGTTCGTATATCGTTCATACTTATATTTTAGGTTATAAATTTAAGACTTATTTGCACACTCATTTTCGAGCGAACAATAAGTCATCAGTGTTCATACTTTTATACGTGATTGTTCATGTTTTTATTAATCGGTGTTCATACTATTTTTCTATGAGGCATTTTGTCGAACAGTTTGAGTGCACAATGAAAGGAGCATATAGATTGCTGAATTGGAGCTATTAGACCAACTTATCATATATGTTTACATGTATTTTTTCAATCAAATCTATCAAACACAAAAATGATTCAAACAAATTTGATTTTGAAAACAAACATCAATCATAATGAAACTTAAACCTTAAGAATGGAAATCTAAACCGTGATAGTAGAAATTCGAAGAAATAATATGGAAATCGTCTTGTATTCTCTTTGATTTCACCATTTTTATGTATCAATCTCTGATTTGGTTGAAAATCGGAGCAAATATGAAACTTAGTTGCTTGTGTGTTAGCGGCGAGAGGGAGAGAAAAAAACGTAAGATGAAGAAAGGTGAGAGAGAGGTTTGAACGTTTCTTTCTTTCCTTTTTAAAATCTGATCTTTTTTCCCCATATTTATTGTAATTACCAAAATGCCATTTTTGATATCTTGTGTGAGATCCCTTGATTTAAAACTCATCCGATGACTCACAACGCTTCTTATTCATATCTAGAAGTCTCCACCCCACCGGAACCTCTCTCTCTCTCTCTGTATATGTATATATATATATATATATATATATATATATATATATATATATATATATATATATATATATATATATATAGGGTGTGGTTCCCATGAGAACAATCGTACACCGTTGGATGGTGAGTATTAAGGGTCAAGATTTAGGGTACGTATCGTAATTACTACCAAAACTTTTACTCCTTCACGCGCCTCCCATTACTCAATTAGTCGTATCTCTCTTTTCAGTTTACACGATACCCATTCACAACCGAAGGAGAGGGGCAATTTTGTGGCCGTAAATTAGGGAATCTGATTCGGTGAACCAGAAGCAAGGAACTCCAACGTTGGCGGCACACGTTCGACGGCACGAACCAGTCCGGCGCATCTGTATCTTGTTCGGTAGTGCGATACTGAAGCGGCTCGAAGTTATCAGGCCTGAAATTGAAGCGGTTGCGGCTCAATCGGCGACACTTCTCACCCTAATCTGTTTGTCGCCGCCTTGCCGCCGCCTTGGGATCCCGTCGACATTAGGTATGGTTGATCTTAAACCGTAATTTTTTTAAGGATCTTTCTTCTACCTCTTCGGCTGTAATGGTATATCTATGTTTGCCTGCGCTCTAATTATGGTCCGATATAGGAAGTCATGTTCATCATCTTGCAATTTGTTGTTGCTTTCAATTTGGTTTTGATGACCGTTTTTGATTTAACAATTATGAATAAATAGTATTACCTTAAACTAATGTTGTTGGTATTTTTTTGATTGGTGTGTTGAGATCTGCGCCATTGTTGGTTTTGATTAGTTATGAATAATTTTTGTTACCTTAAAGTAATGTTGTTGGAAAATGTTGAGGAAATATATTCTATAATTATGAATGATATTGATGATGCAGTTTTTGTTATCAACATGATAGTGTGTAACTATGATTCGTAGTTATTAATTTTTTTTATGGTATTACGATAATTATGAATAATGCGAATAATAAGTGCATATTAGCATTGAAAATAGAAAATAATTATGAATAATTATTGTGTAGACTATTTATGTATGTTAATACAATAATTATATGGAGTCATGTTAGCTTTAAAAAAACGGAACTAACTATGAATAATTATTGTGTATACTAATTATGTATGTTAATACAGTAAGTAGGTAAATGATGTTTGACTTTAAGTAGTTATGTTGTTACTTATTGTTTTGTATAATGAAAACTATTTTGTGTGTTGTATAATGAAAACTATTTTGTGTTGTATAATGAAAACTATAGATGTGAGATCCAAAAGGAAACGTAATCCGAAGTCTGGATCAGTTTGTACAAAGACATCGGGAAGGAAGAAAGAAATTTAAAAGGGGGAACATTTTGTTTGTGATGATGGTAGCTTTGAAGATTTCGAAGACGTGCCTATTTCTATAAAACTCCCATTGTTTGATTGTGTCTGTAAAAACAAATACTCTATTAGGCGTCAATGAATTTTATTCGTAATTATAATGATCTTTTCAACTGAAACTAAAATGATACAAATGTGTTATTCGTAGTTACTCTGTTTATTATATTTATTATCAACGTGGAATTTTTGATTCGGAATTATAATGATCTTTTCAACTGAAACTAAAATGATACAAGTGTGTTATTCGTAGTTAATCTGTTTATTAGATTTATTATCAACATCGAATTTTTTGAGTCTAACGGTTCTTCGTACGAGTTTCAACAATGCAACTCTACCATTGAATAAATTTGCAAATGAACACTCAATCTGAGTTTTCCATTATTTCGTTTTTCATTTGACCGAATCGGGGAGATCTGATAATGGAGTTGAACGTATAATAGAGAGGGGAAAGAAGATATCTGCTGAATCTTTTTTTAACTAACAGTTTCCTATAATACAATACATATTTTTAAAAAACAATTAAGAGAGAGTGTGTTCACTCTCTTTTAATAAGGGTGAGTAAGTATTATTCATTAATTAGTTTTTTATTTATCATATTCTATCATTAATCTAGTCCATTGAATTTTAAAAATTGGATGGTCACGATTTATTCTCATGTATACACGTTAGGGGTTGTTCTTATATGATCTATCCTCTCTCTCTATATATATATATATATATATATATATATATATATATAAAAGTTTCCACATTGAAAGCTATGAATATTGCGAGCCTGGTATATAAGGTCGGCGGGTTACTCTTCCTATTGTCAATTGGTTCTAGGGTGAAACTTTTACGTGCTGCACTTGGGCCTGATATACATGTGCGCTCGTATACACATGACTTCCGCTCTACAATCCGTCTAAATTAGACTTTGACATACATAAAGTGTGTGCGGATGGAACCTTTATATGCATGACTTAGGCCTAATAAACATGTGCGCTCGTATGTACACGACCCCGCTCTACCGTCCGTATAAATTGGACTTTGACATACAAAGAATGTGTGGGTTGGTAATGGAGTTGTTAAAATGGTTGAATTTGTTACTACTTAACATTTATTTTGATTGATAATAAAGACACCTAGACGTGCAACCCATCTTCTACAACCTAACCATAAGAAATGACATACATTATACGATAAACACGTATTGCATATGCATGTGACACATGAAAAGAAGTAGACGATATGCACCTTTTACAAATATGAACAGAGATTTCTCCTGGAAGGCTATTTGTTACGATACTCAGCTTTAACCTTCCAAGTCGAACCTGTTTCACACTAACACCAATCCACCATTGCCACCTAATTACCGCCAATACCCCTCCAATACGTAACCGACATGCTCTCATTATGTTTGCCCAATCACTCGTAACTCTTTGGAAACCGAGATTTCTTCACATTTTCGAAGTGCCCCAACCCCCACGCCATTAAGACAAAACCCTCAAAATTTACAATCAAATGTTTTTTTTCCGAAGGTTTATAAGTAGCTCCCGATTCGATCGGCTTTGTCGCTCTACATTTGGGACGGGTATAAGTCGTGCTCCTAATATCAGTTTTTTCACACTTAAGAGGCCTAACACCACGTCTCACTAGACCAACTGAATATTTGTTACAATCAAATGTTGTTTAGCTAAATTATTCAATTTATTCACTCGTTTAAAAACACTAAGACTCATTTTTAATAACAGAATAATTTTAAATTAATTAAAAATTATATTTATTGAGAGATCTTTTAACCCATGAAATTAATACTATCATTTTTATTATATTTTTTTTATCTTTATCTGATTTCATCTCGTTTTCAATGCACCGTTTTAATCAAACTGGCCCTAGATTTGTGGTGAATGAATCATTCCCTCACTTCTAACTCGTTTTTATGTTTTTCTCTAGATTATGTAATAATAGTGCATCATTTAATCAGATTTCACTTTTCTCTTTTCATGAGAAAACGACCTTTAATTATTCAAGTAATCAAAGGGACACATAAGTTGATGGGTTTAGAGCCAAATTAGAGGGTATATACTTGTAGTTTTAAAGGTGGTTTTTGTGTAATTTACGCTTAGAATCAACTCAATTATAATGATGTGACCTTAATGAAATAGTTTGAGCTTAACATATTTTGGTATGATGAATCCCCTACTAACTATAGTATAGTTTGAATATATTTAGCCAATAATTGTACAGTATTTTTCCTACCTGAAAGTAATTAGGTAAAACAACAAACCAAAAGTGTCCTACCAGCAAAAGGGCACCACTGTCCCCATACCCTAAATGGGCAATATCCAATGTACCATTTTTAGGTTTCCAAAGGCTCCTCCTTTTTCTACGCCTCACCCCTCATATATCATAATTTGCATCAAATCACCCACTAAATAAAAATCTCATCTTTATCATCAATCTGAAAATCAAAAGACTAATATATGGGTTTTTTCTTGAAGACACCCTTGGAACATTTTAACAAGTGAGTGCCATTTGTTAACCCAAAGTGGGTGACACGTGTATTTATGTTATATATGCAATTTACATTTTTAAAGGGGGGTTTTGTAGAAATAGTCATATTTGATGGGTAATTTATATTTATCTTGAATGGATGAGCAGAAAGAGTTGGCCTTTACCGCCTTCCACCCACACACGGAAAAAGGAAAGGGATTCCTTAAGAAAACAGACAATGTAGTTGTACTACTCACTGCTATTCTACACAGCCGTACCTACTCTCTCCACTCACTCTTTCCTATCTTCTTCCTCCTTCCTTCCTCATATTCAATATTCAGCAACAACAAGAAGAAGATAACTATTTGGTCTCTCACAAAAGAAAAAGAAGAAGAAGAAGCAGAATTGTATTGTTGGATCTCTTTAATTTATTAGCTTTCTTATTGAAATTTTGATTTGGGTTGCTTTTTTCTCTGGTTTTATGATTAGGGTTCTTGGTTATATGAGTTGGGTTTGTGCTTTGTAAGGAATCGATATAGAATTTGGTGAGTTTTTGAGTGTTCAGTGGTAGAGGAAAAATGTCGAACAGGTGGTGGGCAGGAAATCCGGCGATGAGAGGTATGAACTTATCTTATTCAGATCATCAAGAGACCAACAAAAATGGTGGAGTTCATCCACAGAACCCTACCCAGGAAGAAGACGACGAAGGGGATAGCCGTCATAACACCAACACACAAGATTCCGATGAGCATAACCCTAGCAACGGAGGAATTGAAGTTGGTGATAATCCTTCAAGCGGTGGAACCTCCGATCGTCGTCGTCGTCCTAGAGGTCGACCACCTGGGTCAAAAAACAAACCCAAAGCTCCAATCGTTGTCACCAACGATAGCCCCAACTGTCTCCGAAGCCACGTGCTGGAAATCAGCAGCGGTAGCGACGTCGCCGATTCGCTAGCTGTGTTCGCTCGTCGCCGGCAACGAGGAGTTTCGGTGCTTAGTGGAAGTGGAATTGTCACAAACGTCACTCTCCGGCAACCTTCCGCGGGACCTACAGGCGTTGTCACTATCCAAGGCCGATTCGAGATCTTATCGCTTTCCGGTGCTTTTCTTCCAACTCCATCACCTCCTGGAGCAACAGGGCTGACGGTGTATCTCGCCGGAGGACAAGGCCAGGTCGTCGGAGGTACTATCGTCGGACCCTTAGTAGCTTCTGGACCTGTGATGGTAATTGCAGCTACATTCAGTAACGCTACTTATGAAAGACTTCCATTGGAGGATCAAGATGATCAATCCGCTGCTGCTAATTCTGTGCCTGAGGAAACCGCCGCCGCCGCCGAGATGCAATTGCAGCCACTGGATCATCCGGCTGCCGGCGGTTCAAATCCGGCTCCGATTGCCATGTATAATCTGGGTGCACCGAATTTGATGCAGAATGGACAGAATGATGTGTTCTGGGGTTCTCCGACTCATCGCCCTCCTTCATTCTGATATTCAACTTCATCAATGGTTGATGTTAAATTTGTGAAATCCATAGCTTGCTTCTTCTTCTTGCTTTTGCAGGTATGAAATCCGGGAAGTACTATTTTTGTTGTTCTTATCTTTCTGTTGTAGAAGACGATGCTTTTTTTTTTTTGTTTCCTTTGGATCATTTGCAAGTGCAGTGTTGTAAGATATTGATCTAAGTTAGTTAAGTTTGGAGCAACTAATTACTACTGCAAATATTTTGCATTTTGCTATGGTCCCAAATGCAATTTTTTTGTTTATTTAAAAATAATATGCACGTAGTTAGTTAGTTTTAGATATATTAAATTGACCACTTTTAAGAAAATGGAACTGATCCAGGCTCAGTTTTATAATTTTATTGATTTTGATATACATTGGAGATTGAATTCATCATATTTGGGTCATGTAATATTTGTGAAATGTTACTACGTGTCATTTAGTATAAAAAAACATTTAAAAAATCCCCTAGATTTATTTATTGGTCGAGGTAACTTATTTTGGTTGCAATGTTTTTAATTTTTTTTCCCTCTTTATAGATTAAGTCATTGTTTGGATTATATAAACATTTTTTAATAAATAAATAAATAAATAAAGGGGTTTCACTTAAGACGTGCCATGGCCAGTTTGTATTAAATTATCAATTATTTTTTGGTATCAAGAAATTTTCGTTATGGTTTGTTTTACTCGCTCTTCGTATCCTTACTTTTGGGTGATTAGTTTATAAAAAATAAAATAACTATGATAAATATGTTTAAATATATAATTTATATAATCGTATAATGGATATAATAAAAAATTCATCATAATCAAAATAGATATCAAGTCTTTTAAAATATATGGATTTTTATTTTGAATAAATTTTTAATTATAGCAGTTTTTTAATTTACGGATTTTGTTATAGTTATTCATAATTTATATTTTTAAAAAATAAGTATCTATTTTTCAAAACCAACAACTATATATTAAAAAAAACATTTAAAATATTTATTTGGAAAAATAAAATGTTAAACCAACATGACCTAAACAAATGAACTTTATTATGGATAGAATAAATTTTGGATTTTTTTTTTCAAACGGTTCTTTTGGATATCGATTAAAAGTTCAAGTTTAATATTGATCATTGAGAATTAAAAAAAGCCTCATCAGATTTTAAAATACTATATGTATTTTATGTAGTGAGTTACGTAGTTTTATAGATTATTTATAATTGTATATACTATACTTTAAATTATATCTTATTATAATAAGTATCTTATTTTTAAAAATAACACCTTAAATTTGGAGAATATCAAGATAAATCACGTGAAAACATGGATATATCAAGAAAAAAATTACAAGCTCCTGAATACCAAATAGAAATAAAATGAAATAAAGGTTATTGAATGCTCTTATCTATTATACTTACTAAAACAGAACACGGGTTGATGACGTGGCGCGCTGTGGACGCAAGATTTTTGAAATTGAGCTCCCACAATTAAAGCCAATAAATCTTTATTTTTTACACTATTTTTTAAACCATAAAATTTTTTATTATTAAAATATTAATTTTTTAACGTTGATCTTTCTTTAATCTAATTAGGCACGTCATGATTGAATACTATTAACAAAAGTAATTTATGTTGGAATATTTTTGATAACTAAAAGTGTTCATCGTTTTAGATATAATTTATATAAATTATCCGACATTTGTTTGAATGAGAAAATCTTAAATAATTTTCATATTAAAACCAAACTATTTATAAATTCAACGTTTTATTTTTTTTAAGTTCCAACATTTAATTTTTATTTTTCAAAAAATTTATTAAAATTTAATTTAGTATTAGTTTTTCAACCAACGGAATTGTCTAATAACTCTAAAATTTAAATATTTGTCAAACAACGTTATATATATATAACAACACAATAAATCTAACCCAATATTTTTTTTTCGAAACCCGCACAAGGTGCGGGTATTACACTAGTTTTTTATTTAAAGTAAATTTAAACATCAGAATTTAAAATTAACTATTTAAATTTCAGAAAGCCCATAAGGGTTTTTAGATTACTTAATTCATACATATTTCTTTATTTAGTGGGAATTTTACAGGTTTTTATAATTATATAAATCATATTTTTAAAAAATAATTATCTTATTCATCAAATGACGTTAAATCCAAAGCCGGATCATTAAAACAAAAATCGAAGAATTAAATATCTAATTTTGAGGATTGGATTAGAAACTTTGACGTTTTATTAGGTAAAAAAGTTGTAGAATTTTATCTATATTGAGATTAAATATTATTATTTTTTATTGGATTTTATTTAAATAAATAAATTGCTATATATATAAATAAGCATCAAATTCTCAAGAAAAGGGTGGAAAGTTTTGGTTAGGTGTTGGGTTGATTAAGAATCTGATGTCGAAGCATTTGAATGAACTTTGTTTGAAAAGTTTGCAGCTTTGAATTGATCTGGTTTTGTGGATAAAGGTGTGCATTTGTAGCATCTCATGTTTCGTAAATCATAGCCGATAATGCACCACTTCTGCTATAAGAATATGTACACTCATTCACTAATTAATGTCTCATATACATAAAGAGGTTAATCAAAATTTGCATTGCCTTTTCTTCCTAATAAAAGATTTTACAAAGAAAATCAAAATTTACACTCTCTTTCCTCTTGTAACCAATTCCAAATAGTACGATTGTGAATAAATCGATGAAGTGGAAATCGTAAAATTATTACAACGTTGTTTGAGAATTTGAACAGGAATCGGGATTCGTGAGAACAGATGAAAGCGTAAAATCAACAAACTTACAGTTTAACCGTAATAATCAAATAAGCAGGATTATACGAGTGAATACAATAAACTAGTGTAATTCCCGTGTCAAGGCACGTGTAAACAAATCGATTATATCTTTAAATATAATTTTATTGAATGGTACATATTATTTAAATAAAATTGATGTATTATAATGCTTTTAACAAGAGTACTTTTAAAAGGTTCAAGTAAAAAATTATATTAGGTAGTTAAAAAAAATTTAGAAAATTTTAAAAAATAACATATGTTAATTTAGTAATTATTTTTAATTAATATAGGAATTGTATATTTATATGTTCAAATTAGAATAAGAAATTATCGAATCATCTTATAAATAAAAGTATTAAATTTTTCCAAAAATATTTGATTAGAATATCTTATAAATTTTTTAAAAATTGTGATAAGATTAAAAATAAAAATAATATATTTAAAGTCTATATTAATAATTTTTATTTATTTTTTAATTAGTATATTATAAAATGAAGATACACGAGAAAATGACAAGCTACGCGAAGTTTATAAGAGAATTACACCTGACGCGAAGGTCTTATGCTTTAATAGTTATCTAATATTAACATAATTTCACATTAAATTTCACACAAAATGGGTAACCATTTTTTTAATAAAATATATATTTTAAATAGTTTTTTTTAAATAGTACGTTTAGTGTAGTGCATATGCAATATGTGTTTATAGTATAACTATATATAATTTTTCATAAAAAAAATTAAAATTATGAAAAAATGTCATGTAATAAAATATAGTTGAAAAATTGACAACTGAAAAACAATGCTTTCGTTTTTTGTTTTTTGAAATGTTATGTTTTCAGTTCGACTTCGCTTATGTTTATACAGGGTATGTAAAATAGTGGCTCATTTAAAAAGTCTAATACCATAACCATTAGATCAACTGAGTATTGATAATGCTTTCGGTTTAACAATAGTATATAGATTCATCATGGTAAGCAATAGTTACTTTGTGGAGGCTTCTTTTGGGTTGGATGATAAGATAGCCTCACTAGACTTTAATTGGCATTCAAGATTTGGTTTGACTTAACTAAGTACCCTATTATCTATTTGATGTAGATGTAATTGCATCTCCTATTATTTTATTTATGTTGGGTTACTTTAAAAGAAGAATTATATTCAAGTGGACCAATTCAAATCATTCTTTCGCATGACAATCTCGTGTTTTAGACCTTTAGTTAAACAAATTTTGTATAACAAAAGTTTAGGTGAAAAGCCTTAACTAAATTAACTTTTTTTTTTAAGATAGATAAAAAAAATTAAAAGCTTCCACCAGTAAGATTTGGAAGATACAATGTCAATCTATTATCTATTATACATACTAAGATTTGATAACGTGGCACGTTGTGGAAGCAGCAATCAAATGGAGCTCCCACAATTTTTTGGCCAATAAATCTTTATTTTTAAACCATAAAAATCTTTTTTTCCTAAACAATTTTTTGGCCAATAAATCTTTATTTTTTAAGCCATAAAATCTTTTTTTCCTAAACTAACACACTGCTATTCAAAATTATACGTAACTTTTTTTTGTTGGAGATTCTCCAAGATTTTATAGGCCAATAAATCTTTATTTTTTTGTGGGAGGAAAGCTTTTTTTACTAACCTAACAAACTTCTATTCAAAATTGTACGTAACTTTTTTTTTTTGAGATTTTCCAAGATTTTATAGGTTATAGTCAAATCTCCTTTTTATTTTTATTATTTATAAGCCAATAAATTTTTTTTTACTAAACCTTAATTATTTTGTAAAATATGAATTTTGTTATCCCACATCGATTATCAGAGAAGGATGACACTTTGACAACATGTATAAATAGACCTCAAATGTTTGAAGATTATACAAATCATACATTTTCGGACCTTTTGGTCAAAATCAAGTATAATACTTATTATACCGCATTAGCATTTGTATGTGGAGTGGATTGTTGTGACCTACTAATTCGTAGGTCCTTTTGATCTAATGATTTTTGGATCGTTTTGATCTAATGATTTTTGGGTCGTTTTGATCTAATAATTTTTGGATCGTTTTGACCTACAGATTTTTGGATCGTTTTGACCTATAGATTTGTCGATTTGACCTAATAATTTGTGGGTCGTTGTGACCCAATAATTTGTGGGTCGTTGTGACCCAATAATTTGTGTGTCATTGTGACCCAATAATTTGTGTGTCATTGTGACCCACTAATTTGTGTGTCATTGTGACCCACTAATTTGTGGGTCGTTGTGAGCTATTGATTCGTGGGTCGTTGTGATCTACTGATTCATGGGTCGTTGTGACCTACTGATTCATGGGTCGTTGTAACCTACTGATTTGTGGGTCGTTGTGACCTAATAATTTATGGGTCATTGTGACCTACAGATTTTTGGATCGTTTTGACCTATAGATTTGTCAATTTGACCTAATAATTTGTGGGTCGTTGTGACCCAATAATTTGTGGGTCGTTGTGACCCAATAATTTGTGTGTCATTGTGACCCACTAATTTGTGTGTCATTGTGACCTATTGATTTGTGGGTCGTTGTGAGCTACTAATTTGTGGGTTGTTGTGACCTACTGATTCATGGGTCGTTGTAACCTACTGATTTGTGGGTCGTTGTGACCTAATAATTTATGGGTCATTGTGACCTACTAATTTGTGGGTCCTTAAAATCTACTGATTTGTGGGTTGTTTGTGACCTACTAATTTGTGGATGTGACCTACTGATTCATGGGTCGTTGTAACCTACTGATTCGTGGGTCGTTGTGACCTAATAATTTATGGGTCCTTGTGACCTACTAATTTGTGGATCCTTAAAACTCTATTGATTTGTGGGTTGTTTGTGACCTACTAATTTGTGGACCGTTGAATTATTAAATTCGTAATTCTTATTTTATCAATATAATAAATATACATCTATATACTTTACTAAAACAAAAAACATTAATTCTTGACGTGTCACCCCACGTTTTTTTTCTAATTAAACTTTTTATTAAATCACGAATTAAGCTAATAAATCCTTTTTTTACTAAATCATAATCAGAATCTTTAATTATTTTGTAAAATAAAAATTAAGACTCCATATTTTTATCGGATTAAATTTTTTTACTAAATCTCGAATTAAGTCAATAACTTTTTTTTACTAAACCTTAATTATTTTGTAAAATATGAATTTTGTTATCCCACATCGGTTATCAGAGAAGGATGACACTTTGACAACATGTATAAATAGACCTCAAATGTTTGAAGATTATACAAATCATACATTTTCGGACCTTTTGGTTAGAATCAAGTATAATACTTATTATACCGGATTAGCATTTGTATGTGGAGTGGATTGTTGTGATTGTTGTGACCTACTAATTCGTAGGTCCTTTTGATCTAATGATTTTTGGGTCGTTTTGATTTAATGATTTTTGGATCGTTTTGACCTAACGATTTTTGGATCGTTTTGACCTAACGATTTTTGGATCGTTTTGACCTACAGATTTGTGGCTCGTTTTGACCTATAGATTTGTGGGTCGTTGTGACCCACTGATTTGTGGGTCGTTGTGACCCACTGATTTGTGGGTCGTTGTGACCCACTGATTTGTGGGTCGTTGTGACCCACTGATTTGTGGGTCGTTGTGACCCAATATGTTGTGGGTCGTTATGACCCACTGATTTGTGGGTCATTGTGACCCACTGATTTGTGTGTCATTGTGACCCACTGATTTGTGTGTCATTGTGACCTACTAATTTGTGGGTCGTTGTGACCTACTGATTCATAGGTCGTTGTGACCTAATAATTTATGGGTCCTTGTGACCTACTAATTTGTGGGTCCTTAAAATCTACTGATTTGTGGGTTGTTTGTGACCTACTAATTTGTGGACCGTTGAACTATTAAATTCGTAATTCTTATTTTATCAATATAATAAATATACATCTATATACTTTACTAAAACAAAAATACTAATTCTTGACGTGTCACCTTACGTTTTTTCTCTAATTAAACTTTTTATTAAATCACGAATTAAGCTAATAAATCCTTTTTTTTTACTAATGCTGATATGGCGCTCCACATTTTTATCGGATTAAATCTTTTACTAAATGACGAATTAAGCCAATAACTTTTTTTACTAAACCTTAATTATTTTGTATAATATGAATTTTGTTATCCCACATCGGTTATCAAAGAAGAATAACACTTTGACAACATGTATAAATAGACCTATAAGGTTTGAAGATTATACAAATCATACATTTCTAGACCTTTTGAGTCGTTGTAACCTACTGATTTTTGGATCGTTGTAACCTAATGATTTGTGGGTCGATTTGATCTAATAATTTGTGGGTCGATTTGATCTAATAATTTGTGGGTCGTTGTGACGCACTGATTTGTGGGTCGTTGTGACCTATGAATTTGTGGGTCGTTGTGACCTATGAATTTGAGGGTAGTTGTGACCTATGAATTTGTGGGTCGTTGTGACCTATTGATTCGTGGGTTGTTGTGACCTATTGATTTGTGGGTAGTTGTGACCTACTGATTTGTGGGTCGTTGTGACCTACTGATTCGTGGGTCAGTGTAACCTACTGATTTGTGGTCTTTTGTGACCTACTGATTTGTGGATCGTTGAACTATTAAATTCGTAATTCTTATTTTATCAATATACTAAATATACATCAATATAATTTATTAAAACAAAAGACAATAATTCTGACGTGGCGCCCCGCGTTTTTTCTTGGATTAAAATTTTTACTAAATCACGAATTAAGCTAATAAATCCTTTTTTTACTAAACCATAATTATTTTGTAAAATATAAGTTTTGTTATCCCACATCCGTTATTAGAGAAATATGATAGTTTGACAACATTTATAAATAGACCTATAAGGTTTGAAGATTATACAAAGCATACATTTCTGGACCTTTTGGTCAGAATCAAGTATAATACTTATTCATACCGGATTAGTATTTGAATGTGGATTGTTGTTACCTACTAATTCGTAGGTCATTTTAACCTAATGATTTGTGGGTCGTTTTAATCTTATACCTTGTGGGTCGTTGTGACCTAATCATTTGTCGGTCCTTGTGATCTAATGATATGTGGGTCCTTGTGACCTATTAATTTGTGGGTTGTTGTAACCTATTAATTTGTGTGTCGTTTGTGACCTATTGATATATGGGTCGTTTGTGACCTACTGAGCTACTAATTTTTGAATCGTTGTGACCTACTTATTTGTGGGTCGTTGTGACCTACTGATTTGTGAGTCGTTATGAGTTGTGATCTACTAATTTGTGGGGGTCATTGTGATCTACTAATTTTCGTTGTGACCTACTGATTTGTGGTTCGTTTGTGACCTACTGATTTGTGGGTCGTTTGTGACCTACTGATTTGTGGGTCGTTTGTGACCTACTAATTTGTGGACCGTTGAACTATTAAATTCGTAATTTTTATTTTATCAATGTACTAATTATACATATATATTCTATATACTTTACTAAAACAAAAGACATTAATTCTGACGTGGCGCCCCCACGTTTTTTCTCGGATTAAACTTTTTACTAAATTACGAATTAAGCTAATAAATCTTTTTTTAATTAAACCGTAGTTATTTTGTAAAATATGATTTTTGTTCTTCCACATCGATTATGAGGAAAGGATGACACTTCGAAAACATGTATAAATAGATGTAGAGTGTTTGAGGCTTATAAAATTCATACATTTCTGAACCTTTGGGTCAGAATCAAATATAATACTTAATCATATCGGATTAGTATTTGTATGTAATCATTGTGACCTACTAATTTTTTGGTCGTTTTGACCTAATGATTTTTGGGTCGTTGTGACCTAATGATTTGTGGGTCGTTGTGCTCTTGTGGGTCCTTGTGATCTACTAATTTGTGGGTCCTTGTAACCTACTGATTCTTGGACCGTTGAACTATTAAATTCGTAATTCTTATTTTATCAATATACTAAATATACATCTATATTCTGCATATTTTACTAAAACATACGAAACTAATGCTGACGTGGCGCTCCTATGTTTTTTCTCGGATTAAATTTTTTTACTAAATCACAAATTAAGCCAATTAATCTTTTTTTACTAATTGAATTCGTATCAGATTATGGTATTTTTAAATTATATGATTATTCTTTTTCTTTAAATTATTATTTATTAAATAATAAATTAGATTTTAAAAAAAATTATTAGTATAAAACTTATTAATGATCAACACATGGGTTACGTGGTCTCATTTACTATGTAACACTTGACGCGTTATTTATACGAGCTCATAACATATAACTAATAAAGTTAACAACATATAATATAGTAAAAAAATGTAATATGATAAGCTATTTTATTAACAAACCCGCACAAGGTGCGGGATATACACTAGGGAGGATATACCACGTTGCACCTGGGTCTGGAGAGAGGTACTACTTGAGGGTTTTGCTGAATCATATTAAGGGTCCTACATGCTACGAGGAAATTCGGACAATTAACGGTACACTATATGCCACATTTAGGGAAGCATGTTATGCTATGGGGTTGTTGGATGACGACCGGGAATACATTGACGGTATAAAAGAAGCAAGTTTTTGGGGAACTGCTGGTTATCTTCGGAATTTATTCGTCATGTTGTATCTCTCAGGTAGCATGTCGTCGCCTCATCTGATTTGGGCCAAAGTATGGAAGTACTTATCTGATGATATTCTTGCACGACAGAGAAGGGTGTTGCGTAATAATGGTATGCTTTCTTTCATGTATATGAATTTAATTCGAGTTTTGCATTATTTTTTCAATTTGTTTAGTATATTTTGTACTAGGTAAGTAAACATGTTTAACTTGGTTTATTTGTACGTAGATTTGCAATTAGATGATGTCGTGCTGCAAAATTACGCCTTGGTTGAGATAGAGAAACTTTTACAGAGGAACGGCGGCAGTTTGAAGACGAATAAGTCTATGCCTTATCGTGACGAAGCCTTGATTATGGAGCAGCATAATAGACTAATTCAAGATTAACTAAACTATGATCGATCCCAGTTATCTTTGGACCATGACAGATTGGTTTCCAGTTTCACCGACGAGCAGAGGGGGGTGTATGATCAGATTATGTGTGTTGTGTCCGCTGATAAGGGGGGTGTTTTTTCTTTATGGATACGGTGGAACAAGAAAGACTTTTATATGGAGATCCCTTTCGGCTGGTTTGAAGAGTAAAGGTGAGATCGTTCTAACAGTTGCTTCGAGTGATAATGCAGCTCTCTTGCTTCCAGGCGGTAGAACCGCTCATTCGAGGTTTGACATCCCAATAAATGTTGACGAAAGTTCAACATGCAACATTCGTGTAGGTATAAACCTTATTATTCAATTATTAAAACTTATTTTTTAATATATTGTTCATATTACACTGAACAATATATTAATGTTTTAATCTTATATGTTTAGGTACGGATCTGGCTGAGTTAGTGTCAAAGACAAAGCTGATAATATGGGATGAAGCACCCATGGTTAACAAATGTTGTTTTGAAGCGCTCGATAGAAGTTTAAGGGACGTCATGCGATCTTATAATCCAGACTGCTCACTTCTCCCGTTTGGTGGTAAGGTTGTCGTTTTTTGTGGTGATTTTAGACAAATATTGCGTGTTGTAAGTCATGGAAGTAGACATGATATTGTCTTTGCTGCAATCAATGCGTCATATTTGTGGGATCACTACACGGTGCTTAGATTAACTCAAAACATGAGGGTTATACGTGGAGTTACTGAATTAGAAGCTCGAAAGGCTAAGGAGTTTTCAGATTGGATATTGGGCATTGGAGATGGCACGGAAGATGAAAGTGTTAATGGAGAAGCTCAGATTACCATCCCCGAAGATCTCCTACTTGCATCTACAGGTGACCCGATTGCAACTATTGTTGACCATGTATATCCTTTGAGTTACAATATTCAGGATCCACCGACCTACTTTCAAGAAAGAGTTATTCTCGCCCCTACCAATGAGATTGTTGAGAAGGTTAATGACTATATTCTATCACTGATACCTGGAGACGTGACAGAGTACTTGAGTTCGGATAGTATATGTCCAAGCGAAGGTTCTCTTGATGATGGTTTCTACTCGAGCGAGTTCTTGAACTGCATCAAGTGTTCTGGGTTTCCGAACCATGTCTTGAGACTGAAAGTTGGAATTCCAATTATGTTGATGAGAAACATTGATCAGTTTGCAAGGTTGTGTAACGGAACCAGACCGATAGTTAGGAGACTTGGAAAACAAATCATCGAGGCAGAAATAATATCTGGGAACAATATAGGTCATAAGGTCTTCGTTCCGCGAACAGTTCTTACACCCACAGACTTGAAAATTCCTGTAAAATTTCGAAGGAGACAGTTTCCAGTTATGGTATGTTTTGCTATGACTATAAATAAAAGTCAAGGTCAGTCCCTTGCACAGGTTGGAATATATTTGCCTAGACCGGTCTTCAGTCACGGCCAATTATATGTCGCTATCTCAAGAGTGACGAGCAGGGATGAATTAAGGATTATGATATGTGACCCTAAGGGCAAGGTTCAAGATACTACAACTAATGTTGTATTCGACGAAGTTTTTCGCAACATAATTTAAGGTACGTTAGAATTTCTTCTTCATTTTATTTCGTTTTCAATCAATAATATCAAGCGATCATAACCTGTCCTTGAGCTTACACTTATATGACATTTATCTTCTTATCTTTTTCAGGATCGGACTGTCGCGCATGTGCTCGAGGTTTCACGTCAAAGGTTATCATCGTGATTTCTATTATATTAAATGTACACAATTTTAACTGTTTTTTGACATTATTAATATTGTGATTTTTATAATACAGAGATAGTGGACACTCCTGGCTTGGTATGCCCCGAACTGGGTCAACAACTATGTTGTTATTATTTTTCTTATATGCGTATACTATTTAACATAAACATTCGTAATCAAATCAACAAACTATAATAAAAAAATAAATCTATAAAATTACTCATACAAAAAAAAACTGTAAGAAATATATTTTCAAATACCCGTGCACGGCACGGGCGCTAAACTAGTTATCATTTAAGATATTTTGTTTTTTAGTGAAAGTTTTTTTCGAACAGTAAAATTTAGGTGAGTAAGTGGACCAATTCATGATTATTTTGTAAAATCAATCAAGTTGATTAAGAGGTCGGAGAAGTACTTAAAGGAGTTGGTAACATGGGATAAGGATAATAATGGAACTTTTAGTATCGGCGAAGTTAGAGAGAGAATTTATTCTAAGGTTGTGAGTAAGAGAAAAGAGAAGATTATTGTTGAAGAGAAAGTGGGTATATGGAAAAGAGGTAGTCGTGATTGGTCGGGTTTGTAAGTCGAAGACCAGCTGTAGATGTCAAAAAATTAAAGTCAGATCCCAAACCACGGAGGGTGTCACTTTTGTAATGAATACAACAAAGGCCATTAACCGATGCTACCATGACAATACAAATATATACTACCGAGTACTGGCCATCACGAGGTGACAATTGAGGCTAAAGTTGTGAACAATCAAGTGAAAAGGAAGGAGGGTATGTCGGCTAGCAAGAGAAAGAAACTAGCCATGTTGATTGACACTCTTCTAGAGGACTCAGGGAGGGATGCTTCTGAGATTGAGTTTGATGACTCATATTATGAAGCTAACTCTTCTCACTATGAGTCTAGCGAGGGTGAGTCGGTACTTGACAACATTGTTGAGGCTTTTATAGAGGCTTCCGGTGAGGTCCCAAAGAGTATTGAGGAGGGTGAGATTGTGCCTAGTGAGGTTAGTAGGAAGGTTTCCAATCAGATTCCCGTGTTTGAGCCATTCATGACCGATTTGGTTGAGCTTAGTTACAAAGGTAGAAGGGTTAATCTAGCAGAAAAGAGCTCCTATGCACAACAACATAGACCAAATACGTTCTTAAGAGTGATAAATACACTTCATATTTAAGTCTTATAAGGCAAATGGGCGGAGGGATCTATCCCTTTGCTCAATCTAACCGATGGCCTGACCACAATCTCCTTGGAGGAAGTGGCCGGTGAGTTTGTTTTCTTCTTTCAAGGGATTTTCAAGACTAAGCGGGAGGTGGAGGATGCGCAGAGGGACTGATTTTTGGTGGGACCTAGAGTTGCAGATGGAGACCAAGAAAGGCTAGTTGGACCGTTGTCCACCACACAAAATAATGAGGCACTTTGGTCTATTGGTGACATGAATGCCCCGGCCTGGATGAATTCTCTTCTAAGTTTTTCAAGGCCACTCGGGAAACGACGGGGGGTGAAGTATGTGCCACGGTCCATGCGCTCTTCGTCAACGGGAAGATGTTGAGACAGGTAAATAATACCATGGTTTCGGGCGTACATAACAACGCTCAAATTACACAAGGACCAATAGAACTCGCAAGGTGTCAACGCTTATCTTGAGCTGGCGGATGGCGCTGACGCCTAATTTTTTAATATTTTTTTTCCAATCTGGGCGTCAGTGCCACCATGCGGCCCAAAAATAATACATGCGTACTCTTACCATGTGAACATGTAAACACCGAATATATGTGACTATACCGCTGAATATATGTGACTATACCGCCGAGTATATAGAGTCAGGTCCGGCGAATATTTCTTTCATCGATCAATAACATGATTTTCCCCCCTTTAATATCGCCTAATCTCAGCCATCTATTTAACAATCTAATGGATACAATTTGTTCTCATTTTACATGGGAAGAGTTGTTTACATGTGAGTCAACCTCTCTCTCTCTCTCTATATATATATATTCTGAAAAAAGGGTGCCGCCTGATGTCGTTGGCGGCGCCCACTAGGCGCTAGCAGACTGCGATTCATGTTTGCGTTAGTAAATAAATGTCCGTGTATTTAACTTTTTCCAAAGTAGACGCACCTTCGACCGTGTGGAGCAATTTAGGCCGATATCTTGCTACAATGTGGTCTACAAGGTCATCACCAAGCTGATGACGAACATATTGGGTCCGTGCCTTGGACACCTCATTGGCCCGGCCTAGTTTGCTTCATCCCATGAAGTTTGATATCAGATAATATATTTCTTGTCCATGAGCTGCTGAGGAGATATAATGTGCGCCATGATAGCAGACGATGTTTAATGAAGATCGACCTTGTCAAGGCCTATCCCCCAATTTCTTGAAAGTTTTTACGCTTTGCCATGATGGAGTTGAAGTTCCCGACCATGTTCATTGGTTGGGTGATGGAGTGCGTCACTACGGCGTCTTACTTGATCCGGGTTAACAAGACTTCACATGGGTTCTTTCAGGGTTATCGGGGGCTGATGCAAGGTTGCCTGTTAATACCTCCTGTTTGTGGTTTGCATGGATTTTCTATCGAGTATGATTCGGGTAGAAACTTCTAGGCTAAGATTTAGGTTCCATAAGCATTGTGAGGAGCTTAGGGTTCACATCTTATCTACCCTGATGATGTGGTGTTGTTTTGCCAGGGTGGTAGAGCGTCTATTGAGATTTTGTTGGAGTGTCTTCATAGGTTTGAGAGGATTCTGGGATTGGATGTTAGCCTCCCTAATTTCTCTATCTACTCATCTTATATATGTCAGAGGAGAAGGCGTCCAAGTTGACCCAACTCTCGGGTTTTGCGGCAGGAAAGTTTCCCTTCAGATACATGGGGTTTCCATTTCACCTACCGTTCTTCGATCTGGGGATTACTCTCCTCTCATTGATAGGGTTGATAGACAACTTTGCTCATGGAACAAGCAACAATTGTCATATGCTAGCCGTATGGAGTTGATCAGGGCAGTTTACAAGGTACTGCGAGCTTTCAGTTATCTTTTCTTCCAAACCCGACAAACTCTTTAGCCTTTCAGGTAGTTCATATGGAGTTCACCACCTGTTGCATGGTCTAGAGTTTTCTTGCCGGAGACGGAGGGAGGTCTAGGGTTGTTGAATCTCAAGTCTTGGCATGTAGCATTTATGTGTAAGTACTATTGACACATTCATGCTCAACGTGATAGTCTCTAGGTTAGTTGGATTCACCACAAATACCTACACACCATCATGCCGGAACCGTGGATTGTTACTTGTTGGGAATCGCCTTTGGTGAAGACAATCCTTAGTGCTAGAGATGAGATGGTTGACTTTACTGACTAGACGACACCGTTGAAGGAGATACTTGAGTCTTGCTGCTAGGGGGACAAATTTCGAGTGGCCGAGGCTTATGAGATGCTTAGACCGCATGGTGAAGAGGTGGTCTGGTTCAGAGTAGTTTAGGATCCGGGCAATACGCCCAAACATTGTTTTATCATATGGATGACGATCATTGGCCGGTTATCTACCCGAGATAGGTTATACTTCCTTGATATTGATCCTACTTGTAGTTGGTGCACGAATGAGAGTGAGTCTCATGACCACTTGATCTTTGGATGCACATATGCATGTGAGATTTAGAGTCAAGTTAGTGCAGACTTCGGGATTTCTGGAGATATCACCACTAGATCAGAGGTAGTGGCCGGATTGACTAACTCACACTGTACATGGTAGGAGTTGGGTGAGCAGATCCAGTTATGCGCAATTTTTGTTACGATCTACTAGTATTCTAGGAATGTCTTGGGGTTTGACTTCATAAATTCGTTGTTGTTTTTCAACAAAAAAATATGAAACTCAAACTCTAATTTGCTCTCTTTTTACTCGTTAATCAATTTTATTATTTTGTTAGTATTTCAAATGATTAGTAGAACCTTCATGATTTTATAACTAAATAAATTTAATCTATTATCAAGAATTTTCGTTTCATGAGTACAAAAAATAGAAATATTAAAGTAAAATTGTAAAATTGATTAATATAGAGTAATTTTCGGAAGAGATTAAATGTTAATGTTTAAGTCATTTATGGTTTAATTGTGATGTATTATATAAATTTACTCTATAATATGATCAATAGATTTAATGAAATTAAAATGCTTAATAAAGGGTGTTTAAAAAAAGTTAAGATTAAAGTTTAAATAAAGGGACGTGTTATATACACAATTTTAAATTTACTTGATACCGAATATGAACGCTTTGCGATGGCGTTCAAATAGAACTGAACGCTTTGCGACGGCGCTCAAATCTTAAAATAAATTAAAAAAAGGCAAAAATAAGAAAAAACAGGGTTTTGAGCGCCGGCACATAGTGCTGCCGCCCAAAACCCTGTTTTTTCTTCTTTTTGCCCTTTTTTTTATTAAAGATTTGAGCGCCTTCGGAAGGCGTTGGCGCTCAAATTCTTTGTTTTCTTTTTACTTGTTGAGCGCCATCGGAATGCGTTTGTTATTTTACGTTAGTAAAACAAACCTCGTGCATTTAGTTTTTTCGTTAAATCAATTACTACTCAAATCCCTTTTTACCTGTTGATAGATATTTTTACCAACTCTGTGCAATACACGGTTATTAACTACTCAAAATAAAAAATCCAAATGCTTTTTTTGATAGAACAATCCAAGTCTAACATTTCATCCCCAGCCATAAAAAACATTGTTCAGTAAGAAAGCTAAAACAATCACCAAAATGAACTTCACCAAGCTTACAATTCGCAACCAAGAACGAGTAGCAGGCAATGGCAAAAATGTTGGGACTAGCAACCGAAGACGTAAGCAGGAGGTTAAATTCACGAACAACCTTCCGGGCCTCATTCGAAATACCAAATGTTATGTTGGTAATTGTAACATGGTATTGTGAGAACCAAATACATAGTCATCTTGCTCCCCTATCTTCGTCCTAACAGTCAAATGCAAAGGAGATCTTGACATCGGACATGTATGGATCAATAGAGATATATCACCGGGGTTTGTTCTCTTTTCTTCCTCTCTTAATAGATCTGGTTCACGCATCAACACGTATTTCTTATGAACGATATTTTTTTTTGAAAGGTCCTATGAACGATATTGATTCTATTAATTAGGTATAAAAATTCTAGGATTAGATGTTCAGACTAGATATGCAATATCGCATTTTTCTTCAATTATTATCAGAGGGATGTTGTATGAATTTATAGGATCAATCGATTAATAATATATCTTGATGTGGATTTTAATTTAAATTGGTAGTGATTTTAATATGGATTGTTATGCAAAATTAAAATTGAGATTTTAGTTGATTGAAATATTTAATTGTATGAAATTATATATATATATATATATATATATATATATATATATATATATATATAT
>BSUD01000007.1:19533199-19584192 GCA_033239045.1 Fagopyrum esculentum
AAATATATATATATATATATATATATATATATATATATATATATATATATATTAAAGTAAAGACTTACTAATATGGATTAATATGAAAAGGAGTTACAAGAATAATAATGTAACTTATTTATTATGGGCTCCTCGTAACTTATTTGTGAAATAAATTAATATATAAATATTAAGTAAGAAGGTAATTATATGAATAAATTGCTAATGATTTTAATTTTTATATTTTTTATCAGTTATTTGTGAAATATGATAATATATAATTAAAGAGTTACTTATATGAATTATAATTAATATATATTAAAAACTTAGTTATATGAATTGATTAAGTGAAGTTGAAAAAAAGGAAGTTAAAGAATAAAGAGATAAATTACTGGGTTGGACTCATATATCTTTTTTTTTATACAGTTAATTCATTCATTGCATTTTAGTGATTAATATTATTTATAATTATAATTTAATTAATTATAATGTAATGATAATTATATAAGGGAAATTCCGGATGGTACCCTCGTGGTTTGGGGTATTCCGGGTTTTGCCCAACAGTTTTTTCTTTTCCGGGTGGTACCCTCGTACTTTTGCAACTTTCCTGATTTTCCCCTGAACTTGTTCAATAATAATATGTAAATACTACATTATATTAATTTAAAACAACCGGTTTAATAAAAAGCCCTCCCACCAAAAAAAATAAAAAAATAAAAAGCCCTAAGCCCACTCCTTCCGTCATCTTCTTCCCTCATCTACAACATTGCCAGAAATTCAACAGCCACAATTCACAATTGAAACCCCCAATAGCATAGCAGTATCTTAGATTCATCACTAGACTTCTTCTTTTGATCAATATTTGGTTGATTTTCAAATGAATTCTCATCAATTTCAATTCAGGAACTTCCAATTTTAATTAACAAATGATATATACTTAGAATTTGGCCGAAAATTGTGAAGAAAAAAAAGGGATGAAGAAAGAGGGATGAAGAATGAAATTGAGGAAGAACCTGAAACTAGATCTCTCACTAAAGTTTGATTGATCGTGATCTGCGTTTTTTCCTCAATGGAGATCATGGATGTTTGATCCTCTGCATCTTTCAACCATCCAAGTTAATCATTAGGTTTCTATAATATCACAGTGAATGTATAGAGGAAGGGAGAGAGAGCACTGTTGATTTGCATACGCAGTGAATTCATTTGGCGCATCTTTACTCTGCAAACTCAACCTCACACTTCACTCTCTGCAAAACGCGAAGGGAATTGGGGCGAGAAGTATATCCCGAGTGATATGCTTAATGTTGGTGGTTACGATTGGGCGATTTAATTCTACCTTGAAGGATGAACATGGAAGATAATCCATGTATGTGTCTTGTGTTCATAACCCTAGTAAGCAAAGGGACAAACATTTGAGCGGTTTTTGAGTTGATTTTGGTGGATCTAAGCCGAATAGGCAAGCATAAGGTTCATAGTTCTTTCGATCGAGTGTTGAGCAACCCTTATACATTTTTTTAAATCTTGTTCTGTGCAATTTATGTTGAGATGAATAAGGGAGTATCTGCACATTTTTAGGATCTTGATTTGTTGTAGTCTTTTTTTGTCAATGCTCATGGATTTAATATATGGTGAACCTGGGTGTTTCTAAATCAAGTTTTCCAGCAAAAATTTGGAATTCATTTATAATTCGAAATTCAATCATGAATTGAGGTTTTCATGATTCTTATGAGAAATAGACGTGGAAGAAGATGAAAGGAAGAGTGGAGTTCATAATTCTGATGAGAAACAGACATGGAAGAAGATTAAAGGAGGAATGAAGTTCATGTTTTTTTTTCCTTTCTTGGTTTGAGTTTTAAATTAACTGTGTTTACATTTTTATTAATTGAACCGGTTCAGGGCAAAATCAGAACAGTTGCAAAAGTATGAGGGTACCATTCGGAAAAGAAAAAATTGTTGGGCAAAATCCGGAATACCCCAAACCACGAGGGTACCATCCGGAATTTCCCATTATATAATGAAACAATTTGGCTTACTAGGCTTTTTCTAGTTTTGTGTTTAGTAAAATAAGATATTATTTAATGTCATATAAGGATTTAAAAATAAGATATTATTTAAATGTATTTTTATATATGTATTGCAAATGATATGTGATTTTGTCCATTTCTAAGAAGAAGTTCCGAACCGACAATAACGATTTAAGACAAGATCGTAATTTGGGATTAACTACGGTCGGATCCAAATATATAAAAAAAAAAATGTGTTTTTTTTAATGTTGCTTTAGGAGATTCAATTTGAAATTCTCTTAGCCACATAATTTTTTTAATAATTTTGAAAAGTCCTCTTCCAATGGAACCAAAAAGTAGTTATCCCATGGATAGGTAGGAGTCATGAATTCTTGATCTTCCCTGACCACAATTGTATCAAACTAAATTGTCCTACACGTACACAAACATGATATGTCCAACATAATAGAAAATGCCTTACATCACTATCAAAAGACCCTACACTTTAAACATATATCGTCATGTCAAGATCACCCATCATCATATACCATCACTTTAGTCAAGATCACACATAATTCTACATTACAAACTTTAGTCAACATATATTGGTCAACTCCATTTGCAAAATAAATAAATAATCATTATCTATAAGGTTGTATTACCATTTAATTGTTAATATAATCACACTAACTTGTCCAATGTCTTCCTAGGTTTTCCAATGAGATGTCTCTTCTCTTAGACCCTCAATTACAACAAAAATTACACAATTGTCAAATACTTTTCTATACATACATATTTAAGATCGCTATCTAAACGCAAGGATTATGCCTCAAAATAACGAACTCCAAAAGCATCTTACGGCCGAATCGGAAATCATGTTTAAAATCGAAAATCATGCCTCAAAACAACATACATATTTCAACGCAGTCTGATTGCGTTAAATTTTTTTTAACTCAACGCAGGCCGACTGCGTTGATAATATTGAACTTCAACGCAAACCGACTACGTTGAAGTTCAAAATATAACCGTTGGTTTCAAACGTTGCTCAACGGCTATTATTATATATGTGGTTATAAAGAGATCCAAAATTTTCAATGTACATATCTCATTTGTTTCGTATCTTACTACCCCAAGTTCCGATTAACGTTAGCGAAGATGGCGGAAATTGAAGACGAAATCACATAACTACTCGACAATTACAGACATAATAATCCCGATGAGTTTGTTTCTCACATCCAAGTAAGTTTGTTATTCGATATTCATCATTCGGAATTTGTTATTGATTGTTAGTAAATTTGTTATTTTTAGTACTATTCGGAATTAATTATTTTAGTATAAAAGAAATTGGTGAAGCAGACTATTTTTTTATAAGCTTTTGTTTTGTGTACCCCTCTAATTTGTTTATCACTATTACTCTATTAGGGGCATATTTACTAAATGAGATTATGCTATGTGTCTACTTAATAGAACAATATTGTTAAACGGCCTATTTAGTGATATTAGCCGTATAGTATTATGGTTTTTATCTACGAATATTCGTTGTTAGTATCCCGAAAATATTAGTTTTCTTATATAGACATTAATAGTAGGTAATTTGTTTTAAATAGGGACTCCCGGACTATTCACCCGATGTCGGTATAAATTATTCATCTATATTTGAACTTCACGGATTTTTCCATGATAGAGAGAACCTAATCAATTGAGCTCGGTTCATGGCGAGGTCAAAGAATATGGTGTTAGTCACGAAATCGACATGGACAAATAGTAAAGGTATGTGTACGTTTTGCTTAACATGTGAAAGTTATGAGCACCGTAGGAGGATGAAATATGTTGATCCAGAGGATGAGGCATCTAGTACTCGAGAAACTAGATCAAAGACGCTCGGGTATCCGTTTGAGTTAGAGGGTTGTCAAGGTGATCATGTTAAATGAACTTTGACATGACAGAGTCATGTCAAAGGCACATCGTAGATGGTGATCGTCATCTCACCCTAAGGGAGATGAAATTTGTTGGTCTCTGAGTATTACCGCTCTACGAAGGCATGACAAAGCGCGTGATCAACCCCGTTGAAGTCAAATGTCTCCAAATCAGTCAATTCACTTTGTCTACCCACAACAAACCATCCATGCGAATCATCAAGATCATGTTGTCAGCTCAACACCTCTCGTGCCTGATCTAGACGGCGGTGTACCTTCATCACCTCTCTAGTGTCCTTCATTTGAAAAAAATAAACGTGAAACATGAAAAAAAAAATACATATGTTTACATTCATTGTGGAAATCTAGTAACATACCTCGCACATCCATATATGGACAGGCCTATAGTCGGCGTACCTTGTCAACAAATCTTGAACCCTAGGAGGGGAACCAATCCCTCGGGGAACACGAGCCGTAGAAGCTGATGACCCGTATCAGCTCTGGGTACATGGGTGATATTGGTAAGGGGGACGGTATGTGTTTGAGTGCAGAAGGGAAGGGAAACGTGATGTTATAATAAGACAATAAATCTAGGTATATTGATACGATGGGCCAAGGACCGAGCGAGCTCTTTCTGGGGCGAAGGCCCATGAAGAAAAAGCGAGCGAGGTCTTGGTCGGGTAAGGAGAGAAACATATATTGGGCCCATGATTTAATGGGTTCGGGCTGACAGGGGGTGCGGGGCAGAGCCCCCCGCGGTATGGATTCTATCTATTGGATAATAAATATATAGGTTTTAGGGTTTTATTCTTTGATCCATAAAAGTATATTGAAAACCCTAGTTACAAGTTTCGTGCAACAAAACCAAAAATCGTTTCCTCTCTCTCGTTATTCCTTTGATTAACTCATTCAAATCACTACACGTGAGAAGGATAGGGTGTGTGAGATGTAGAGGGTGGGTATGAAGGAGTGGGGTATGGGCGGGAGTGGGTGTGGAAACGTAAAAAGTGGATGTATAAGCGGGATTAGGAGCGGGAGGGGAGGAAGAAGTGAGGTAAAGGGAACCAAATAAGTGGATGGAGATGTGCAGATGATGTCCTCATCATCAGACTCAGGCCAAGCCTCCCAATGAGGAAGTGATCCGAGCTGAAAGGGAATAGTATGTAACAGCCTTGGTAGCAAGAGTAGGATCGGTAGTACGAGGGGGATCATATGGGATGGATTAGCAGCAACCGCAGTAGCAGGAGCAAGATAGGATGTAGATAAGGCAGTCTCCTCATCCTCAACTCGTCGATTGCCCCGGTGTAAAGAAGCAGTAGGGGTGGTCATCTCCTCATCCGAGTATTTTGCTCGACAACGATCTAAACCGATTTTCGAAAGTAATAAAGTTATCAAAAATTTGAATTCTGTATATAGTAGCTAAAATTAATTAGGCTTTTAGTTTTTTTTAAAAAAATAAATAAATGTGAACACACACCAACTTCAACGCAGTCGGTATGCGTTGAAGCTGGCAGCTAACCTTCAATGTTGTTGGGTTGCGTTGTAGGTGAGCTCAACCTGTTCTTCGCAATCGTAAAATAAGTTGTAGTTGAAACAGCTCAAAGCAGGTGACAAGCGTTGAAGTTGAAACAACTCAATGCAGTCGGCCTGCGTTGAGTTCCCAAATTTTCAACACAGTCAGGCTGCGATATGCTGTGCATTTGACATTCTTATCGTCATGCCTTCAACAGCCCGAATATATAAGATCAAATGTCTTGACATCATTATATATGGTTTCGAATTATTGTAATAGAATTTGATTAATTTTAGTATCCTATTGGAAAGCAAAGTGGGAAAAAGAATACACACTTTGCATTTAGAATGAGAGAGCATTTGAGAGTTAGTTTTATGATATAAACAATAATATGCAAGTAGACTAGATCCGCCTTCATCCCGTTTCTATTCCGTTTTCTATTTACGTAGTTGCAACCAAGCAACCCTTTATTATTTGGAAAAAACTTATTGGGTAACTAAAATAAATTATTTGAACATTTTTTTCTACAGAAAAAAAAAATTCAGCCACTACACAAACCCCTTCTAAAACCCGTGTAACAGGTATGTAAACACAATACATTCTACACATCTAGCATTTCATAAGATTACATATCCCCGTGTATACTAAAAATCTATGGATTAGGTAAGACTTAACCCTTCATACGATCATGTAAGGGACATGAATAACATGTTGGCACTGTTGTTCATAGGTCCAGGATCAGATTGGATCGAATCTAGACTAGAAAACCCCCATTGGTCTGGATCGGGTATTTCAGTACGGTCATGAACCAGTTAGATCAAGTGTTATTTGACTTGAATTTGGCTGTTTTGAGCCTTTTAAACTTGGTTGACTGCTAAGGACATGAACCGGACCTGAATACCCGGTCCAAGTCTAGATCCATATTAATGGAGATTTTCCGGTCCAAATACCGAGCCGCCCTACATGTTGGATGCAATCCAAATTTACAAACGAAATACATGCATCGTTCCGAAACCAATTTCTTTCACCTCTTTTGATCCAAATTAAACTCCTAAATCCAACCTCACATTCAACAAAGCATTAACATCAAGAAAAGTTCTTTTAACCTGGACCAAAGAGAAGGGAATATTCAATAGTATAAACACAAGGTAAGTTTGCTGAAATAGAATTGCAAACACCAGAAGTGAATCAATGATAACATTGCAAGACTTACATGAAAAATTAGTCAGCTATTAAACTTATTATCAATTATTTTTGGCTTGAAACCTTATCAGATTTATATATTGGGTTATCAAAAGTAATAACAGCTTGCTGAATAATTCATCAGTACAAATACTCTCTTGAGTATTTCTTCACAAATAACATCTTTCACCTTGTACTTTTCATGTTACAAACGACAATAGTGTTCTTTCAAAATCTGGGATTTTAGTACTAACTCATGTCAAATCACATTTGCATTTCCAGAAGTGGTAGATATTCAATATGAACAGATGACACTGATCAATCCAAGAGCAAAAAAGGCAAAGACAAGCAGCCAACATGCCATTTGAGGAAATATAAAAAAATAAAATGAACCATCAGATTGTTGCAAAGGTTTCATGCCTACGCCTGAAACACTGCCCAGATCAATGCACAAGAATGATTAAAGAATCAAAAGAGCCAATACCTATAGACAATATCAACCCGGGGATCATCAGCAGTGGCCACCCGTGCTTTCTGTTAGCTCGTCTGCTGAAAAACGACATTGCCAAAACAACCAAATAAGACATCAAGTACATCAGCAAACAGTCTACTTGGTGATTTGCTTTATCATGAGCTGAGAATCCCGCCTCTCTAGTGAGCGAATCTTCTCAGTGGGTTCGGTTGACTGAACCACTTCCCCATCAAGCTTATCGTGTCTCAGCTTAAGGTGAGAATGAGAAAACCGCCTCCCGAGTTCATTTGGCTGACTACTACCTGCTTTCGGTGTCTTGATTGTTTCCGAATTTCTCTTAATGCTTTCCCTCCTTGCTCGGGAACCAAACCTGTACAGTAGAAGTTTTTTCGACTTCCCATTAGATTCTGTGGACTGAACCACTTGACCACCTTGCTCATCCTGCTTTTCCACTTGCTGCTTCTCCTTCCCATTTGAGTCATTATCTTGAACCACCTTCATGTTAATCTTCTCATATTCCAATCGGTACTCTTCCAATTGTTTAGAGATCTAAATGAAGCAGCATTATAAGACGAATTAGTGTTATATAAATGAGAACAACACTTCTGAATAAAGTGACAAGAAATTTTGACAGTAACACAACGTAAAACAACTAGTATCTTCAGATATGCAACCCCAGATCTTAATATACAGACAGCAGATGATAACTTTTGTAGAGCTTTAAAACACTATTTGTAGGTGAGCAAATAGTGTCTTTTAGTTCTACAGAAGTACTGTTAGTCAAATGTGCAGGGAGATGTTCTTCAAACTTGAGGATACAGAATTATTGCCTATAAAACACATCCTTTTAAAACATGTGGATACAAAGTAATGTCCTAAAAAACATAACCCTTTCAGTTTCCTCCAATTTTATGTCAAAAAAAGTACAAACAGTAAGGTGCCAGTACGACCCAGTGTAAAAGACATCACTGCTGAGTCAAACCTTGATTGAATATGCAATCGGTAGCAATGCATCAGGATCCATAACTTCCTCAGGGAAATTCCGCAAAGCATGTATAAGTTTCTCAAAAGGTAATTTAACCTGATACAAAAAATGAAAGGAGAAAAAAAGTTAGATTTCTTGTGTAACAGTAATACTCTGATGCAACTGGTTAATTTGCAAGACAGGAAAAGATGGCAACTTTGCAAACCAATTCATGGAACCCTCAGCAAAATTATCTAGGACTACATCAATATGCCTTCTCAAATAACGATGCTAGAAGCACTGAAAACATTTATTCACTGCAAAAACCAAACTTGACGAAACAAGATCACTTTCTGACAGTTCTGTTCAAGCTTTTGGTATGCAAAAGCGAGACTGAATGATGTAAGAAGACATAAACCATTGGAATCAAAAGACTTCCTGAAAGGGAAAAAAATCGTTGATTTTGGGAGAAACTTCCTCCTCCATCAGAAGGGGAAGTTGTTAGGAAACCTGTCAGGCTTTATGCTCATGTGCTTCGGTTTCTCCGATATTTTTTTCCTTCCCATCGGGTAAGCATATGAAGAAAGGGGGTCATGCAGTAATTTGAGTAAGCAGATCTACTCACCAAATCATCATGACAACATTTCAAGAGAGCTAACCCAACTCTGAAGACAACTTTAACACCCTACACGATAAAAGAAAACAACAGTTTAAGATGTTATTAATAATTGCCAATTATAACCAGCCAACAATGATATAGTACTCTGAATGCACAGACCTCGTAAAGAAAAACATCCCAGATTCGAAGGGCGAGATGAAAGGGAAATGAATATGAGAACACGGTAATAAACCACTGGCTGGCATACATGCTAGGATTGATCATCTCTTCTGAAAAATGCTCCCCCAGCTTAGGCAACTGGTCCTTCACCAAACGATCAAACTGAAAAAGATATTGCTGAACCAAAGGTAATCCAGCCTGCAGATAACAAAACTAAGCAATTAATTCTGTTTGGCTTTTGGTATAAAGCTTAAAACTCATCAGTTTGCAACATTTAGATGGAAGCTATAAAGTAATCAGCAAAAAAAATATTGGATGAACAACAAAAAATAATCAGAAACAGCTAGTTCTCCAGATCAGATTCTAAGATCAAATCTTTTAGTCTTCATGATCCTAATGTAGGATCATAAGAGTTACTATATAGGTCAAGTATAGTATCAACCTAATTTTCTGTAAATTACTTCCTTTTTTCAAGGTAAATTACTTTTTTGCAATTAGAACATACAAAAACACATTTGCAAACATATTTTTATTATTGATTACGATTATAGGCACATTATATTAGCTAAAAGACTTGGCAATAATGCATTTTGACCAAAATTTGGTTTCAACTGTGTACATGCATTTTAAATTAGAATAAGATCATATGATCCTTAGTTCATTGGATTGCTAGGATTGTATTTAAAGATCATTATGTGAATAATGATCCGATTCCAGATTTCAGTTAGATTCTATTGACATTCTATTCCTTCAAACCTGGCTGTCAAAGCTAACAGCATTGGATCTTACTTGATTAATCAAACCAAAATCTATAGCAATTTTTTACTTTTTTAAAAACATGATAATAACTATTGTCCGAATCATGTAAATGAGAAAGCACTAGTGGGGCGGATTTTACCAGATACAATCCCTCCATAGGGGAATGAACAGCTCCCTTTAGCAGGGCAACTAGTAACCAAAATGCATCTTCTTCACTCATATAGAGCAAAAGCAAGCCAGCAACAAATCCCATTCCCTGCATACCAGCAGATGCCCAAATCATTCAGGATAAACATTCTTAAAAGTCAAAGACTAACATCAGGAACGGTAGAGAACCTGAACATATCCAACTTCTCTGTCATATACAGAATAAGCTTTCAGAACATTGTAGAGAGATCTTTGACCAGGGCCATGTCTCTGCTGAAAGAAGACATGAGAAGGGAAGGTGCGGGATATGTCACGGATAATGTCAAGTTCTGAAGATGACGTCTCATATATAACAAGTTGCTGTAGAGAAAAGTAGATATTAGTCAATATAGTAGGAGCTATCAACACGAGATAAAGAGACATACGACCATATACACTTAGATGGAGGATATGCCATAAAGAAAAAAGAAAAGCAATAGAAGCAACCTCTCTTAACTATCCATCTTTAATCTCATCATCTAACATATGGAGTCTTTTTAATCATCAATGGCTAATCATAACATTTATAATCCTAGCATTACAAAGAGATCCTGTTATGAGGGCACTGCATTTGCAAGACATACTTAACACTAACAAAGGAAGTCAGCAAGTAAATACTGTCTTAAATTCATGATGAATCCACAACATACCAATACAGACATCTCCTATATTGTTTATTACACATGAGGTGCCTTTATGGATCACATATATACCATACATGATTTAAGTTCTCGTACTCATTAAGGGCCCGTTTGGTTTTAACTCCGGAATCGGAAACGGAATGGAAACAAATCTAGTCCATACGTATACCCTTGTTCATGAAAGTTTTTGGAATCATTCCTTATGGTTTGAAGTAATTAGAGTAGAGTTTGATTACTTTTGATACCCTATATGGTAACAAAATGTGGGAAAGCATGTGTATTTTGCATTAACCCACAAGGAATGATTCCATATAATTTCATGAATAAGGATATACATATGGACTAAATTCGTTTCCATTCCGTTTCCGTTTCTGGAGTTGGAACCAAACGGGCCCTAAGTGTAGTCAAAATTATAATAGCCAAAGCATAAGGGTGTAACTTCATTTTTTCCTCCTTTTAGGCATACTTGCAGCTATTATTCTTAACATTAGCAATATTATCAAGGTATCAGATCCTCATTAAGATTAGAACATGGGAAACAAAGATTAAGACAATAGCTTTGGACAGGATTCATTCAAAGTAACAACATCCTCATGCCATCATTATCTGATTTAGTGCATAGACGAAGGTCAAAAGTCATGATAGGTTGTGTGTACAAGCAGATATTTTGTCAACTGAACCTTCCCTGGTTGGGATCAAACTATACTTTGCAACCAATCATGAGAACTAGACTGTAAGCTCTCGTCGGGCCAAAACCTTGCCTATTCAATTCTGAGCCCCACTGTAAGCAGCCCAAACCTTTTATTTCGTTGTTCAAAGAAGATGGTTTTTTTCATCTCATTCAAGCTCCACAAGTCATCAGCCTTTAAAACACTATGTTGTGAATATCAATTGCTGTCCATGAATCCAGGGCATGCCAGTTTTGTTAAAGGATCCATGGAATTCAACTGGGGCAAACTGTTTTCCCCAATCAAACTGTATTTTGGACCTTTTTGGTGTCACGCGTGTCCCAGGATATACCAAAATAGACCTACTTTTGTGACTCACCCCTGACTCAAACAACAATGTTGCTTCTGGTATAGTATAATTCCTCATCTTTTTATCAAAGCATAGAACAAGAAAAGTAGGATAATTCGTATGCCAAATAGCATACTGAGTTTCTAACTGGATAGTGTTTATAAGTTGCTCAACATTATCAATAAACACACTACACCACACACACACACACACACACAAAGAAAATTCAACAAAAAAAATTGTATCTGCAGCAGGTATAAAAGTAGATAAGCAAGTTGGCCAACTAAAAAGCTAAAAGGTAGAAAACTTCAGTATCATTTGCTCAGATATTATGAATGGATGGACACATTTACCTCATAAACCCCGGGATTCATGAGCAAGAGATCACGGCTTCCGGAGATCAACTGCCATACCAGACCCCTCAAGCAATCTGGAATGCCTTTCCTAACTCGTCTTTTAACAACATTAGGTTTTCTTCTCGTATAGTGCTTCCAATCACTCCCACCAACTCCAATCATCTTTCTCCATTTTCTTACTCTTCTTTCCTCCCTGAGAAAACCTTCTTGTTATAGCATACCAAAAGCAGGGGGCATAGAATACATCATAGCATGACGCTATCAAACAATGAAAATTTAGAAGTGATGAACAAAAAGAGACAGTACGCATCAAATCAACATGAATGATGAAAAAGAGGAGCATCAGTCACTCACTATGTATTAAATGTATAATTATTTTCTAAATGTGTATCATGAGTAAGTGCAAACTGCAGACTTTTAGCACTCCTCCTAGTATAATACCAAAAGGGTTCACATTTTACAAGGAAAGTGAGACCATTCCATGAAAAGAAATTCATCCTTGTGATATAAATTAGTGTCTCAAAAAAACTCCAACTTCATCTTCTACTTCCTCTAAAAACCTCAATAAAAAATAATTAATTCATCATCCTTGACCCCTTTCTTTGTCCATTATGATGCTCACTCATGAGCTGTTCACCATGAGACTAGTAGAGAAAAGGGGTGGCTTCAGAGTTCAAACGGAAAATTAAAGGTTATTCTGTTCACAAAAATCCACATGAAAATATTGCTCATTTTGAATGTGCTTTACAAGTGGAACCTCGATGTAAAATTAATAAAGATCATAGATGCAGTTCATTTCCTGTCCATCCAAAACTGATATACAGACGCAAAAGCCAATGACAGGAGATCATAAACCCAGATCATTCTATACAGAAGTAAATACCTCTCGGGTTCAAAGGCTGACTTGCTTCTACTCAAACCTTCAGGATGATTACTGTCCTCTGACTTTATGAAACCAAATCTGTCTACACTCTTTGGTGATGGAACGGGTCCTGGCTCATTATCATCCGTCCAATTATTCTCCATACTGCTATCTTAATCCCCAAAACCACGACGCAGTACTTCCAGACATATCAACGGGAGATCAAGTTCTGCTATGGAAAAAGAGAGAATCACAAATCTATACCAATCAAAAGTAACTGGAAAATGCCATACTGATTAAACTAAACAGCAAAATGACCAAAAAGCACGACGAAATTTAGAATAATGTATGAGGTTTGACATGTGAGTCAAATTAAGTAGGGCGGGGGTTTATTGGTTTACCAGCAATTAAAACGGGTAATCCAAATTAAGACTTGACTTAAATATCATAAAACATGTCAGAACAGAAACGAACTACCAACTAAAGCAGAGAAAGACCAATAAAATTGGAATAGAAAGCTAGCAAGATTATCAGGAAGTGAAATGACGCCAAAATCAGAAAAATAACTAATCGAAGAAGTCTCTTACCATCAAAACTAAACCCTAAGATGATACTGAAATTCGATATGCCCGAATTGAGATTGATTGATCGCAAAATCGAACGCTGAAGCTTGTTTGAACCCCTTCCCCTAAATGTATATACTTTGGTATGAAAAAGAGATGAAATTGTTGCGTGAGATACCGAGAAGACGAAGATGAGAACGATCAAGGGAAATCAAGAGGATCTGGGGGAAAAGCAAGTCAGGTAAGAGAAGACTTGAGGAAGTCAAGGGCAGAGAGGGCAAACGCCTTGTTTGGGTTCCCCTTCTCTATTAATTGGGTGAATGGTGCTAATAGAAAACTGAAAATGACAGGTTTGATATTATTTGATAAGAGTTAAATATTTAGCAGGAAGCTGCTCAATTCTTGTGTTCTGGGCCTTCTGGCAATACTTGAGACGATGGGTGTGCGGAGATTTTTTAAATATGATACAGTTATATATAGATTTTTAGTTATTAGTTTTGTATTGAAAATATTCTATATTTTATAACATTGAATAAAAATATAAATTAGCCATTTATATTTTTTTAAAGTAATGTCCATTGAATTAAAACTAAAAATATAGTAATAGAAGAGATATAAAATAGAGTTTTAAAATACACTTGTTTTTATAATAAAGGAAAAGGATTAATCATTGTGACAAAAGAAAGCGAACCGTCAAGAGAGCAATCCAACATTCCAACATCATAAGCAAACACCAAATAGTTAAGCCAAAACCGCAAAGGGTTTAAGTCGAAGGAGATCATCAATAAGTCAAAGCACAAACATGAAAAGATTATTGCGAAAATAAAATTGGACAAATCATGCGCTATCGGAATATTAACGTTGGAAACAAGTACAACAAGACTCAACTTCCTTAGGAGTAAAATATAAAACATCAAGAAAAAGCCTCCTGTAGAATCGAACCGTCGGAAAACACACAACCATGATTGCAACTCATACACGACTCCAAACTTTCACAAAGGTATTATTATTGATTTAATGTCAAACAAGTAAAAAAAGTTTTGTTTAAGTTTTACTATTCTTTTATTTTAGTTGTTAATTGTTCAACTTTTTTAAAATTATAAAGATCTCGTGGGACAAGGATAAGTGAAGAAGGGATCATGTGTGAGGTACCATTTATCTTATGGGTAAAAGAGGTTTGTGGTCTATTATTGTAACAATGAACATAAACAGGGCTATTATGTTTTTATGGATACAAACTATGCTCCTTAATTTATTCTAAAAATGCCCTAGTACATCAATATTCTCATTATTTTAAATGTGAAATTGTAGGGGCCTACTTTGTATTTGTGATACAAAAAAGGCTCTACTACACCAATATTCTCTTATCGATTTGATACCATTTGGTGAAAACTCACGGTCTAATTAGATACATCTAAAAGCAAAATAAACTAGACGATGAAGTATTCCAAACATGTAGTGCAAACACAATGCTATCTTACAATAACATCATAGATAGTGCATCACAATCTTTACACTAATTTATAAAGCCAGATTCAAGACAAAATGTGTAAGTTCAGGTTATAATAATTTTCAGTGCGGTTGTTCATGACCCCCACGAAACAAAAAGTTCAAAGTCTCAAGAGGAAACCCGTGTATAGCAAAGCTACAAATCACACACACATACACAAAAATGGTCGATAACGAGGAAAAATAGAGTAGCCATTGAACGTTCTTGCAAAGATCGAGATGTTACAACGGGAGATCCATGCATGTTCTTGTTGTCCGCTCATAAATATCCAAATTTTGTTCGAATTGTTCAAGGAAATGTTAGAAAAATCTTTAACGGCTTAATTTTAACTAAAACACCTCAGGTCCCTAACCCATACTCAACAAGGTTGAGATCATATAAAAATAGAGAAACCAATGGGAACAAGAATCGATCGCCAAAATCTCCATATCATATGGAGAATGATGAAATTTATAGTCAACATGCTCCTTCAAAGAGGCCCTTTCTTTTGAAAATCCCGCCTATCACTAACTTGCCAACAACACCCTTTGGAGGGGATCACAAATGTTAAACCCGAGTTACAAGTGGATAGAACCTCACAATGGATCTTGTCCTAGTTTGACAACTTCAACGGATTTTTCAACAAGGCATAAATGTAAAGGGAAAAAATGAATCATTTTTCAAAATGTGTGAAAGTATTAAAATGAATCATTCTCAAACATGACGAGAACATGTAGCTTCTTCTTGATCATTAAACTTAATAATAACGAATAAGATATGAATTTTATACGTTTTTTTATTTTCCCGATTGCCTAAATTGATAAGGTCGCCTAAATGGAATATTATAAATTCCATTATGCTTGTATACTTATTTTGCTGATCTTATCCTCTTAGACTATATGATTTTTAAGTTTGATAACGTGCTGACTAGAAATTACCTTCGAGCAAAATATTACATTGTTGATATTTAATTAATTAACTATGTTTGCAAGAAGTAACATAATGTTGTGCATAAGTTATGGTTGACTTTCATATGATGAACATAATGTTGTGCATGTAGCTCGTTTTGATAATACGATGGTATGCTTATGAAACATGTGTTAGCTATATAGTTGTGCTCACGAAATGAAAGTGTTGTTAATCCAAAGGAGTTAAATATAGACGACCGACACATAGCTAACGTACAAATTAGTTTATTGTGTGAGAAACGGAAGAAAATCTGTTGTCCCACTTTCTCTATCTCCTTCCTTGTCTCCCTATTAAACTGTGACACTTGGCAAATTAATTCAATTCACTTTTTCACTATTTTTTACTTAACTCTACCCATCTTAACCAGGCAACCCCACTCTAACTAGATCCAAAACATAACCCATCCTTAAGAAAATAAAAGCAAGGAGAGAAGATTCATGGCGTTCTTCGATGGACAAGGGTGGCGGAGCCGGTGAAGCCGATGAAGGAGCCATTACCGCGTTACCAGGTTAACTCCTTGATTTTTCTACAAGTTTTGATATTAAGCTTCCTCCCTCTCCAAATTTCGATTGTGTCATCGAACTTTTTTTTATTGGGGTGTCTGAATAGGTTTGGGGATAGGTTATTTTTGGGTTAGTGTTCGATTGAGATTGGAATGGTATGATGATTTGTATTCTACGAATTGAGTAATTTATGAAATTGGGTTCAAATTAAGGTAAATTTTTGGTTTGCTGGTTATTGTTGTTGGTCAATTTTATAAAATTTCGATCGGTCAATCCACAATCCTAGGCTTGGTGATTGTTGTTGCTGGCTATTGTAGCTATTGGTGAATTTTTAGTTTAGGGTCAATTTTATGAAATTGAGTTTGCTGGTTTAAAAAGTGCTCTTAGGGTAGTTGTAAACTTGTAAAATTTCTAGTTCAAAGATGTTGCTAGTTATGGAACTCTAGTTTGCTGGTTAAAAAAAATTCTCCTAGGGTGGTTGTAAACTTGAAATTAAGTTTGTTGGTTTGGCTATCCAAACCAACAAGCTTTTAGCTTGAACAGATGTTGCTTGAGTTTGCGAATCGAAAGATTGTTTATTATGAATCTTGTTATAGCTTGAACATATGTTTTACTTTGAACAATTAGTTTGAACAAATGTTGCTAGTAATTGAATTATGAATCTGTTCTCGAATCGAAAGATTGCTTATTATGTAGCAAATCTGCTTAGAATTGTTTGCGATATATTGTGCGGTTTGAAGGGCTAATCTAAAATGATGCAAGTTTGAAAAATTATAAATCAAGTCTTTTAGCCTAGTAGCTCAAAATGGTAGAGCGATATGTGAATACGCATATAGAAGTGTGTTCGAATCCCACATAGGCTATAATGAAGGTAGAAAAGTTTTTAATTCCACATATGCTACAACTACCTGAGCAAGAAATTTAAATTAGTATGATCAAAGCTAGTAGACAATGTAGAGAATGTCTAGTGAAATTGTCAAGATGACAGTTTACATAACATTTACAACCCACTCTACAAAATTAGCAGTTTTTTATGCTTTAAAAAATCTAGAGAGAAAGCAATGTAGAGAATGCCTAGTGAGCTTGTCAAGATTCATCGATTCTCTCCGGTGGTAACTTGTATGCCATTTTCTCTATAGAAATTGTGCCTTCACTAGAACCTTGTTTATAATGTCTTGTCATATCTTGTTGATGATTCATGATAGCTTCTTGTGGATAGTATGCTTTGACACTAGAGCCTCCTAAATTCTGTAGGTAATATTGAAAAATTATAACAACAAGCAAGTAGTATTTAAGCATATTATAAATTGTATAAGTGAGCATATAGACATTTGCAGCTATATATCATTTTTGTTACCTAGACAAACAGACATTAAATGTATCATACTAGCAACAAGTAGATTCAAGCATACGATTCTTTTTACCTGGTTAAAATGAAAAGGATATGTGAAGTGCACTTGAGGCGGCAATCTAGGTGATGTAAAATGCAATTGGGGAGGCAAAAAAGGTGATGTAAATTGCATTCGGGGCAACAAAGGGGTTGACAAAAATTGCTGAAACAACAGTACATATTCTCAAAATTAGCATATATAAATGTATGTGTTAGTAAGTATATAAAGCGTATAGAGAATGATATAACTAATTACATTACCTCTAGAAACTGAGCACTGTGATTTAATTCCATGTGTTGCTCCTCTCTAGCATGCACAATGGATAAAGGATCCTGTTGCAATTGTTCTAAAATTAACCAAGCAAATAAAAAAAATTACACTTTAGAATAAAGTTCTACATACAATAGCCAATGAAATTACCTGAAGAAGGTATGGTCGATGGTTCAATTCAGGTTCCTTTTGATGTCTAGATGAAATATACTTTTCTTTTCTAGTCTTTTTATTTCCCAAGAGCTTTTCCAAAGCACTGATTGGTTTGATGGAGTCCTCTTTCCGAAGAATTCTTTCTTTAACTTTAATTCCTCTAACTTTATTCTCATCAAAATCATCACTAATAACCTCAGGCCCACTGTTGTTAACATGTGAAGTGACTTTTGGTGGTTCTTTATGAGTCTTCAACTTTAGAGTCTCTTTTACATCAACTAATGCTTTATGAAGGTTCATTGTAGCATAAGCTTCATCAGATTCAACAACAATTGTTGCAAGTTCAGTATGCAAGCGAGCCAACTCTCGATAACGTTGTGCTATTTCTGTTTTTTATCTTCCCCGTCATCATAATTTGCTTTTGAACAAGACGCCTTTGGTATTTGATCTCTAAAATCTTTCCTCCACCTCTTCAAGATATATTGATCAGGTATGACCTTCACATCATTATATGACAAAACCTTCAAAGCATGTGAGCACAATATTCCGGCAAAATCAAACTTCTTACAACTGCATGCGATAGTCACATCCGTAAAATCGTATGTCACAATATGGTGGAAATTCTTTCCATGAGCAGTAACTTCATATATATGCATCGTTTCAATCTCACTGAATAACTTTAAGGTGCAATCAAGACCTTTGCATAACTCAGCTTGAAACCATTTAAACACCGCTGGTGTGTACACTTTTGTTGCGTCCCTCAACATTTTCACAGGAAATGACAACGAAGGTGCAGTCTGACTTGTCTTGAAATCAGCAACTGACTCATTATAACGACGATCATCAACCAACCTTTGAAAATGCCGGAAAAAATGCAGCAAATCATACTTGTAACTCACATACATCTTTATAGCATTATTCATGCTTTCGCTACGTTGAGTGGTGGTAATATCTGCACAGAATGTTTGTCGACCATAAACTAAAGCCCATTTCTCCTTCAAGTCAAATAACCGTTGTAACCATTTATTTTCTTGGAGATTATACTTTTCAACCATCTTTTCCCTAGCAATGAGAAAATCTTCAACATCTTCATAGTCATATATATAACACTGCTGAAGTCTTTAGCAAAATCATTGAACTTCTCAAAGACACTCTTCAGATGCTTCGCCGCATTTTGATATATGTGCCATATGCATAATCGTTGATGTGAATCTGGCCATTGAGAAGCTAGGGCCTTAGCCATTGCAGCATCTTGTTCTGTCAATATGATCTTTGGAATCTTCCCATACATTGTATTCGCAAAGGTGTCAAACAACTATTTAAAAGTGTCAGCGGTCTCATCATATAACAACGCAACACCAAATATTAGCGTTTGTTTATGATGGTTGACTCCAACAAACATCGCAAATGGCTTTCCTTCTTTGTTTTTCCTATATGTATTGTCAAAACATACTACATCACCAAAATATTCATAGTCTATCTTCATCTTTGCATCAGCCCAGAAAATATTGATTATCAAATCTTCCGCATCAACTTGTATAACATAAGAAAAACTAGGATCATTGGATTGCATTCTCTGTAAGTATTCCAATACACCACCGGTATCCCTTGACATCATTTCTCTAGTCCGCTTTGAGCGTAAATAATTCCTTAAATCTTCAGCAAGAAATCCTAGATGCTCACGCCCACCGGCTTGTCGACTCAATAGCTCGAGAGTTTCTTTTGGGTAAGTCCTGAATCATCTGCCATGTCAACTTGAACATTTTGAGGAAGAGAGATTTTTCTATGAGAGCAAAAGCGATGACTCTTACTAGGAGATGAAGTCACGTGAGTATGATTAGCAACAAATTTCACAACATTATACTTTCCAGAAGATAAATCATATTTAATTTTCATTCTTGCTCCACAACCGAATCTCGTCTCGGCACGATGAACTTTGACATATATGCTTCTCTTGTCTTCCTTACGTTTACCTTCGGCAGAGCAAACAAAAAGTCTATCCCTCAAGAAACCAATAGTGGATGTATGCGCTTTACTTAACTTAGTACCAAAACCAAACATGTATGCATATCGATTGTAGAAAGCATGTGCATCTTCTATTGTATCAAAATTCATACCAACAACAGGAATCAAATCTTCACTCATTCTAGAATGAATTGCATTCGCATTTTCACTTGATCTCGTGACTTCTTCCGACTCTTCTTCATTATGTTCACCATTGTAATCACCAATTAATTCAGTTAGAACCGTTATAGCCTCCTTACTCTGATATATAAGATCAACATATATTAGAGGTGATAATCTTTTCAAATTGTAGATAGTACACTTGCACAACATTCATATATTACCTCTTGCCTACTAGTACTTAACATCCAACTTACCACTTACGCATAACGAGTACAAAATTTTGATTTCAAATAAACCCTTCAAAAGCTTATATAACTAGATTTGAAAGCTTTAAAAAAATTTACACAAACCATAATTACCTTTATTGGTTCATCTCTCCTAGAGTTTGATGGCATAGAAAATTTAGGTTCCATGACTAACAAGCTTGCCCTTCAAGTTTGTCAACGAACAAACACACAATCAAAGAGAATGATGAAAACGAAATTATCCCGCAACTTGGTTTGTCATCTTGTATACTTTCAAATTTTCAATGGTAGATGAAGGTAAAGAAGATGATGAATGTTTAGAAACTAGTCTCTGAGTCGCTAATGTAGAATTAGGGTTGGCGTTTGATATTCTTCATCCGTTCATTATTAAAGGCTTTTTACATTCTTTTTTTTTAAGATAAATAAATAATATCATAATTAGTTTTAGGCTAATCATAGTTAAACTTAAGGTTAGAGGGTAAAAGAGAGTGAAAAAGAGAATTGGATTAATTTACCGAGTATCACAATTTAATAAGGAGACAAGGAAGGAGATAGAAAAAGTGGGACAACATATTTTCTACCGTAAGAAACATGGTACCATTTTTATGGGGCTATACACCTAAGTGACACTTATACAACCATGTATTGGGTTAAAACCTATAGTATCGATTATAATTTTGAAATGACACAGTTACACACTCGCACCAATTTTGTAAAGAAGTTTCACGTAGCCCAAGTTTTGGGCCGGGCCTACCAATCCAAATGCCATATTCATATACTTGGGTGCTCAAATCTTGATGCTTCTCGTCAACCCAGACCGGCGAATTGATACCCGGAGGAATACTATTTGATTCTTTGAAGCTTTCCATTTATCGTCCTATCTGGAATCTTGATGCTTCTTCGCACTTCCGCTCTATTGGCTCGTTCGATGAAGATCGTTCACATTCCTTGCTTGCAAGACAACTACTCTTACTTGTAAACATCTTCTGTTGTTTTTCGTTTTATATTTGTTGGATTTTTATTTACTTTTGTTTCGATTGGCAATTAATGAATATTTGGGGCTGAATTCGGTTTGTGTTTGACAGGATAATCGATGAGTCAACTAAGAAAGCGGCGGCAGTAGATCCAGTTGAGCCCGAGAAGGTTCTGAAAGTTGCCAAGGATAATGGTGCCGATTTGAAGATGGTTCTTACCACGCATCACCACTGGTCATTATTCTCTTCCCTGCTTTCATAGATTTCTTAAGTGATTTTCAATAATTTTATGGATAGAGGTATTAGAAGCAGTGGCGTTAAGCCTGCAAAATTCACCCTAAATTGGATTAATTGACTTTCTGTTCTTACTTGATTTTACAATTTATCGATAAAAACAACATCGTTGATCACTGTCTTGCTTATTTCTGCTGTTGATCAATTGTTTGTATGTCTATGTAGTATAAATGGAGAATTTAGCTGAAAAAATTAGCTGAGGAATCTGTCTTAATATGTTTGCGACTTTCTTGCCTAATTTACTGCCTTTCTACTGATTGTACCTGGTGTTTTCTGATGCTGTACTATGACTCATTTCACATCAAGAATAATTAGCTATATAAATTTTGCTCATTTTTTTTTAGTTTGGTGAGCATGTCATGAAGGTTACCTAGTGAACAGATTCTTCTATGCTTGTATTAATATTTGCTACATAACAGGGACCATGCTGGTGGAAATGAGAAAATGAAGAGCTTGTTACCTGATATTGAAATATATGGTGGCTCAATAGACAATGTCAAGGCTTGCACCAATAAGGTGGACAATGGTGATAAAATGTCACTTGGAGCTGAAGTCAATATCCTTTCCCTTCATACTCCTTGGTACTTATTTTGGTGTCATCATCCTTCACTTCTTCTGAGCTATTACTAGTTTCTCAACTTTGGAAAGAGCGTGTTGATGTAGGTATCAGTGTCTCTTCGTTATTCTTGATGCAGTTAGGACTTAGGACCTTAACACCCCTTATCCTATTTTATAGCCCAATGTTTTCTCAAAAACTGTGAATTGCCCTTTATAATCTTCTCATATACCCCTTTTCCTAAATATTGGTAAGTAGTAATTTTGATACTTTTAGAGTCTACACACCTGTATGCTGTATGCATGATTCTGTGGTTATTGTGGCTAACATAAATCATAGTATTGCAACTCTTTCTGAATGTTGAAAAGGAAAATATTTGCTTCAGTTACATGAGTTTTGGCCTCTTTTGGCATATATTTGCTATGGTATTTGTGGGATGTTATGATTTGCATTTAAATGGAAAGTCATATTTTCACCCAAGTGGCATTTACCACACAAATAAGCGCTACTAAGCTAATGAAATGTAAATTTCAGTCTCTAGGTTAGCTTTGACTTAACGAATCACAAGCGATATTACCACACGAATACGCGCTACTAAGCTAATGAGTGTGTACTGTCTTCTTGATAGTTCTGTTCCCACGTAGTCAAGTTCAATAATAATATATTTTATCCTTTGAGCCAAAATAAGCTTTATGATGGTGTTATAGATCACGTATCACCTATCCGACTAGGCGACTAGTCAAAACCCTTATCACCTAATAATTAATATTCAAACTCTATACAATATTTTTAATCTTATGTCCAAATAAAGGGACGGGCTATTCTGTTGTAAGTTGTAACTATTTATGAAAATGATGGAGGGCCACCATGAGGCTTCTTTCTGAGGGAATGCATAAGGAATTACCAAGATTACATCTAATCTGCAGTCTGACTTTCGTTATACTTTAATTTAGTTTGATTGACAAGTATTGGCTGGAATTAAACTTTTCATGATGAACAAACTATGCTTCTAATTTTGTTGCACCTGTCATCTTTTTCTATTTTTCCCTGGTAAGGTATTGCAGCCGTGCTACTAATGAGTTTCCTTATCGATTTAAGGCTCATTGAGAGTTGCTCTAACCTTTACCTGTATCTTATCTTTATCATCAGCCATACTAATGGCCACATCAGTTATTATGTCACTGGAAAAGAGGAGGAAGATCCAGCCGTTTTTAGTGGTGATACTCTGGTAAATATGATCTGCATACTAATCTCAATTTTTATTAGTTACTCATTTATGTTTCCTTCGAACACTTGTTGCTTTTGTTTATGGGCTTAAAAAACTGCAATATGTTATCTTTCAGATTCAATAGACTCATTTTTTCTTGGATATGTATGATGTATTTATAGTTTGTTGCTGGCTGCGGTAGATTTTTTGAGGGGACAGCAGAACAGATGCATCAGTCTCTCTGCGTGACATTGGCCTCACTGCCAAAACCAACTCGTGTTTATTGTGGCCATGAGGTAATCTTCAAATTTTCTTTTCATACTTGAGTATCTTCAAAGGATTTGATTTTCATCTGCAGTTTGCTTTGAATTTAGGTTCAAGCTATGATAAAATGTTCTCATCTCACCATAAATCAAGTTTCCTATAGGGGGATTAGTTGATTAAGGACGAAGAGCTTTGAGATGGATGCAATTTTTCTTTGCAGTACACTGTGAAGAATCTGCAGTTTGCTTTGACCATAGAACCAGATAATGTGAAGATAGCTGAGAAGTTATCATGGGCGGAGAATCAGCGAAAAGCGGATCTGCCTACCATCCCTTCAACAATTGGAGAGGAGTTGGAGATCAATCCTTTCATGCGTGCTGATCTGCCTGAGATCCAGGTACTCTTTTGCTCAGTGAACTAGTTTATTTAGTTAATCCAAACTTTAATTCTCTCACAAATGAGTGGAAAACAACCATCTTCGTCTCCTTGGCATGTGATTTTATTGGATCCCATACTTGATTGCTTTTTCAACAGAAAAAAGTGGGCTGCAACTCCGCGGTGCAAGCCCTTCAGGAGATAAGGCGACTTAAAGACAACTGGAAAGGATAGTCAAGAAACTGTGAGTTTTGAAACTCTTGAACAAAACTTTTCATATTCAGCTTGAGATAATAAAGGTAATTTGGAATGAAACTGCTTTCTATGCTACAATGCTGCATGAATGTATGTATGTTTCAGATAGATCTCTTCTTCTTGCTATGTTGTGTTCATCGATTAGTGCATGTTTCTTTGAGATTCGGCCTTAACAAAGGGTTTGACATGGAGCCCTTCGGTCAAGCTCTTATGGCTTATGAGAAGCCACAAGGTTATGACAACGAAGTACTAACAGTAGAAACATCTTAGATTAGAAAAAAAAGGCCTATTTTGTCTCCTAATAAACAAAAGAGCATGTTTGACGCTACCTTAGGCAAAAAAGCCCTACTTAATTAACTCACTCTTATAAAAATTATGGCCAAATACATCCAATTAATGCCATGTAATTGGGTCTGAGGATCATCTTGTATCTTTCTCTAGTGTGGTTAAGACAAAAGGAAAAGTTCAGAAAATCCAACTGGGCCATGGCGGTTAATAATTCAAGTCAAAGCCAACTTGCACAACATAAAGTCTGACGATTGTGTTTCATACCGAAACCAAGTAGTTCACTGACTTTGATATGCTAGGGCTTTAAAAATACACATCTTGACGACGACTCGAGTACACCAACTAGGGTTGGTATGTGATTCGAGCTATTTGAGCTTGGTTTGGAAGAAGTTTGGCTAAACTTGTTCACTTTCTAAACGCGTCGAATATAAACACATCTTTAAGCTCAGTTCGAATTTAGGGGCTCGATTTGTTAATAAATGAGTTGAACATGAGTATGTCAAAGCTCGGCTCATTCAAATCAAATAACTAGGGTGATTATACGAACCAAGGCTAATTTTTGACGAGCTTGAAATCATGCTTGGAATCTGCCCATGAGCTCCATTTGAACGTTTGGGCTATTTTTGTAACAAACATATTTGAATTACAATAACACAAAACTACATGCCAAATTCAAAGTGAAATACAAGTTCGAATCAAAATACAGTCTAAGAATATACAGTTCAAATCAAAGGTGTTTGTTTTGAACAACTTTTATTCTTCTGGTCCTCGACAATGTTACTCCCACAAATCTCCACAAACAATGCCAACTTTAACAAACTAGGAGGCCCAAGTCTCAACTCTCAAGGAATTACAATATATGGACCCAAGTGGTGTGATAGTTTTAATAACACCACCTTTCAATGTTCCACATATATTCTTTATATTTTTAAGCTATTTCCCTATCTTAGTTGAAGTATCTCAATTTGCTTTCTTCTACTTGACAATTTTTAAATCAATGTTTAGTTTGTTGTTTCTATTCCACAAAACTGAAATTTGTTCTTGTTTAAAATATCAAGGTTTATTGATTGTGTCAGTGAACAAATATGTCATTAATGAGTTAATTGAACTTTTAAGAATCTGGGTAAGGGTTTGACTTTGCTAATAAAATGATTTGTTAAGGGCTTGTTGGTAATATATCAACTTAGGGGTGATTTATATAAAGCAAAATATTTTAGGGTGGTTTTATGTAATTTACATAAAGGATAAGGTATAAAACCCTATCCACCACTCCGCAAACAGCAGACGCCAAAGCAAATTTTGATGGCAATAGCCATTGCAACCTCCAAATGCTACTCCTTTTTCCCCGTAAACACCAAAAGCAAGCCCCCTCCTCCGATCCCAATCTTCATCTCCACTGACCCATCGGCGATCGATCTCCGGCGATTGTCAGGTCTCTACTCCTCCTGCAACCACTCCCTCCACCGCTTCCCCGACCTCACTGAATCCAAACCTGTCGACCTTCGGAAGCTCGGCGTCGCCATTGCACACAGCTCCATCGCGGTCTCGGTATACACTGACTCCGACAAAGTGTCGTTGCCGGCGATTTGGTCGCCTCTTTCGCCTGAGAATGGGCGATTGATTGGGTTTGGACGCGCTGTTTCAGATCTGGGTTTGACTGCTGCTATATATGACGTCATGGTGAGCTCACATGCCCTTTCTCCTCTTGAATTTTAGATTCTCTAATGTAAAAAACAGAGTATGGCGCATGGGAATTTGTCGATTACGTACTTTAAATCGTAATTACAGATTTTTAAAGTAACTAAAGTGTGGGTTTTTTCAGGTTCTTCCTTGTGTAAGGCGTATGGGAATCGGTCGATTGATCGTTCAGAGAATCGTTAGGTTGGTAGATTAATTCAATCCCAATTTCAAAATACTCAAATTAATGTCCGTTAGCCATGACCACAATTAGACACTCTTGTTTCTTGCTTGCAGAATGCTTACTAACAAAGGCGTTTACGACATTTCATCCCTCTGCTCTGAGCAAGAGAGGTATGTGCGTAATAACATCGATCCCTTGCACTCTTCTGTAATTTGTAAAAATGTAATAGGATTCCATTCAATTCCAAAACAATTCTTTGGCAGTTTGTTCTTCCAAAAATGTGGATTTGGAGACGACCTCTTGGGTTCTACGACAATGATGTATGGTAGAACTATTGCTTCAAGCAACTCTAAAAGTGACCTAAGTGTGAAAACCGGTAGGAGGATACTATTAGCTCCGCCGCCTAGATTTCCCTTCAACTCTGACAAGATTGTCAATTTGTAGAGGCTGTCTTTGATCACCACGAATGTAAATTTGTTGTAATCATTGATTTGCTGGATTGTGCTTTTATGTGAAGCTTAAGAATGGTATTTGGAAAACTATATGATGGCGCATAATGAGCTACAAGAAGAAATTATATACTGCGTGCGGATTCTAGGAGTATTGTCCATGGTTTAGAAATTGCTTGGGGTCAGGTATTGTCGAGTTTAAGTTGAGAAGGAAGAGTGTTATTTAGACATTGTTTCAGTTGTTTCTGCGAGCCCGGGTGAAGAGGAGTTTTTCCAAATACTTTGGTTAAAGAAGCCATGTACATGAAAATAAGATTGTACACGCGACAATTGTGTCAAGTCTTTCCTATCTTTAGTCCAAATTAGACACTTTGTAGCAAGCTATGAGTTGAGTTTGCACAAGACAATACAGCATTGTGGAAATGTTGTCACTACTGATAAGTGAGCCTCAGGCGTGGAAGATGATGAGGAGGGGCATCTGGGGAGCCTTTACTGTCTCCGTGCTGCCATGCGTCCTGCACCTGAGCCATGAACTGCAAGTTCCAAAGAACATCCTCAATGGGAGATCTCTGGGTTTGATCATTGGCCAGACACCGAACAACAATCTCCATAGCCGTCTTTAGAGATTGATCTGAAGACGTGTTTCTTACTTGTTCAGCAACAATCCCCCTTCTAGCCGATTCATCCGCCATCAGACTCGCTTGCACCTGTTCACGATTGATGGGGGTGTAATTGAATTCATTTATGTTCAGCTAATCTAAGATATTGCAGGTTTTCATTTCGTAAAGACGTGGCCATACCTGGTTTCTAAATGAGTTCAGCTCACTTTGAGATCTAGCTGGTCTTCCCATGATTGTTTCGAGAAGTATAATCCCAAACTCATACATATCACTCCTGTCATCTTGTTCTATTCTGCCAAAACATAACAGTGACAACTTCTGAGAAAATGATTGCAGACTTACACTCTGCTCAAAATTGAGGTTGATCCCAAACAAATCCAAAGATAAGCAGAAAGTTTGTTTGGATTAGATGCCTGACAGACCTGGAGTTAACTCCATGTATGTGTGAACTACTCGCATCTTCAGGTAGAAGTGGTAGGTTATAACTGCTAATCTTGGCACTGAAATTCTGATCCAGTAAGATATCCGTGATCTTGAGGTTGTTTGAAAAGACTCCCGGCACCATTCCTTTGTGCAGAAACTGGATGCCTCGTGCCACCCCAAGCACCGCTGCTATACGTTGAGACCATGTAAGTTTGTTTTTCGCACGTCCTGCATATGAATTATGTTCCAGCTGATGTGTTAGTACAGAAATCATATTCTGCATATTATTTGAGGATTTTAGCTTATACAGTAAGGAGGAAATGGAAAACACCAGTTAAACTTACCTGAAACCCAATGTCTAAGGTTCCCATTTGGTACATATTCAAACACGACGAAAAACCTGCTGACAGTTGAATCATCTAAGTAATACTCAAAGCAGTAGCCAACAGCGCTGACCAAATGCCGGTGTCGGAGTTGTGATATCAGCTCTATGTGTTTTGCAAAGTATTGCGAATTATGGCTTTGTTTTAGTTTCAGGCATCTGATGGCGACTAAAGAACCATCCCTTAGCTGGCCTTGATACATCTAATGAACAAACATGCCGGGAAAGAAATTTGAAGAACCGTCAAGCATAAGGCAATGTAGTCGTGGATAAAAATCACAGCTGAAGTAAGTTTTTGACAATCATGAATCATGGCATATAAGGTATACCTGACCATGAGAACCTTCTCCCATGAATGCACCACTGTCAAAGCTATTCGTAGCCTCTTCAAGCTCTTCCAATGAAAAGCTTCGAAATGGTCGAATCCCAAGAGCTCCCACCTTCATTGTTTGAGATATATATCCTGCACAAGGATAAAATGTAGTTAAGTTGTCAATACTCGTGTCAGGAATGATTTGTTTGAATACTTATATTCGATAAGACTTGAAACGATAGTCTATGATTTTAGGAAAAGGTGATTCCAAGAGATGATGGGAAGAAAATCTACTTGCATCTGAGAGCAGGTTCGACGGGCAATGTCCTGCTGTGTTATCTGAAGTCGATGTTTGTGACTTGGTTAGAATAATCTTCCTCACATCAATCCTCATCAGGAGCCATACTATTAAACCAAGAAGGACAACACCTCCTAATACACCTAGCGTTACGGTAGCGACATATATGACCTTTGCCCGCACATGCCTCTTGTGCAAAGGCACAAACCCGACAGCCAGAGCTTCATTCCGACAGAAGACGTAAGGATTTTGATCTTGACCCACAGTTGCAAGGCAATTCCCTGCATAAAAGACGCTCCCCTTCCTCGAATCCAACTGGAGACAACTTGGTAGGGTTCCGGTTAGAAGGTTGTGTGATATATCTACAAACCTAAGTTCAGCATTGCAAGGTAGATTCTCAAGAAGCACACCTGTAAACTCGTTGTTCTGAACGTTTAGGTAGATAATAGACGGAAGCGCAAGCAAAGAAGTAGGAAAAGGCTCGATGAACTTATTAAAGGAAACATCAAGTGTTTGTAGCTGATAATACGAGCTTATTTCATCAGGAAGCCCCGACGTGAACTTGTTCCTCGTCAAAACAAGGCTAACCAGCTTAGTACCAATATGCGGAAACAGCGGCCCCAAAGAATTATTATCCAAGTAAAGCTCTTCAAGGTTTTCTAAGGCACTAAGATCAGGAACTTGACCTGATAATCGGTTATTCGACAATGCAAGAACTCTAAGGCCTTCTAGCTTGCTCAAAGATCTAGGTAAAGGACCCTGCAGGGAGTTGTTTCTCAGACTCAAGACAGACAGCGAAGAAAACGAGCTCAGAACGTCGGGAATTTCACCTTCAAGGCTATTATCATCCAGTATTAGAGATTGAAGGTTCTTTAGATGTGAGATCTCTGGAGGGATAGGTCCTTTAAAGAAGTTCAAACTCATATTGAGTATTTCCAGTGATGACAATTTACCTATTTGTGCAGGAATCACTCCCTTTAATCCTAATGACACCAGGCTAAGAACCTTTAAGCTGGGTAACTCGGAAAGCGTCGTCACAAGAGATTCAGCTGACATATTATGCTGTTCTTGAGCTCCTGTTTTGCCTATGATATCAAGTTGAGACACACTACCTCCATAGCAGACCACTGTTACAGACGAAGTTGGTTCTGTGTTACAAAAGTCTGTTTTAACATTCCAGCTGCTCAAAGAAGCTGGAAAGTTGAGGATTTCGCGTATCTTCATTAGGGTTTGCACTTCTGCAGATTGCAGTTTCTCTGAACAAGAGACTGAGATCCAAATTGACAGCAGTGCAAGAACTAGAGGATTATAGTGCTTCAGTGAACTGTAAACACAAATTTATTTCTTCCAATCAATCATCAATTTATGTCTGTAATCAAAAGAGAGCAGAATTGGAGAATGGGAAAAACTACTGACCCCATTTTGAGTCATCTGCTAATCCAGAACCTGAAATCAAGCTTATTCTGCAAATGATAAACAAAACGAAATCACAAGCCAGAGCGTAGAGCCAATAACAGAGTTGCTATAATGATGTATGGGGGAAAAAGAAAGTTGAAACCTTGAGGCGTTGTTGGTGGTACAGTGAAGAGAGAGAGGGATTGAATGGAGATTTTGTGTGGGAAGCCATTGATGTTCGTTATGAAAAAGATAAAGTTGGGGAAAAAAGAGAAAATAGTGAAAAGAAAAAGATGGGTTGTTCTTTGCAGAACGCACAAGTCTTTATTCTTCTCAAGATGTGTCGACAATGTTTGTTATAGTGGTGTACTGGTGTGGTGGTGGGACTTGCTATTAAAGTTGCAAGCTTTTATCATTTACAGATTATAAATTGAGTATGAGAAATGAGGATGAGGATCACAAGACGACACATTTAAGAATTGTATGTTATAAATGATTAATATTTTTAAAAGATGGTTATTAGATTGCGCCACCTTTGGGTGTTTCTGCAACCTCGTCGAATGACTGAGGAGGAAGAAGCTATGATGGAGGATAAAACAAAGTAAAGCACTTTAATTTAATTTATTTATTATTTATAGTTTGATTAACATGCAAGATATACTCATAGATGGATTTTGTAGAGAATAAGAAGTGAATGATAGGTTGGAAATTAGAGGAAGATGTAGAATGTTAGTGAACATTAGAGTATTTTCATAATGGAACATGTAATTCTGATATCTGATAAGGTTTGTTATAGAGGGTTTGCATTAATGAGAGAACACGAAGGATTGGAAAGCCATGAGATAGTACCATCAATATTCACAACCATACAACTTAACATCTCCAATTGCATGAAACTTTACCCTAATGTGTTTGGTGTTGTCATGTTGGATTGAGTTCTTGGTATTTTCAATAGCTGATTTGTTGTCGATCCAAATAATAGTTTTGGATCGTTTTGTACTTGACCCGGGTCATGTAGAATCTTTCGCTGCCATACAACTTGATTTGCAGCTTTAACTGTTGCAATATGCTATGCTCAACGGAAGACTGAGCTCAATACTTCTTGCTTCTTCAAATGTCAAGAAAAAACACCACTACTAAACAAAAACACATATCCGGACATCCTCTTTGAATCATCATGACTACCAACCCATCACTATCGGTGTAACCCATTAAACTGAAACTATTATCTTTCGAATACCATAAACCATAATCAACCATACCTCTAACATATATAAAAATCCTCTTTACCCAACCGAGATGAATCATATTGTGAGACTATTTAAACCTTGATAGAAGACTTGTGACAAACATCAAATCTGATCTTCTGGCATACAAGCATAAAAAAACTCCTAAATATACTCCTACAAAGAGCACTATAAACTTTTGACTCACCATCGTCATTTTGAATATTTTCATTTACCATAAAAGGAGGAGCAACTAAATTAGTTCGATCAAGTTAAAACTTTTTTAACATCTCGGCATACTTCCTTTGAGACATGAAAATTCAATCGTCAAATTGGTGAATTTTAATACCAATGAAATACCATGCTTCACCAAGATTTGGGATTTAAAATCCATTCTCCATGCTATTTTTGGATTTATGAACTACACGTCTACAATTGAATTTTCTCCTGGAATAAGCAAACCATCAACATACAAGAAGATAGTCAGTAGTACCTATGGTTCATCCTCCTTCACATACAAAGTTGCATCATTCTTACTCTTCACAAAGCCTTACTGAAGTAAATAAGCATCAGTTTTACTGTATCAGGCTGTTAGAGCTTATTTTAGGTCATAAAGAGCCTGTATCAGTTTATACACTTTTCCTTCACTTCCGTGAAGCTAGAATCTCTCCGGTTGTTGGACATAAATATCCTTATGGAGTATGTCTTTTAAAAAAAATTGTTTTTACAATTTAATTGTGTCATGTATCTCAGTATAGTCAACACCTTTCCATTGTGATTAATCCTTCACAACGAGTAATGCCTATAGATTGTTTATAGAACCGTTAGGATTGAACTTGATCCTATACAACATGTTATGATTTTAATCGTTTTAGGTCTAGGTTTTTCAACAGCTTTAGTTTGATAACAGAAAAAACTCGCTAGATCAGATAAACGCTCAACACACAAGAACGTAAAGATAAACGAGATCACACAAACAATTTAACAAGGTTCGGGAAAAACCCTATTCCTCGGAGCCTCAAGATCAAGACTCAATCCACTATGCCGAACCAAATTATCCAAGGGAAACTGTACAAGATGCAATCCAAAACCGAAGCAGAAAACAGAGCAAGCAAGAGATATCACAAGCAAACAGATTTGACAAATCTGCATCAACCACTCAAGAACAGAAGAAAGAGATGCCCCTGTGACAAAACTGCGAACACCTTCGAGCAACCAGGAACCACCTGAACACCTCTAGTCCGATCGACCAGCGACACCAGAACGCTCAACCTTGTCTTCTCGATTGAACCAGAATGCTCAACATTTGCTCTTCTTCGATGCCTACGCACTCACAAGATCTCGCTCGAGATCTCTAATGGCAGTTCTAAAAAACCCTAGCAGCTCTCTCTTCTCCTTTTTCCTTGTCTGCTCGAAAACTTGGAATCTCTCTCTTCCTCTTTCTTTTGTTGTCTGTGTGAAAACCTTCTTTGTATTCTCTCTCTTCCTTTTTTTCTTGCTTGTCTACATGAGAGCCTTTTTTCTCTGTCTCTTAATGTCTCAAAACAAAACCCTTTTCAGTAAAGTAACGCAACAAACAAGCTCAGAATATGGGACACTCACTTAACAAGTAAATGGGCCAAAACACATCCGCTTGAGCAAGCAAAAAATGGCCCAACCAAACTCAAGCAGCACACTAAACAATATCGATCAACTTGGGCATTTCCCGGGTTCATTATGAGCCGTCCTTGGCTGAGCGAGAAATGAGTGGGCTACAAGGCCCAAAAGTCCCGCGTGCCAACACTCGCAACTCGCACAAACCCGGTTGCCACTCAAACCCGAGACCCGATCTCGTTTTTCCTCAATGTTTTCCCGAAACGGACTTTGAAATTACAATCTCGTTCTACAATTGCCCTCTTATTTTCCAAGTTCGTTTTTTTAGGGAATTGAACACTTCCGTCATCAGCCCATGTACCTATATACTCACTTCAGAATACAGCATCCCCAAGGTGGATACCTTCCCCGCAACTCAACACACATATAAGTGGATTTCAAACAGCCATTAGGGCTAAAATCACATGTAAAACCAGCAGGTATAACATCACATGTAATATTCACATCATTTGAAGACATCCTCTAAGTGCCCTCTCGATGCCAAAAACATAAGCATTTGATCACTTAGTGTCAACCATTTCCGCATTATAGGCTCTCTCGACATAGCAATCATAATAGCATACTCAACCAAGTTATTAGGCATATATTTTCTACCTAAACCATGCATCTCAATCATATCAGATTTTCTAGCAAGATACACCTTAGAAGATTTAGTAGAAATCTTACTTACCTCCCCTAATTTGTGAGTATTTTTCTTTCCATGAATAGATATCCATTCCACCTTGTCAACAACGACTCTTCCACCATTTTCAGCCGTACTTGGATGCCCCGGTGTGCCTTTCTCTAGCTCTAGTCGTTGTTGTCCAAGTCCATGACCTATACCAGTCATTTCCTCCACTGGTTTCTCTTTCCTGGAACTGGCATTAGCTTCTGCAATAGCTGTGAATTGCTGTGCAACAACCTTTCTGACTGTATTTTGCTACAAAACTAAATTTTTTTGACTAGGAAACTCAAGCAAACAAGTTAGATCACCTTTTTACATGTGTTCTAGGCTGATTTAGATCGACATTCATCCTTGTAGCATTAAGAATAAGAGAGGCTATAACTTGGTATAACCCTCCTTTCTTAATGCCACGTATAAGAGTTTTGTCATTTCTCGTGACATCTCTTATACCACGGAATTAATTTATCCTACAACCCAAACCATCTAAAACACTTTCGGAAATTAGATTTCTCCTAAGGTTAGGTATCCACCTCACCTTTTGAAGTATTATAACCCTCCCATCATGCATTTTTAATGGCACATTCCCAATACCCTTAACTTCCAAACAAGTATGATCTCCTATCATTACAATATCCCCCTCAAACTCATGCAATGTTTCAAACAAAAATTTAAAGGGTGTAGCATGTATAGAATATCCAAAATCAAACATTCAGAAATAACAATAAGATTTTGCATCACTAACAAGAAGCTCAACAGGGTAATTAACACCATACTCAACAAGACCAGAAAATTCAACATCTGTCTTATTCTTTTCATCAACAACTTTTTTCTTACAATCTTTCTTAAAATGTGCAATCTTATTACAATAAAAACATTTTTTGTCTTTCACATAAGATTGCCATTTTCCTTATCCTTTTTCCCCCTTTTTGTTATGCCCTCGGCATTCAAAACAGAATCAGTTTTAGGCTCAGATTTAGGCTCATGCTTAATATCAATCTTAGACATACACACTTTCAAAACTTCATTTTTCTGTATAATATCTCAGCTATCTTATTTTTAGTCAAATCCTCCCTACTAAATTGTATAACGTCTTTAAAAGTATGAAATTCAGAAGGTAAGGAATTTAAAAGCAAAATAGTCTGGTGTGTATCATTGATCTTGTCACCACACCACTCTAATTCTTGTGTCATTCTTAAAAACTTATCAAGATTATCAGTCAATGTTTCATTAACATTCATCTTGAAAGTAAATAACCGACACAATAGAGAAATTCTACTAGGAAGAGATTTTACCAAGTAAAGTTTCTCCAATGCCTTCCAAAGGGATTTCACATCCTTTTTGTCAATCACTTGCCTAACTACTCATCCGACAGCCTGATGAGTATCTCACTATGGGCTTGCTCGTTCATTTTTTGCTTCATTTCCTCCGAAGTCATGGCCAAGTAGTTGCCCGTCACTGCCCTAAGTCACCTTTCCTTTGTGAGAACAACCATCATCTTTACTTGCCACATTGCAAAGTCGCTTGAGCCATCATATGGCTTGATCTTTGTGTAACTTTTTGTTATCACATCCACACACAAGCCCAAATCAGTTCTTATCAATTTGTATCAACAAGAATATCAGACAAACAATACTAGACCAAGAAACGAGCAACCTCGCTCTGATACCACTTTGTTATGATTTTAATCGTTTTAGGTCTAGGTTTTTCAACATCTTTAGTTTAATAACAGAAAAAACTCGCAAGATCAGACAAACGCTTAACACACAAGAACGTAAAGATAAACGAGATCACACAAGCAATTTTACGAGGTTCGGGATAATTCCTAGTCCTCGGAGCCTCAAGATCAAAACTCAATCCACTAAGCCGAACCAAATTATCCAAGAGCAATTGTACAAGACGCAATCCAAAAGCGAAGCAGAAAACAGAGTAAGCAAGAGATATCACAAACAAACAGATTTGACAAATCTGCATCAATCACTCAAGAACAAAAGAAAGAGACTCCCCTGTGACAAAATTGTGAACACCTTCGAGCAACCAGGAACCACCTGAACACCTCTAGTCCGATCAGCCAGCGACACCAGAACGCTCAACCTTGTCTTCTCGATCGAACCTTGCCCTCTCAAACAATCGAACCAGAACGCTCAACCTTCGCTCTTCTTCGATGCCTATACACTCACAAGATCTCACTCGAGATCTCTAATGATGGATTTGAAAAAACCTAGCAGCTCTCTTTTCTCCTTCTTTTTCATTTTTTGTGCGAAAACTTGGAATCTCTCTTATTCTTTCTTTTGCTGTTTGTGTGAAAACCTTCTATGTATTCTCTCTCTTCCTTCTTTCTCTCTTGTCTGCGTGAGAGGCTATTTTTCTCTATCTCTTAATGTCTCAAAAACAAAACCCTTTCCAGTAAAGTAACACAGCAGACAAGCTCAGAATATGGGTCACTCACTTAACAAGTAAATGGGCTAGAACACATCCGCTTGAGCAGGCAAAAAACGGGCCAACCAAACCCAAGCAATACATTAAGCGATATCGATCTGCTTGGGCATTTCCCGGGTTCATTACGAGCCGTCCTTGACTGAGCGAGAAACGATTGGGCTACAAGGCCCAAAAGGCCCGTGCGCCAGCACTCGCAACTCGCACAAACCCGGTGGCCACTCAAACCCGAGACCCGATCTCGTTTTTCCTCAATGTTTTCCCGAAACGGACTTTGAAATTACAATCTCGTTCTACAATTGCCCTCTTATTTTCCAAGTTCGTTTCTTAGTGAATTGAACACTTCCGTCATCAGCCCATGTACCTATATACTCACTTCAGAATACAGCATCCCCAAGGTGGATACCTTCCCCGCAACTCAACACACGTATAAGTGGATTTCAAACAGCCCTTAGGGCTAAAATCACATGTAAAACCAGCATGTATAACATTACATGTAATATTCACATCATTTAAAGACTTATCCTCTAAGTGCCCTCTTGATGCCAAAACCTTAAGCATTTGATCACTTAGTGTCAACCATTTCCGCATTATAGGCTCTTTCGACATAACAATCATAATAGCATACCCAACCAAATTATTAGGCATATAATTTCTATCTAAATCATGCATCTCAATCATATCAGATTTTTCAGCAAGATACACCTCAGAAGATTTAGTAGAAATGTTACTTAGCTCCCCTAATTTGTGAGTATATTCCTATCCATGACACCTTGCCAGCAACGACTCTTCCACCATTTTCAGCCTTGCTTGGATGCCCCGGTGAGCCTTTTTCTGGCTCTAGTCGCTGTTGTTCAAGTCCATGACCTATAACAGTCATTTCCTCCACCAATTTCTCTTTTCCGGAACCGGCACTAGCTTCTGCAACAACTATAAACTGTTGTGCAACAGCCTTTCTGACTGTAGTTTGTTGCAAAACTAAATTTTTTGACTAGGAAACTCAAGAAAATAGGTTAGATCACCTTTTACATGTGTTCTAGGCTGATTTGGATCGAGATTCATCCTTGTAACATTAAGAATAGGAGAGACTATAACTTGGTATAACCCTCCTTTCTTAATGCCACGTATAAGAATTTTGTCATTTCTCGTGACATCTCTTATACTACGGAATGAATTTATCTTACAACCCAAACCATCTAAAACACTTTCAGAAATCAAATTTCTTCTAAGGTTAGGTATCTAACTCACCTTTTGAAGTATTCTAACCCTCCCATCATGCATTTTTAATGGCACATTCCCAATACCCTTAACTTCTGAACAAGTATGATCTCCTAGCATGCCACTATCCCCCTCAAACTCATGCAATGTTTCAAACAAAAATTTAAAGGACGTAGCATGTATAGAACATCCAGAATCAAGCATCCAGAAATCACAATCAGATTTTGCATCAATAAGAAGAAGCTCGGCAGGGTAATTATCACCATACTCAACAAGACTAGAAAATTCAGCATCTTTCTTATTCTTTTCATCAACAACTTTTTTGTTACAATCTATCTATACTACTAAAACAGCACCCATTTCGCCCACGTGTCAACCTCTATGGTCGTCCACGTCAGCATTTTTTCAATTTATTTACAGATTTGACATAATGTATTTACAGATTTGTCATTAATTATTTTATAAATTTTTTTTTTAGAATTTGTATACATTCATCCTGCCACACCAATTTTAATAAAAGTAAATAATAAAAAAAATTAAATCTACTTATCTACCAATCAAAATTAACAAACTGATCTATTCTAACTCGATTTGTTGAAAAAATCTAACGCAAATCTTCTAACAAGATTTGACACATTTGTTAAAATTAAAACTAAATTAAATTTTGCTCTTCTATCTAAATCTAACTAATAGTGATAATATACTACGGTATAAATATAATACTCGAATAATAATCTTTGTAATAGAATTTTAATTATGTTCTTTTATTTATTTAAAAAAAATTAATCCTCACATGTTAGTCACATTAATTAATAAAAATAATTTTTATTATAGATTGATATCAAACATATAATGCATGAAAGTGAAAATATAATATTTTTTTTATTTAGACAACTCCGCACAAGGTGCGGGCACTAATCTAGTTTTTCTTAAAATGTCCAATCTTATTACAATAAAAACATTATTTGTCTTTCACATAAGATTGTCATTTTTCCTTATCTTCCCCCCCCCCCTTTTTGCTATGCCCTCGGCATTCAAAACATAATCAGATTTAGGCTCAGATTCAGGCTCATGCTTAATATCAATCTTAGACTTAAACACTTTCAAAACTTCATTTTTCTGTATAATAGCTTCAACTATCTTATTTTTAGTCAAATCCTCCCTACTAAATTGTATAACGTCTTTAAAAAGTATCAAATTCAGAAGGTAAGGAATTTAAAAGCAAAACAGCCTGGTGTGTATCAATGATCTTGTCACCACACCGCTCTAAGTCTTGTGTCATTCTTAAAAACTTATCAAGATTATCAGCCAATGTTTCATTAACATTCATCTTGAAAGTAAACAACCGACACAATAGAGAAATTCTAATGGGAAGAGATTTTACCACGTAATGTTCCTTCAATGCCTTCCAAAGGGATTTCACATCCTTTTTGTCAATCACTTGCCTAACCACCTCATCCGACAGCCTGATGAGTATCTCACTATGGGCTTTCTCACCCATTTCTTGCTTCTTTTCCTCCGAAGTCATGGCCAAGTAGTTGTCCGTCACTGCCCTAAGGTACCTTTTGTTTGTGAGAACAACCCTCGTCTTTATTTGCCACATTGCAAAGTCGCTTGAGCCATCATATGGTTTGATCTTTGTGTAACTTTCTATCATCACAACCAAACACAAGCCCAAATAAGTTCTTATCAATTTGTATCAACAAGAATATCAGACAAAACAATACTAGACCAAGAAACGAGCAACCTCGCTCTGATACCACTTTGTTATGATTTTAATCGTTTTAGGTCTATGTTTTTCAACAACTTTAGTTTGATAACAGAAAAAACTCACTAGATTAGACAAACACTCAGCACATAAGAACGTAAAGATAAACGAGATCACAGAAGTAATTTTACGAGGTTCGGGATAAACCCTAGTCCTCGAAGCCTGAAGATCAAGACTCGATCCACTAAGCCGAACCAAATTATCCAAAGGCAACTGTACAAGATGCAATCCAAAACCGAAGCAGAAAACAAAGCAAGCAAGAGATATCCCATGTGACAAGAGATATCACAAGCAAACAGATTTGACAAATCTCCATCAACCACTCAAGAACTGAAGAAAGAGACTCCCATGTGACAAAGCTGCGAACACCTTCGAGCAACCAGGAACCACTTGAACACCTCTAGTCCGATCGACCAACGACACCAGAACGCTCAACCTTGTCTTCTCGATCGAACCTTTCCCTCTCAAAACTAGAACGCTCAACCTTTGCTCTTCTTCGATGCCTACACACTCACAAGTTCTCGCTCGAGATCTCTAATGGTGGATCTGGAAAAACCTAGTAACTCTCTCTTCTCCTTCTTTTTCCTTGTCTGCATAAAAACTTGGAATATCTCTCTTCCTCTTTCTTTTGTTGTCTGCGTGAAAACCTTCTCTGTATTCTCTCTCTTCCTTTTTCTCTCTTGTCTGCGTGAGAGCCTTTTTCTCTGTCTCTTAATGTCTCAAAAACAAATCCCTTTCCAGTAAAGTAATGTAGCAGACAAGCTCAGAATATGGGCCACTCACTTAACAAGTAAATGGGCCAAAACACATCCGCTTGAGCAAGCAAAAAACGGGCCAACCAAACCCAAGCACCATACTAAGCAATATCGATCAACTTGAGCATTTTCCTGGTTCATTACGAGCCGTCCTTGACTGAGCGAGAAACGAGTGGGCTACAGGGCCCAAAAGGCCCGCGTGCCAGCACTCGCAACTCGCACAAACCCGGTTGCAACTCAAACCCGAGACCCGATCTCGTTTTTCCTCAATGCTTTCCCGAAACGGGCTTTGAAGTTACAATCTCGTTCTACACAACAAGCTTCAAATTTTAGTTTTTAGTCTCATAAAAATCTTCTAGTTTTCTCGTACGTCAGACATAAACATCACCGTCACTATCATCACCACTCTCACATGTATCCATAACACCCCCTCTTAATTAAAGATGTCACATCCAGTAGTTCGAGAAAATTCAAAACTCGTAACACCAATGTCAAAAGGTAATACAAACTTTATTATAACAAAGTGAAACAACTAAATCGAAAGATAAGTCGAGTGAAATTCCTATACATATGAGTAGGTACAAAACGTTGCGTCCTTATACATAGTCTATGAATTTAATTTATTAAACAATAAACAAGTGCTCTAGATGACGTCATCTTCACTTTGGTTCTTTGTATTCGAGGTCGTGAAAAACATTGTTTGATGCGTCGTATGCAACGAAGGACATCAACCAACCAGGTAATAGGTTGGTTAGTCTAACGTAAGACTAGAAATTGACTAAAATAAATACATACATTGACCATTAAACGGTAAGTAATCAAATCCAACACTTAACAAGAAGATGAGAGACAAGTCAGTTGAATAAATATTTCTAAAGGTAAAGATACCTTAAGATTTATTGGAATTAATGGTTTTTATTAGAAATCTTTAATTTTATTAAAAACAATGATAACTTGGACTACCCTAAAGTCCTAGTAACAAAATCCGACCAACCTCACATCCCGAGTGACCCGGGCAAATCTAGATTGGAAAGACAATTCTATCAAAGGACTAAAGTGGAGTTCACCGGGAAGTTGGGAACCTATCACCCTAGTTTTAAATCGCTAAGTGTACATCAAGGTACTTACTAGTGATATTAGTGACACAGTTTTATAATATTTCACTTGTAAAGTTATTTAAGTATAAACTTAATAGTAGAGGCGTATCAAAGCCCGAAACCAACTAAGCCCCTATGTCTTAGAGAGCATCCCCAATAGTTTCTCCATTTTAGAATATTTGTAGAATTTTAAAGATTTTTTGGTCCAACAGATTCTCCATTTCATTCTCCAAAATGGAGAATAATGGAAAAAAATAGGGACTCTTCCATAAATTTGAAGACATTCTCCAAATAAATGGAGAATTCTCCAAGATAGGGAATCTGTTGGATTTGATAAAAATATAAAAGGTAGATTTTTACTTTTGATTCTCCATTTTGGAGAAGAGTTTAAGAAAGCTGTTGGGAATGCTCTTAGTGTACCGGTTGATTTATCATATGTAAATTAACCTCATTGCATCAAATGTACTTAATTATCATTCCATGGAATGATACAAAAGTGGTACTTCCCACTTTTGAAATTTAATATATACTAACATAAGTATAACAATCTATGCGATCTTTAAACGTTTGAACTAATTTCGATTTATAGAAACTTAATTAATACATAAAGTCTCTCACAAAATCACTCGTAGATGATATTAAAACATGTATCATATTAAAATAATCCACTTCAAAAGATTCTCATATAATCACTAAGCTAGGTTCAAAGGTCACCCTAATACAATTCCGACTATTCTCTAAAATGTCATAGCCGGGGAATATATCGAATTGAAGAAGAAACAAGAGTTCAATTAGCCACTTGCGAAAATTAACCGAAATCACTTGCCTTAAGTTACGAAGAACGGATCGAATATGGATACACTTGTTGGTTAAGATTAACCAACACTCCACCGGGTACCTAACATTTAACAAAAAAGCTTTTATGAATATTTATATAACTTTTGCACAAATTTGTAAATCTTTAGTCATATAGTTGATTCATAGAAATAATTTATAAATCATTTTTATTCATAGATTAAGATGAATGAGTTTACAAGTTGATTCGTATTTGTTTATTTTTAACTCAATTAACAATAATAATCAAAACTCGTAATTGGCTAGCATACTTATACTAATGGTGGACTTTGTTAGTCTACTACATTATATATGAAGAAATTATGTAGCTTATCTATTGATTAAAAAAGAAGATAGTACCGTTTACATTTGACTTGTAAGCAACACTAAAGACAACTCGATCTTCTTTGAACGAATATGAAGAATGATCGATCCCTTAACGTATGTTAGCAACTATGTTGACGTCCACACTTGTAGAATTTCGACTCAAAACTTCAACAATATGAGAGTTGGGAAGAAAGAAGCAAGAAACAAGATGAAGGGAAAAATAGGAGAGACAAACTTTATATAGACATAGGAGAATATTTTTATTAATCACAACCAATTAAATGAGAGATTATGAAAATAATTAGAGAATAAAAATACTATTGTTGTGAAATCCCCGTCATCAATATTGTATTAACACCAAAAAACGTAACCAACGTTCAATCGAATCGAAGTTAATCGAATTGAAGTTAATCGAATATTCATTTCGGCTTTTTAAACAACACTTTTATAAAGGTAATAAATATGAAAAATTTGTTGTAATAACCAGTATAATGCGTTGACTCAGGTGGCGTGTGGGCGCGCTGCTTGACCTGTAGGTTTCGTGTTCGAAACCGATCCACAACAACTTTTTTTTGATTTCTTATATTGCTTATAATAAGGTAATATTATGACTTATTCTTCTTCTATAACATGGAATATGATGTGACTTGCTGGTTATGTGTGACCTAAGGAGTGTTGGAGGTTGGGTGTTCCAATGCCCTTGGTCTTTTTTTTTTTTTTTTTTTTTTTTTTTTAGTTTTTGTAATGAAATCGAACAATTCTTATTTAAATAATAATAAGAGAGTTGTCTAAACCAGCATCAGTTTAGTTGGAACCGGACACTCTCTATGCAACAAATTACAAGTTTGACTCTTGTATATTGCGGTTTTTCTTCTTCTCCTTCTATTTTTGTCACAAGCATGTATTATCTTATTTATACTATTAAAATAAGACATTTACATAATTAATATATCCGATATATAAAATGTGCAACTCATATATATTAATATGTTGCACTTCTTTTATTGCAATTATATAAGTTGTACATAACCTAAAATTATTACCTTACAAAGTATTATATTATAAAGCATAACAATGTATTTTTGTTTTGGGTATTTCAGTAGCAAGATAATAACAAATATGTCATTGTTTATAAATTTGTATAATAATCTCAGTCACATTCTTATCCCAGTTCCACTAAGATCTTTCATCAAATTTGATGTCTTTGCTCACTATCACTTTTCTAGTTTTAAACCTATAAATGTGTCAACATTTGGTAATATGACTATATCTGATGAAGATCCTAACATCAACCTTCTTGTTCAACTTGTCTCGGTGCACATATGATATATGAGTGTAACACAAACACCCGAATACTTTCTAGCGTGCAACAAAACTTTGTTTTCATGACACACTTCTTATGAAATTCTCTCTTTCAAAGTACCTATCGGCGCAAATACAACAAGTACAATGAAGTGTTAACTGCCTCAACCCACAACTTCTTAGAAATGTTCTTCTCATGTGATAAGCATCTTGACATTTCTATCATATCTTGATCTTTCTTTCACCTGTTCCGTTTTGTTGAGGTGTATACGACATTGTAAATTGGCGTAGGATCTAACATTATCGCAAAACTTCTGAAAATATGTTGAGACATACTTTTTATAATTTTCAAATCTTAACTTCTTTATTTGACAACTCGTTTGCTTCTCCACCAAGGTCTTGAAGTTTTGAAACAACTAAAAACTTTAGACTTCTTTTGTAAAATTAAACCCAACATATCTTGGAGAAATCATCAATGAAAAATAAGAAGTATTTTTTCCATTAAGAGACTTAACACTTATAGTGATGCGGGGATTCCTGTAGTTTGTCCGATCTAGGTGGATTGATTCCTTCAAGACTCCAACAAAAGAGAAAATTAGAGAATAAAACTTAAAATTACAAGTAAAATAAAGCATAGATATGAAATGAATTCCAATGATGAAGGAGAAAGAGCTAAGAGGATCAAGAGATTGAACCTTGATCTTGATTAATCAAAACTCATATCTTCGTCTTACCTTAGCCCGATCAACACTACAACTTTACACAAACCTCGAGATGAAGCAAACATAAGGAGGATGCAATTGAGGAACTTTGAAGCACAAATCTTAAGGTAGATTGACACAAACAAATATTTAACCAAGTTGTACAAAACTCAACAATTTTCAAGTCAAACTTCTCTTTTTGATTAGAATTTTGTGGAAACAAATTATGACAAATTATCTTTAACTTCAAAATTAACTTAACTTTGTAAAGCTATAACTAGGGAAGACAATTTATAGGGCTAACAAACCTTGCAACCTAAGCTATAAATTAAATGCATGAGTGTGGAAATAACCTATGAAATAAGAATTAAAACCTTAGACTCAAACGTCCAATTTATTGTTCAACAACTATTAAAGCCGCAGGTACGGTGAATAGTAGGTGCGGGTGTGGGAATGAGAAACGTCGGAAACGCTTTATCTTCTTGAAGGTGTGTAGAACCCATGGGTGCAGTGAACAGTAGCCGTGGGTGCGGGTTCAAAGGAGAGGTGAAACGTCATAAATCCTTCTATTTCAATCCGCGAGTGAGGAATGAGGTCGCGAGTGCGGAGAAAGGCAGTTGCGGGTTCGGAAAAAGGCAGCCGCGGGTGTGGATCGCCAAGCCATGGGCGCGAGCAAAGTCGGCGCGGGCGCGACCCTGTGTCGTTGTGGGTGTGGATCGCCGAGCCGTGGGCTCAAGTAAAGTTCCGCGACCATGTGTCGCCACCTTGTGTCGCCGCTGGTGCGGCCTTCTAGGTGTTGTGGGCGCGGTGTCTGGGCTATCTCGGATGCTCCTCCCTGGATCGTTTTCGCCCTTGAAAAAGTGATGGTTCATTGTGTAGGTCCTTGAAGCCTTGTCGCGTTGTCGGGCAAGCTAATGATGATCTCACATCACATAACTCACAAACATTTAAATGTATGAACAAATATATGTTATATTTGTAACACCCCAAGTTCTAGGAACTTGAAGCGCTACGGGCTAGGACCGCACAATGAGTCCCGACCCTCAGAGTAGCAACAGCAAACGGATCTTACAACAAGGCACAAGCGAATGAAAACCAAAACTCGATATAAAACCAAAGGTTCAAACAGAAGAAAACACAAAAGCTCCACAGCCGGGTCAAAACAAAAGGGAAACAACAAACGAAACAACAACCCAATCCCGTCCTATAATGTATGGGAACCCCGGCTGACCACACCATCCGGATCACTCAGCAGCATCCTGAACCTGCGGAACATCTACAACGACGGTATAAACCGTTAGCTAACATTCTAGGTATAAGCAAGAGTGTAAAGGCACAAACACACATAAGGTAAAGAAAACACATAGCATGCTCACACATCAACCGATTATTATCTTTCATTAAGGTTATCCATTACTAATTCAACTTCTTTTGTCACACGAGAATCTCCCGAAACTCGCCTCCGCTTCTGTCTACCAATAGGAATAGATCAGTACTATCTATTACCTACGGGTCTGGGTCGGAAGAGCACATTCTAGTCTCCTAACTAGACAAGTAGTCACCGCCCCGTTATAATACACTTGGGCCAGTTAAGGTAACAAAGGGTGAATCCTATTTCCGATTATCCGTAATAAACATGATAACAACGCAAACAAGCCAAAACAATCCAACTAATACGCGGAATGAAGCTAAGTAAGTCCAAGGGACTTACCTCACACGAAGGTAACACAAGAGATCAGCGAACAACTCAGAAACACACAAGGAAGCTCAGTTTCCTTCAGGAAAGGAGCAAGGAAAGCCTGTACGAACAAGCAACACGAATCAGGAACGAAACGGTTGCTAGAAGTCTATGACTTCTAGTCTCAACGATCTCTAAGAGATCAACACATGCTAAGGGCTCAACCTTAGTCTTACAACAACTCAGGGAAACAAGGAACAACCATAAGGAACCAAGGAAGGAACGAGGGAAGGAAGCAACTCACCAAAGAAGGGAGCTACTGTAGGGAAACCGCAGGGGCGGTTAGACAGATGCGCAGGGGCGGCTGAACAGAGGCGCAGGGGCGTCTTTGTGCAGGCGCAAGGGGGGCTGTGACAGAGGCGCAGGGGCGGCTCTGTGCAGGCGTAGGGGCGGATCTTCGCCAGAGGCTACTGTCGGGCTTCTCTTCGATAGATCTCACAGCAGGGGCAACCAAAGCTCGAACCTTTGGTTCCAACAGTCAAGACTCAACTCCAGAGAGCCTGAGAATAACGAAGGGTCAACAACGGAACACTCCACAAGAATCAAGGCTCATGCTTGATCCTTGGAGAAGAAGGAAGAAAAGAACGAAAGGAAGAAACCCAAAACAGAAGGAGAAGACATGCAGCACTGTAAGAACGTGAGGAAGAATCAGGAAGTAATGAACTTACACGTTCAGCAAAGTTGCAGGAAGCAAAGGACGGTTGCAGCTCTCTAGGGTTTGAAGGCAATAGAAAGGAACGGGAAAAAGGGGAGAAAGAAGAGAATATATAGGGACGGGCTGGAAAGAAAAGAAGGAATGGCGTCTAGGGTTTAGAAAGAAGATAAGGAAACCGGCCCATAAGATAAAATATCAGATATTCTATCTATGGAAGGAAGATAAAAGAACGAAAGAAAAGATCGGCATGATCTGTCGTAAATCCGCAGGGGCGGATTTCACAGCCGCAAGGGCGGCTGGCCGCGGGGGCGGCCCTCTTCACTGCAGGGGCGGTGAAGGCAAAACCTAGGATCTTACAATATTTGAACTGTTAAAGTATAAATTAACACTTGAACAATTAGTGATATAGTTGAACAATTTCGAATATAGTTGAACAATTGACATTAAACAATTTTTAGTTGAACAAATACATATTACATTTGAACAATTGTGACTTGATTCAATGTTTGTGTATCATTTCTACTTTTGACCATAATATCTCTTTTTCACTTGAGTTCAACCCTATAAATATATAAAAGGATAAAGTGAGAACCACTTTTATGGTAAGAAATGAAAATATCTCAACCATAAGATTAAATACATTGAACGACTATGATACATTAATAAAATTAGACAATAGTTATTTTTATATTGATTGCTTCATAATGAGATATGAAAAGCATTAATTATCACTTATAAACTATACATATGATGCATGACTAGATTTAGTACACGTACGACTAAGTTTCGAGATTATATATACACAAAACTAAGTACAATCAATGTTCATATGAAGCACGAATATACCTATAAGTTAATATACGACTAAGTTCGATCAATTTAATATGATGCACCACTAGGCCTATAAATTGATGCACACCTATACCTATAAGTTAATGCACGACTTAGTTAATAGTTCATGCACGACCAAATACATAGTTCATGCACGACCAAATGCATGACAACTAAATTCGACCAATGTACATATGATGCACGAATAGGACTATAAGTTAATGTTTATTAACATGCACGATTACTTTTAATTTTCTAACATTGTATTTTCATATTAGTCGGATATTATTAACGTGTATCTCTTAATTACCTATTACAATGCACGATTATCATTTATAATCGCTAAATCTACGACGTGTATTATCTCATCCGACGATTCATATGTTATAATTTTTTTTACCGTAACATATGTTCTCATTTCAGCCTAACTCTATATGTCCATATATATATATATATAGAGAGAGAGAGAGAGAATCATACTCTCATGTAAACAACCCTTATAGTGTACAATGAGAACAAATCTAATCCGTAAGATTAGAATAATAGATGGTCAAGATTAACCATAATAAATAGGGGAAAAAATAAAAATAAAACAATTTAGAATGAGAGTGGGGAATTGGCTGCACGTGAAAATCAATTTTCACTTAATTTGCTCCATTATTATATATAAAAAGATTTGTTACCTTATATTGCCCTAGAATCTCTCATTCAAATCTTCCATCTTCCATCATCGTTCAATAACCGATTATTTGTGAAACGACTCCAATGGCGAGCAAGGGCGATTCAACGATGATTAGGGTTGCTGTCGTTCGTCCAATGAAGGCACCACCGTCGTCTCCATACCAGATTTGGCCAGCCGGTTTTCTTCGCAGATCCGGACTTGAACTCGCCATGACTCTCCCTCGAATGCCTCAAGTACCCTTCCAACATTCCTTCAGTCTCGTGCATCGCGACTCAACCGTCTATGAGACCAATTTCGTCTCGCTCACCATCAATTTCGCTCGAGGCTATTCAAAAGCCGCGTTTTCCTTCATCCTCGTAGTCTCGTGTCGATATTACATCATTACCATCAACAATCTTCTTGTACGACTCCAAATTTGTCTTCATTGCAGACCAACCGGAATCCATGGTTGTCCTCATCCTCAACAGTACAAGAGAAGCATGTGCTATTGGATTTATATTCACTGTTTATTGAGTTTTTATTCGTTGATGTATGTTAATGTATTTAGCAAAATGAGAAGGACGTTGATTTTGCTTAGATTAAGATTCAATATGTTTTTGTGGTGCTTGAAACCTTCTTTGATCTGATGAACAAAATTTGTTATTTCATTGTCATATACATGAATTATTGTACTTTAGTTTTTATTCGACACTAAATGTTGTAAATATTCGGTGATTATATGTCTTTTATCCGGCGATTTGTGGTGGTTTGTCCGTATATGTGCGACAACTTATTGGAAACAATTGAATAACTAAATTTTGCAACGAATATATTATATCATATGTACGAATATATTTAGTAACACTAACGAATATTTAATAGTACACTAACGAATATTTTAAGTAATTTGGTCAAATATCTTCGTATACGTATATGTTCGCGAATTGTCCGAAGATTGAAACATTAGTCTCTTCAAATTATGAGCGTATATTTTTCACTATATAAATAAATAATTTATGTACCATTGACTATTAATTTCAGTTATCAATAATCGATTAAAATTTGTTGGACATGAACGAGTAATATTGGTATGAATGAATTCTTAATACTATATTGACGAATATTTTCATGAACACAAACGAATACTTTTGTACAATATTAACTAGAAGAATGGAGATGATAATTGAATTAATTTAGAAATGTTGTTGATATCAACTATGATGAATGATGAATTGAGAAATGAAAAAAAGTGCAATATGAATTCACGTTGAAAACCAAATTTGGATTTAAATGTGGAGATTAGAATAATAACAATTAGGGAGAGAATCTCTAACTACCATATTTGACTATAATTATTATGGAGAGTGTAATGCACCCTCTTTAATTGGAGAGTGGAGTAAAATATTCTCTAAAATTTGGTTTAATTAAGACCATTAGATCAAAGCAATCCTATGGTTAACGTGTGTTCTCATTGAACACTATAAGGACTGTTTACATGTGAGTCAAACTCGATCTCTCTCTCTCTCTCTCTCTCTCTCTATATATATATATATATATATATATATATATATATATATATATATATATATATATATAATTGTTCAACTATATTCAAAATTGTTCAATTATATGACCAATCGTTCAACTCTATTCGAAATTGTGAACAATTGAACAATTTCGATTATAGTTGGACAGCTAACTATATAGTTGAACAATTTTGAATATAGTTGGACAATGGTCAAACCCTTAATCGTATAAAATTTTAGTTGAGCAAATACACATTATAATTGAACAATTGTTGTTTTTCAAATTAAGGAAACTTTTTACCGTAAGACCCCATCCTATACATATGGGTTGATAAAAGTGAGGAGACTCCTTATATAGAGAAGTGAGAAGAGTCATGAACCATTAATCAAAGTAGGTCTAAAAATTGTAGTTTATTTCAAAAAAAATTCTCAAAATCAAACGTTTTTCTCCTTCCCTTACCTCCTCTTCCTCAATTTGCTTTCAAAAACCTAATAATAAAAATCTTTTTTTTTTTTTGTTACTAATTCTTATATTCGAATTAGTTGCAATGGATAATTTATAGTTAAAGATAGTTCTCACATCTCATGATGTTAATGGATTTTGGAGGTGTTATCCTTCACATTCGAGTTTATCGTAAACGATGAAGTGTGTTGAGGTCCTTTTTCTGGTTCGCTAAGCAAAATACGAATTCCTATCTTCGTCCATCCTCTTGTGTTCTAATTCGAGTTTATCTTGAACAATGAAGCATGTTGAGCTTTTTTTTCCATGTCTTCCGGTTGAAGCACTATGGGAGAACATGAAGTTCCATATTTATATTTTATATTTTACCGTTAAATTTTGATATATTTATAAGATGAACATATTTTGAATATTACATATCCACCATTGGGTATTGCATCTTCATCGTTGGTTATTTTTGAATTATGTAGAGTGATGTCAGTGCATATTTATCGTAGTAGTAAGTCAATGATGTATTACATTAACGTTATTTCTATTTATAGTTTGCAACTATGAACAATGAATATAGTTTGTACTAAAAATAAAGATAATGCGTATGAAAAATGAAGGCAATGTAGTTGAAAGACAAACTAGTGAAAATTAAATTTTAAACGACTTTAAAGGTTAAAAAGTTTGATACAAAATGGAAAAGTGAACGTATTGAATATGAAACCATTATGCTTCTTAGAATGAACATCATTAGTGGTAGTTGAATTTAAAAAAAGAAAAGAAATAATTGGAGAAATAGGGCCTCATATTTATACTCTTTGTGTATAGGGCTTCAACTTTTTCATTCATATTTGCAAGCCAAAA